>CM055871.1:22191801-22519301 GCA_029582165.1 Portulaca oleracea
ATTTACCCTACCTGACTTATATGGTAATAATTTTTACACACCCGACATTTGAGAAATAATTTTCACCCTACCTGACATTTAAGTAGTCATAAATATAAAGTCCCTTAGATATGTTATAATTGACTTTTTATTGACTTTTCCGGTGAACTGTAAAAAAATAAATATGAAGTGATCTTTATCCCCTTGTTATTATTTTCTTTGACTCTCAATTAAATGTGAAATGATTTTTGTACCCTTAGTATCAATTGTTATGGCATTTTAAAACTCAACCACTCCTCTGATTCCTCTTCCCGCCCCCCTCCCATATAGAAAATGAAAACTTAACCCCTCCCAAACTACCATGTATGTCTTCTACTCTCCAACATAGTCTTTTCCTTCTCAAATTAAAGGGCAACATCGTAATTTCACATAGTGATATAGGGGTATTATTGTATTTTTCCATTTCCGATGATAAGTTACCGGATTCTAACACTAAAAATCACTTTCACTAAATGTCAAGTTCGGTGAAAATTATTTCCCAAATGTCGGGTGTGTAAAAATTATTACCGCATATGTCAGGTAGGGTAAATGTAATAAACTCATCTGAACAGCAACCTGAAATGTGGTCCGATTAAGATTCACACTCTAATGACTCCAAATCGAACGATAACTCAATCTGAAAGAATTCACCCAAACACATCCGAATAAGACTCACCCGAAGTAAACTTGAACCCAAACCTTGCCTGAGATGAACTAGACCCAAGCCGAAATTGGTTGATCCGAACTAACCAACCACATAAAAGAGCTGATCAATATATTAAAAAAATATTTAATTTTCTCCATAAATGAAACATATCTGAAAAAACATATAAAAAATCAAGGGAAGTTAGGGAACAGCAGAAGTGAGGTATGTTGGTGCTTGAAGGAGCTATGTAGGGTTAAGAATAATTTCAAGTAGGATGCAAACATAGCAGAGAATGATGGATATATATCACAAGGTGGCAGATAATTAATTAATTAATTAATTACTTTCTTTATTCCATATTAATTATCATTTTTGAAAATTGTGCAGTTAAATTTTAAAAATTTTGACCATAAATGTCTCGATATATACAATGAGTTACTATATAAAATTATCATTATTAGATTCACAACGAAAAATACTATCATAAAAAATATAATATTGCAATTGTTAATAACATATTATGTAAGAAATTATCAATTAAATAGTGACATTGATGACCGTGAAAGCCAAAATATGAGAGTAATTAAATAAACAAAACAATGAAGGCAGGGTATGTGTAACTGAGTGAGCTTTGAATTGAAAGTTTAGGACAGACAGAGTTGAGTGAGCAAGATTGCTGTGGTCTTCAATAATGTGAGTCTAATTTGGTCAGTGTGAAACAAGGAAGAGGAAAGCATATTATCTTGTGTGTTTTTGTATATGCTCTTTGAGAGCATGTCTTGGGAGGTTGATATTCTTTTAATATTTTTTATATTGTGTAAGAAAGCAATTATCTAGGTAGTTCTTGTCTCATTTGTGGGATTCTGATACTATGGTGGAGCGGCTTGAGACTATTTTTATTGGAGGTTATTTCAAATGAGATACTATTCTTACCACATAAGCGAAATATTAAAATTTCTCTCTCTACACTGTTAATGGGAGATAGAGTAACTTCACATAGGGTTTTCTTAGACTTTTTCTAATTAAAAATGAGATAAATTGACTTATCTTCTTTTTTAAAAGCAAAGGTAATAATTATTGAATGGAAAAAGATAAAAAAATATACTTCAATTTGTCAAATTTTGTCAAAGAGTAGAGGTTCGCCAAAGAGCAACCAAATCTCCCTTCTCTCTCATCCTTTTCATTTTCCCTTTTTTCATTCTTCTCTCTCTTTCACATGTAATATGCCACTTAGGATGGGGTACTCTCATTAAAGATAGCCTAAGGTCCTTTTTTTGTATGGTTGGTATGATATGGAAATAGTGCATCACTGGAAAACAGTGGAAAGTGCGGTAAGGTGTGGAATAATATGATAAAATTTGCGGAAAGTATGATTGGTATGGTATGTGATGAGAGACAATGTGAAAAGTAGATGAGAAAAGTGAGGATATATATTGGTAATGATTGTGGTAAAGTGTGGCATGGTATGGTCAAGGGTGAAATCGATTCTTAGACTTGTGAGGTACTCTCTCTGTTTTTTTAAAAAAAATTTGTCATTCACGCTTTTCAAGGTCAATGTTTAATTATTAATTTTCCATATACAATTTTTATATAAAAATATAATGTGTATTTTTCTAATAGTATTTTCTATTACGAATCTAACGTCAATTTTGTATGATGAATAATCATATAAATTAAGATATTAACGGTCAAAGTTTTTTTAGCATAATTTCTTAAGTGACATATAAATAAAAACGGCGGGAGTATCATCCTGTAACAGATACCAACTGATCTAATAACTCATTGGTTTTCTTATTCAAGTACTTATATATTATTAATCATTTCTAGAAATTTAAAGGAAAATTGGAAAAAATTAAACAATCCAAATTTTGGGGTATTGGAAAAAAATAAGCGGAACTTATATGGATAAGCTGAACTTTAACCCCTATTATTTTTAGCATCCACCACGTAATTAAACTCGTCCAAAAAGAGACGTGATGGTAGCAATATTATACGAGGAACTTTTTGCATCTCAAAAACAAGTTAAAAGTATGTTATGCGTGTAATATCGCCATCAACATGTCACTTTTCGGACGAGTTTAACTAGATTGTGGGTGCTAAAAATAATAGAGATTAAATTCAACTTATCCATAACAAAGTTGTAATTTTGAATTATTTTTTTCCAATACCCTCAAAATATGAATTATTCTTTTCTCATTTCTCAAATTTAAACGGTCTCAACTAGTATTAAAATAATTCAAATTTATTAAACTATACTTCATGCAAATGTTTAGGTCAAATATTTAAATTAATAAGTTGTAGAGGACCTCAATACTAAATGATGTGTTTCCTCAATGGAGGACAATTTCCAAATGTCCCAATTCACTTGCATTCATCCCATGGCAGTCCATAAGATTCAAGATTGCAAATTACTTTCTTTCAATTTATTGGTCACTTTTTAAAATTTTTTATCATCCCTAATATTCTACTTTTTAATCATTGTTTTTATCAGTATACTTTTGAAAAAAATGTAATTTTTTATAAAATTATCTTATATAATATATGATTATTTATATTTAAAACACTATTAGCCGAAATTGTTAAATTTTACTGTACATAATCTACATTGATAAAATATTTCAGAACTAAATAATTGTTGTAGCTGTTGTGGGTTATTTTGCAGTCTTTTCGCTATTTTACCGTTGCGTAGATGTTTATAGCATCTCTAATATAAATTTTAGCTTTTTATTCGCTTTCGATAATAAAGAAGAACAAAAGATTATTTAGGGAAGTCAATTAAAAACCAAATAACCCCATTTTTGTTATGATCCATAAAAGATTAATTTACATCACTACTACAGAAATGAATCAACATAAGTTGCAAAATGTTTCTAATTCTTCATCTGTTCAATCAAGCTTTCAAACTACAATCTAATTATATTATAGATAATTTACCATTTCTGAACTACACATCAAACTAACTCCCTAATGTATCCACATTAATCTCCTACCAACCACACTAGGAGAGTCCCGGGGACCTAATTATCCACCATCCCTCTGGGCTTAATTTTGCTCTCCCCTAATAAAAGAACAAAAAAATCTAACATATATCTGCCAGTCTAAACCTATATAAACGGGACCTACACTGGACGATGTTGCAATGTCTGTACTTGATGAAAGATGACTGGTGAATCGATGGAATCCAACTTATTATGTATGGATCTGTTTTTGGTAATTGACGCTTTTATCTGATGTATGCTGCATGGACATACTGATATGCCTGATCCTCCGTGAGCAGGACCCATGCTTCCACTATGCTTGATGTTTCAGGTCATCGGACGCCACAAACGTTCCGTGAAATCCGTACGGGACCCTTGTCGGGATCTTGACGGACGCCTCGACCTCCAGGGTCACGGCGTTCACGATGAGGAACTCCGACGTGGAGTTCCCCTCATCATGCACGAACGACATGATATACCCATCATCCTCCTCCGCACTCGAATCATTCCCCGGGCGAGGCAGAAAGAAGGGTTCACCCCCATACTTCCGATCGCCGTAAATAAACTTCCTAACCTCCCCAGTCTCCAAATCCACCTTGGCGAACCCTGACACCTTGGGCCACGGCTCCGCAATCGCCAGGTAAGCAAACCTGGTCTTCCTCCCGAGCAGATTCCGGTTGACCATCCCGGCCTCGAGATTCACGTGTCGGGCCGGGTCAGGTATCATGGGCCGGCGCGTGGACTTCCCGGTGCGGAGATCGAGCCGGATCTCACACAACACACTCTTCAACCCCTCATCACACTCATTGAAGACCGAGTCGGGCGGTGTCATGCACGACCCAATCACAACCACCTCGTCCCCCTCACGCTCCTCCCAAGCATTCCATAAATGAAAGCAAAAAGTCTCCGGGCACTCCACCCACACCATCTCGCCGGAATCCGCCGCGTCCCTCGGAAAAACCCCGAACCTCGCCGTCTTTTTCTTATCATAAACCACCGGAGAACCGCCCCGGAGCATCTCCCCGAGCCGGAAAACCACCTGGTGGTCCGGAATCACCACGAAATTCTCCGTTATCGCGAAATCGTGCATCATAGTCGGCTCCTCGAGCTCGATCTCGACGTCGGGAGATTTCTCCCCCGACGCCGAGAACCGAAAGTACTTCAAGTAAGGCTTCTTGACGACGTCGTATCCCAAAGCGAACATCTCCTTCGTAACCGGGTCGAGCTTCGGGTGGGCGATCATGGCGGATTCCAACTGCCCGTCGAAGTCGAACCTTCCGGCGGTTTTCAGGTCGCCGGAGGACGTCACTCTGACGTGATAAGGGACGTCATCTTCCGACATGGCTAACAATCTTCCATTAAAATACACTAACCCAGCATTTGCGACTCCCATGCCTTGTTCAGAATTCAAAATCCCGAGTTTTTCGCGGGCGAAGAAAAGCAAAAGTCGAGCTATGCCGGTATGTCCATGGAGTTCTCCGATGGCCTTCGGAAAAACTGGTTTTCCGAACTCTCTTTCCTGCTCCAAACGCCGCGTTTCGGTGAATCTGCAGGCGTAACTCGCCGTTTGGTTCGAGATTTTCACGGCGTGAACCATCCCGTCGCCGTCGAAGAAGTGGTGGCCGGCGGTGGGTTCGAACAGCGGGTTTGCCCCGTTACGGAGGTAAACGCCGTCGATGCACGCCGGAATCTCGCCGGAAACTTGGAGGTTATGTTTCACCGCCTGTTCTGGGACGGGGGCGAAGTTTCCGGCGATCTGGACGCCGGGGTCGGCGGTTTTGGGGAGTGGGTGGGCCTTCTCACGGCGGAGCAAGGCGGCCTCCGCCATGTCCAACGCCGCAGCCGCCGCCCTCTGGAAAGGGTTCCAGTGGTGTTGGTGGTTTTTGCGGGGGTGCTCGGTGGTTTGTGGGGCGAAGGTGAGGAAGGAGGGGGTGGACTGCACGGCGGCCCGTGTGAGGGTGGTCGGTTTTCTGGCCGGAATGCGGTGGGCCACGGCGGCGGCGGCGGTGGTGGTGGGATTATAAGTATTGAGTGTTAGCATCATGGGAATTCTGTTGGTGCTCCAGATTATAAGGTGATATATAGATAAGTTGATGATGATGATGATGATGATGATGATGATGATGATGATGATAAGTAAGTACAAGGAATACAAACTGGGAATTGTGTTGTTTTGTAGGGGAATTTTGGGACTACTGAGTTGATCTTTGATTTGTAGTTTTATCTGAGAGAGAGAGAGAGAGAGAGAGATAGAGAAGAGAGGTGAGGTTTGGAGAGAGAGTGGGGGGTGTGGAGGGGTTTAAATAGAATTTGGGGGGGGGGGGGGGGGGAATTGGGCGTTGGGTTTGGGTTTAGGTTTCCTTTTTTTAGTTTACTTTTTTATTATAGTCAAAGATCAAAATTTTTATAATTTAGAGAGACTCCTTTCAGAATTGGTTAGAGTCGGCTGACTCGAAAAATTTTGAATTGTTTGGTTCGGAAAAAATTAGATTTAGTCATAGATGTTTGGTTCAAATTTTGGTATTGACAGAATATTTGGACATACTGTTTTTCTTTTTTTTCTATTGTCCAAACTCGTTATGATCCAAATTCAGTTCCTTTCGAATTGTCCTACCCGAATATAAGCTAGCTAGGTATGGACATGATTTCTTGCCGGAATGTTGATGTTGAACGAATTTGTCCTATCCAAATTTACCTGGATATAAATTTTTGCCTTTGCTAGATGTGGTAGTCGAGTGATGAATATCACCGTCGTCCGACCTTTCCATCAAGCTTCCAACGTTGGTGGAAGTAGAAATTTTTTCATTAGATGGATATTGAGCTTTGGTGGAACTAAAAAATTTTCAATAGGTGAATATTGTGGGGTTGATGAATCATGTTTCTCATGAGTAATTTGGTGTTTCCCCTCCGGAACATGTGAAGCTTACTAGTAGTATTCTTTGGCATAGGTGTCCAATGAGCATTGGTGATTTAACATATTATAACAACTGTTGGGGTCTTTGGGGAGATCCAAGGCGAGAGCTCATTTCAACTAAAGTCCATAGTACACAAGATAAGTAAGTAATGTTCTATTTTAAAACCAATTGATGTTAAGAGGAGTAACCCAATTGACTTATATACCATATCATTTCCCTTTGCTTTTCCGATGTGGAACATTGTTACTCATGGATGAATCTCAATAACAAAAACAATAACATATCTCAATATAGTTTCGCTAATATAAGGTTTAAGGTAGTCCAAATGTATATAGACAATCACCCCTATACATGAAAAAGTTGATTCTGACAGTCCAAAAAGAAATTATTATTTCCAACTAGCGCTGGCAAAATTTCGTCCGACCCGAATTGTTCGACCCGAAAAAAACCAGGTTTGGACATAGATTTTTCGTCTGAATTTTGATATTGACCAAATATTCAGACATAAAATTTCTCTTTTTTCTATTGTCCGAACCCGATTTTTGCTTTGTTCGAATGGTCCGACCCGGTTCGACCCGAAATAAAACCGGGTCCGAACATGAATTTTTCGTCCAAATTTTGATATTGTCCAAATTTATCCAACCCGAATATTTGCCAGCGCTATTTCCAACTAAATGTAATTTAATTTCCTATCATGAAATATAAAATTTTAATTGGAGTGTGGGGGGGGGGGGGGGGCTTGAAAGGGGTATGGTGAGGAGGTCCAGCAGGGACAGGGGGGAGGGGAACCACGTGGTGGAAATGGTGACTTGGGGAAATTGACACTTCATTACCCAACATTTCGACCACCTTTGCCTCTGTTGGGATTATTATAATATTAATTAATATACCCCGCCGTTGCTGCCTACACAAAATAACGTCACCTTTAGACTCAAGACTCTGGCCTCCTAGTAGTAGTTGTAACTAGTCACTCACCCTCACTCTACATCCCCCTCATATTTTTGTTGGTAAGGATGTGTCAAATTCATAGGTAAAAAGTAATTTGGTAAAAGTTAATTTATAGTAATTTTTGATAAATTTACGTTAATATATCAAAATTAATTTTTTTTGTTTTTAACTTAGGTAAGTTTTGAGAAATTTTGGTAAATTTAAGCAAAAACTGGTAAATTTTGATAAACTAAAGTTACCCGTGAACTTGACAGACCCTCAAATTCATGGGTAAAAAAAGGTTGGGTAAAAGTTAAATTTTGGTAACTTTTGGTATTTTTTGGTAACTTTTGGTAAATTCTGGTAACTTTTGATAAATAATTTTTTTGTTTTTTAAAGTTAGGTAATTTTTGGTAATTTTTGATAAATTTAGGTACAAACTGGTAAAGTTTGGTAAGTTGGACCTACCCATGAATTTAATAGCCCTAAGTAGGTAATTTGGACATGACAAATGAGTGAACTGGTTTGAACTCGGGTAGGTGGGTGAGTCTTATTCAGGATTAGTTCAGGTGAACTTCTTTCGGATTGGGTTCTGAATCGATCTAAGGTCATTTGGGTGTGGATCTTGATCGCCTGACTTCTCTGATCAAGGTTCTGATTGGGTTTTCTTCGAGTTCGGGTCAAGATCGAATCTATCCATCCATGTGGCGATGCGCATCCAGATTAGATTTTCTGGTTCGGATTTCAGATCTCGAGATAATTTTCTCAATTTTGTGAATTGTATCTAAAATGACAAATAATTCAGGAATCAAGAAGTATTCGACTTTTCTTAATAGAAAAAAGAATGTTGGATCTTGGATGTCCAATTTTTCATATTCATACATATTGTTAGGTATTCAAATCACCAAATGCGAAAGTTTTTAAATTTAATTTATTTCTCCATCAAAAAAACATTTCATTTATTTCATATCCAAATGAATCATATTATCAAATAAAAAATTATGTTAGTTACCAAATTTCTCACTCACATTCTTGTTGGGTATATGAATATAATCCGGGGAAAACAGAAAATAAATTAGGGTGTGAGGCATGTGTATGTGTTTAAATAATAAATAATGGCAATCTGTAAAATTTGTCCTAGCTTAACAGAATGATTCGGTCTTTGTTGATTCAAAGATTGAGGTATAATTAATTAAAATCGTATTATTTCATGTTTTGTTGACTAACAAATTAGTACTCCCTCCGTTTTTATTTATTGTCGCCTAGAAAATTGTGGTAAAAACTTTGACCGTTAATATCTTAATTTATATAATGATTCATAATATAAAATTGATGTCATTAAATTCGTAATGAAAAATACTATTAGAAAAGTATAATATTATATTTTTTTTAAAAAAAATTTATATTAGAATTTATTGGTTAAAAATTTACACTGAAAACCGTAAATGACAAATAAAAAAGAACGGAGGGAGTATCTTACTAGTACTTCAAAAGATAGTTTAAAACATTGAATAATAATTTTATTGTATGATCCAATAATAGTTCTTTAACTTGTGTTATATTCCGTTGTTTCCAAATTAATTGATATTTTGACTAAATTTTAACCATTAATTATTTACAAATTATAATGAGGTACAATATGACATTATTGTCATTTTAATATTTAGTAAAGTATCTTTCTAATGTCGGTAATTTCATATTGTAAAATCATTGTAATTTATAAATAATTAACTGTTAAAATTTAGTCAAAGCGTCAATTAATTTGGAACGGAGCTAGGGAATAACTAGTTAAAATACTCCCTTCTTCCTATATTATATGTCGCCCCAAGTTATGTATCAATCAAACTTTAAAAATTTTGATCATCAATTTCTCAATATATATAATATTTTATTATATGAAAATACTATCATTAAATTTGTAATAAAAAAATATTTTCATAAGAGTACAATATTGTAATTTTTTGATAAAATAGTAAGCGAGAAATTATCAATCAAAATATATATTGTAGATCGTGAAACAATTAATGTGTGACTAATAATATAGGAAGGAGGGAGTATTAAATGAAATTGTAGTTACTTTTGATATATTATAATTGTAATTGGAGAAAATGTTTTGGGGAAGAAATAAAAACAGATTACAATGGTAAATATATTACTCAAAAAGTGTCTCTACTAGTAATTCAGATTATCTTACATGTATTGTTTGGATCAAAAAAAGAACAATAGAACTACTTAAAATGTCTCATCAGAATAAATTACCAATATTACACTTTTATATACAATTGTAATTGGGAAAAAAAAAACGTTTTTGGTAAAGAAATCAGGAGGGATTATCCAATAAAAATCCATTCTAAACTATCCAATGAGATTAATTTACATATACTGTTTGGACCAGAAACCAATAGACCTATTAATTAATCATTAATTAATTAAAGTAATCTAATTTGATAATTAAAGTAATCTAATTTGATCATTTATAAAATTAATTAAAAAAATGAGTAGATATTAATACTTCATGAAATTCACTCTAAACAATCCAATTGAATTATATTACATAAATTATTTAGATAAAAATAATAGACCTACATAAAATGCAATTTATTACTTGCACACGGATTATGTGTTCCAAATATTACGATTGTTCACTTATAATTGTTTATTCTTGTTATAATGATTGTTTACTGTAAATATCCTAAAAGGCTGAAACATATATTCCAGTTGCATGTAATCTATCCCATTAGACTAAGTTAATTATATGATTTTATAATATTATAATCATAATTAAAAAAAATTTGTTTTTGGGAACGAAATCAAGAGAGATTTCTTCATAAATGTAT
Organism: Portulaca oleracea; assembly: GCA_029582165.1. Classification (NCBI taxonomy): domain Eukaryota; kingdom Viridiplantae; phylum Streptophyta; class Magnoliopsida; order Caryophyllales; family Portulacaceae; genus Portulaca; species Portulaca oleracea. The sequence goes on from CM055871.1 coordinate 22,202,123, forward strand.
TCTAAACAATTCAATGAGATTGCCTTACATAAATTGCTTAGATTAAAAAAAAAAAAAGTAGACCTAATAAACGAATCTAATTTGATAATGTGCTAGGTGTGAAGATAAAATTTCCCATTACACCAAACTACTTAGATTACTTCATTAATAATTAATAATTGCAAATAGCTTTATTAATATTTTTCTACTTACTCATAAGTCATACCTAATTTTACATTCTTTTAAACATACTGATGTACATGAGTGAAAATAATAGACTTTTTAGGGAATTAAAAGTACTAGTATAAGAAAGGGAAAAAAAATTATACGTCTTGTAGTGGGATTTAAGATGGAATTCATGCATAATAAATTTGTTAGATATTCTTAAAGTCTTGATCATAATTCGATAAAGAATGTGTTTTAACTAATATTTGATGCTAAAATTAGAATTCCTTTAATATGCATCTAAATATAGGGCTCATATGTGCTTGTAGTAAGCTTTTAGCAAATATGGTGAAATGAAAATAACTTGGGTGTAATATAAGAAAATTTAATAATAAATTAATTTGTGAGGCTCTTTTATCAAGGAATAATAACTTTATAAGAATTTAGAACAATTATATGTGAGCTTCATAAAAGGAATTTAAGATTTATTATATAGTGATATATATGAAAATATTAAGATATCTAACATAAATTCCACTGTTGTGAATGTTTTAATGTAAAATATGAATTAATTAAAGGATAATTTGTAATTTGTAATTTTCTACATAAAACATGGCAAGTAACCCCTTTTCATGTTGTGATGTATTTGTACTTTTGTAAAGAAATTCCATTACTTTAAACCTCACAATTTTCATATGACAAAACATTCATTTGCATAAAATATGAAAAAAGGACCAATAAGGGAAAGTATAATTTGATGGAGATTTTGTTGGAGGTAATCTCTAATGGCCACCCAAAAAGTTAAAAATAAGGAAAAGGGACAGCAAGTAAAATGAACATCCACTCATATTAGTGCCCTTTTCATGTGAAAACAACATTCAAATGAACTCCCTTCACAACTTCATGTTTCCATCCAATCTAATCTTTTTCATTCAATTAATGTCGCTTTATTGATTGTATTTTTTTTATTATTCAAAGTTTGAACAGGTTGAAGACTGAATAGCGTTGCAAAAACAATAAAATGTCAGTTAAGAGTATTTGTAATGGAGGATTTTAGAGGGGATTTAAAGATAATAACTTTATTAAAATCCCTTTAGAATACATTTTGATATATATGATATGTGTTTTAGCTAATAATGGTTTCTAAAAATTGAAATACTTATGATTCGTACCTTAAATGTGGAGCCACTTGTATTATTAAATTTTTGGCAAATATAAAAAAAATTAATGGAATTTGGTAGTTAGGCCCCGTTCTTTATACGGTTGGCTGCGGTGCGGTGTAGAGGAAATGTGGTGGATTGTGGTGGGTTGGGGAAAGTTGTTGTGGGTTGTGGTGGAATATGGAAAGGTACGGTGTGGTGTGACACCGCAGCCTGCCAGCCGCATAAAAAAACGGGGCCTTATGTAAAGAAAGATGGGAATAATATAGTATATGAGACACTTTTATTTAGTAATAATAAATTTGTAAATACTTAGCTTAAATATCACCACTCTACAAATAAAGTTTATAAAGGTGAGATTTAATATTTATAAATTCTTAAACACTTAACATAAGTTTTAGTATTATAAATGCTCTAACAACAAGGAAACAACACAGTCAAACGGCTATAAAAGACACAACATAAATAATTCTTTAAATTTAACGTTTTCTCTCTTTGTCATTTATAGATAAACGTCAAAACATATATAAGTTGCATGTAAGCACAGGAATCATCCTCTTCATGAACTTCAGTTTATGAGAGGAAAGTTGTCTATATCTGAATCTTCCATCCCAAGACCATGTTTAAACGTATTTCCCCTATGTGTTTGTTGTTGCTGTTGTGGTTTGCACATAATTCTACCAAATTATGAAGTGGAGATTAAAATGACTTATTATGTTCATTATGCTTAAAGAAAACTTTGTCTTTCTTTTATGGCGGGTCTAAATTACAAAGGGGAGTGTAATATAATAAGGAGGGAAAAATAAAGATATAATTTGCTTCACAATAAATCTTGAACCAAAAATCAAACCCGGACTAGAACAGACATCCCAATGGATGATCTGGTCTGAACTTGAACCCGAAGAAAACTCGACCCATTGGACCGCAATCGAAAAGGGGCAGGATTAAGATTCACCCCAAATCAAACTAAAACTCAATCTTCACTCGAACCGTTCGACAAAAGTCACTAGAATCTGAACCCGAACCCAAGCCAAAAGTGGTTGACTTGATGTCAACTCGAACAGATCTTCAACTACCCCAAATCCGAACCGATTCACCCGATTACCAGGTCTAAAACAGACGCATGTACACTATAAACAAAAATATTATGACCATACCTAATTTTTTTTCTTTTGGGTAAACTCAACTATATTTTTAGTTCAAATAGTTTTTTAACATGCCAAATTATCAAAGTTAAGGTCACATTCTTTTATACGGCTGGCTGCGGTGTGGTGAGTTTGGAAAAGTTGTGCTTGATTGTGGTGGGTTATAGAGAGATATGGTGGGTTTTGGTTTTAATAATTGTAAATGTGTTGGAAAATGTGAAATTATGGTGGTTTGTGGAAAATTTAAATTTTAATAAAATGATAAATTAAATTAAAAAAAGTAGATTGTGGTGAGTTGTGGTAGATTATGGTGGAATATGACAAATTACAGTACGATGTGATATCGCAGTAAGTCAACCGCATAAAAAAACAGGGCCTTATAATAATTGAACCGAAAGAATTCATTAATCTAATTATAAATTATCCCAATATATATGCTTCCGGGCGGTTTCTCTATCTTCCCTTCGGCCACGAAATCTTCAGTTTGGCCCACACGCTCTCACTTTTCCTCCGTCCCATTCACACATTAATCATATGAAAATTAAACACTTGTTTTATTTGTAAACCCAAAAAACACAAAGTTGTCAAAATTATATGTTATTGGAGGTTGGAACATATATATGTCCATCTCTTTTTCCTTCCAACTTTATTGGCACGCTTGTTTCAAAAAAAAAAAAACTAACTAGAAGAAAAAAGAATGATAAAATATACGGGTTTGGCTTCAATTAATTTGTACTCATAGGCGAGTGACACGGAAATATTACAAACTGACTTTTTTGGCTGACAGTGTGTTATACTTTTAACTTATTTGATGTTACTAAACTTTTTTTTCTATTTATAACACTCAAAAATCCAAAATTTAGTGTCTAAAATAGAAAAAAGTGTAGTGACAGTAAATATATTAAGAGTATAACACAGTGTTAGCCAAAAAGTCACTTTGAATTATTTCCAGTCACCCGCTTAGGAGTACAGATTAATTGGAGCCAAAATCGCTAAAATATATCACTTATATTATATTTGTAACTGGGTTATTTGGGCTGGGTTCGGGTTGGACCCACTTGGATTGGGTCACTTTGGGTGAACCAGTTGTGTCGGGTTTGGGTGGGGTGGGGTTGATTTCGGGTGACTTCATTTTTTGTCAAATAATATCATCTCCGAAGAATGAACAACTTTGGTGAGAAAAATAAATTGGAATCAAGTCGATTCGAGTCACTTCAAGTTTGAGTTTATTTCAGATGAATTATCTTTTTATCTTTTGAGGTTTGGGTTAGGTTCAAGTGGGTCATTTAGAACAGGTCATTTTTGCTCGGTCTAAGTTAGATATCTTTTTTTATTTTTAAGATTCTGCATCTCCATATACTTTATATGTGAGGGAAATGTAATCTACATCAAAATTTCCTCATATCCTTATTAGCGGGATTATATTGCGATTTGTCCTTATAAATAACTCAACTTTTAAAATGAAAAACAAACGAAAAGGAAGGAGCAGTAGTGTAGTACTTTTGAGTAGCCAATAGTATTATGATCGTAATTAACTACCATATCATGCACACGTAATCCTAATTAACCCCACCATTATCTAAATCCTGCCGTCATCTAATTAATTAAACTATAAATCACTTGCTTTTCCACGTATGTTAAGACTAATATATCCCCTCAATTAATTATTAATTACTACTAGTACTTAATTACCACATGAATAAGCTAATTAAGTATCATTCTATACATTATCTCCACCTAAATACACTTGATAATGACTAATTGTCTCATCGGTCAGTTCCATATTAATTGTCATAATTTTAACTTTTACAGTCACTAATGTCACTCTTAATTGATGATTTCTTACATAATATGTTAGTAACGATTGCAATATTATATTTTTATGATAATATTTTTCATTACGAATATATATATATATATATAGCAATTCATAGTATATATTGAGAAATTTATGATCAAAATTTTTAAATTTGAATGCACGATTTTCAAAAATGACAATTAATATGAAACAAAGGGAGTAATTAATTAACTAAATTATAAATGACTTGCTTTTCCATGTATGGTAAGACTAATATATCCCCTGTATAAACTAATTACTACTAGTACTTGCCACATTTACAAGCTAATTAAGTATCAAACTATACATTATCTTCACCTAAATACACTTGATAATGACTAATTGTCTCTCCCATTCGTTCTATATTAATTGTCATAATTTTAACTTTCACGGTCTTTAATGTCACTCCTTGATTGATAATTTCTTATATAATGTGTTAATAACAATTGCAATATTATACTTTTATGATAGTATTTTTCGTTACGAATCTAATGATTGTAATTTTATATATCAATTTATTGTATATATTAAGAAATTTATGGTCAAAATTTTTAAAATTTGACTGCATAATTTTAAAAAACGACAATTAATATGAACGGAGAGATTACAAAAATACATATACTTTAGGCCTGGTATGGTTTAGTGGGATTATAAAGATAATAAAACCCCATGCTTAGCATTTCAATTTCTTTTTTTTTTTATTATTTATGCATGACTGATTTAGAAAACAACGGTGTGATCAATGAAATGGTTAGCTATAGTCAATCAAAAAGAGTTCCTTAGTCTTAATTGAATTTATTCAAATGAAAAGAGTTTGGTACTTATTTTGGTCAGAAAGATTGTAGTTTGATTTTTTCTGGGAAAGGTAAGTAAGTTTTAATTTATTTTTTGGCCCTTGATTGAGGCAAGGGGTAAAGGATAAGTAACAACTTATATATATTTTTCTGAAACCAAACATAACAATTTCATTAATAGCAAATTATACTGCACTTACAATGAAAATCGTGATTGAACAATTGTAGATCTAAAACATAGATATGAAATTCAACTTCCAAATAACTAATACTAATCTTACTGACGTTCGACTCCGATTTCTTCGATGATTCTGCATCTTTACCATTGATGGAGAACCTTACAACCCGCGCTCTAGCGATTTGAAAGTCGATCTTCATCCAACGTATTAGACCACACCAACTGAACAAAAACTCTAGAAAGAGACTAAAAACCCTAAATAAAGGTACAAAAAAAACTCTTACAAAAGAAGAGAATAATTTTCTTTGCGTAAACGTAAAACCAAATTAATAATTGGGGTATAAATCAGATAAATTGGGGCTTACCATCGACAAAGAAATCGAAGGTAACCTCTCCAAGTAACAACTTATATTAGAAATAGGGGATAACCTAATATATAAATATCAAATTGCTTGTAATAAATGATAAACACAATTCATCAACTATATAATTTCTATATATAAATAAATTCATTTTACACATAAATTGAAGATTGATTGAAAAATTGAAAGATAAGAGCCACAGCCAACTTGGCTTTTTTTGGACAATAGTAACTGGAAATCTAGCTAAACCTTTTTTTTCAAGTTGGTAGTGCTTCAAAAGACAAACTTACACAAACATGACCTACCAACAGAGTACCAACAACACAAACAAAAAACTGAAGGGATACAAGTAAATAATAAAACAAATTACCAAGGCAAATTAAACCACTAGTAGCAAACTGTTTACATAAATATCGGATTGGGTCCACCAAAAATTTAACCTTGAAAACGGGTCTGCAACGAATCGCAAAAACTGCCACAATATTCACCAAATAAATTGTAGCCACCCAAATTCAAATTCTGACAATGATTAAGGATAAACCCTTATTAAAAAGTGCCTAAATGTGTTGTTAATTTCCTAAGTGTGTAGTACTATCCTTATAAGGAAAATTGAATTTCAGTAAGTTGAATTATAGGGATTGAGATAATGGTAAGCTAAACTTTAGAAATGTATTACAGCTAGTTGAATTATTGAATTCTTGGATTTCAATGTACCAATACCGAATTGCTCCAAACTGAATAACATTATAGATTACTACAATACAAAATATAATTTTGAAATATAATATAATTTGAATATATGATAGTTTGGACTACTACAATATAATTCAAAACAATAAAATTTCATTACTACAATACATGTGGCACCTAGGAAAATGACCATCCTTTGGTGTCTTGTAGGAAAACCACCGAGTTGGTCTAAATTAATTCATTGGGGTGCACTGAAATCTAGTGATTAAATAGTTCAATTTATTGTGATATATTTTTAAAATTCAATTTATTATTATCCCAACTTTTATAGTTCGACTTACTACAATCCAATTTCCTTACTTAGCTAACAAGTGAACTTCTCAGGCCGTGTTCGTTTGTACGATACGTGCGGTGCGGTACCACAACTCACCACATCACTCAATATTCTTCCACACTTTAACACAATTGTTACAAATATATATGTCTCCTCACTTTTCTCTGTCCTAAATTTTTTGTTCCTACTTTTCACATTGTCTCTTTTCACATGTCACATCAACCATACTTTCCACAAACTTTATAATATCATTCTACATCTTACCGCACTTTCCATAATTTCACCACACCGCATTATCTCCGCATCTTACCAACCATAAAAAATAAAAAATAAAAAAACAGGGCCTCATTGTAAGTATTAGGATTTGGCTAATAACCATAGAACTCACATGAGTGACGTATGCTTTCTTATAGTTTTATAGTATTAAAAAACTATTCATATTTCACCACAGCCCACCACAATTTCCCCAACCCACTACATTTCACCATAACTTTTCCTAATTTACCATAAATTACCACATTTCATCCACACCGCACCTGGCCGTATAAAAGAACAGGGGCCTAAATTAAGAAACTTTATTAAGAAACTTCTTATTTTTAAGGGTATTTGTTTCTTCAATATATACAAATTAGAAGGATCAAGGAAACAACGTGGTAATTTCTTCTTCTTTTAGTTGTTATTAACAAAATAGCACCAATAGTGTCAAAGTCTTCTAGAATTTTCGTAGCATTAGTTCAAGTGTACCAACACATGACTGAAAATGATACTGAATGCAATTTCCACATGATGACCAAAAAAAAAAATAATAAATAAATAAAAGCGTGTATTTGCTAGTTTTCGTGGGGAGGAGGGTAGGAAATTTGTAATTTTCAAGTGAATACTATTGGCTAGTTTATTGTTTGCTATTGACAAAAAGAAGACCAAAGACTTAAAGAAAGACATTTTCGTGGGAGCATCCGTAATTGCAAGTTTGAGAGTAAAACGACGCTGATGTAATGTGGGCGAGGACGAGAAAGACAATGTAGCGGTGAGGACTAACGTCGGTGGTGAGAAAAACTCAAACTCATGCTCGACATTTTTTCTTTTTTTAATTTTTTTGTAGTATATTTAAATACTTAAATGTAGAGCGTAGACTTTTTTTTTAAAAAATATTTTAATCAAACTCACACTCACTATTAGAAAACAATTTAATATGAAGAGTCAAACTCTAACTCTCTTAGTGGACCATACTACTTCCACCTCATCCAATAAGTATAACTCATGCTCACCAATATGGGACAAAATACAGTATTTATATCGGAGTACGTATTCTCATAAAGATACAATTAAAATTTTATATATAAAAATTAATATAAAGTAAATTAATAATTAAAAATATAGAAGTTAGAAGTTATGTTAAAATTTTTTTGCATTTTTAGGATAAAATAAGTAAGTGAACGTAAAGTGTATAAATATAAAATTTAGAAGTGAAAAAGTAAGTGTATGATAAATAAATGCTTGAAAATTAATGTATAATAAAAAAATTAGAAATTATGCCAATAAATTTTAAGCATTAAAAATATTGATATATAATAGATATACATTTGCAAAGCATATTTTCATTAGTGAGAGTTCAATGAAAATAAATAACGTAGGACTTTTTTTGGCAATTATAGTGCACAATATGTAGAAATCACTTGAAAGATGCATGGTTATAAAATTGCTTTACTTCTCCGCGTTATTTTAGTGACTAGATGACTGAATCTTCCAAGTGTCTACATATACCTCCAAGTTTGAGATTACATGACCTCATATGACAACATGTTTTTGCCTAGTTACAAATGTCATATTCCCAAATTTTAATTTTTATATACTTAGGGTATGTTAAATAACTTAAATTGGTAGGTAAATTCAATTTATCTACCAGTTTCTGCATAAATTTACCAAAACTTATCAAAAGTTGTCAAAGTTAAGAAACAAAAAAATTTAACAATTTAACAAAAATGGCTAAAAGTTACCCAAAATTTAACTTTTACCCAACTATTTTTTACCTATAAATTTTATACACCCTTATACATAAATAATTGGCGAACAAGTTCCTACTAACATATGGATTAAGTACTGTAGTTGGATTTTATACCAATACATTATCTTTATCTTGGATTAATTGAGTGAAATTTTGGAGTATGGGTTTGGTTTTAGGTTTAAACTAATACATGATGTGACCTCTATATTCGAGTGGGACGACCATGCGCCCGGGTGCGGGTGCATGGTGCGCCTATTCAACTTTTTTTTATTTATTTATTTTTTATGTAATATTATATTTTAAAACATTTTGTGTTGGATTTTTTTATTTTTTAATATTTGAATGTTCATAAAGTTAAATTATAATGTTAATAAACCAATATATGGATGTTCAAAATTTACTACAATATTTATAACCTACAAGGTCAATGCTCATAAGCCTTAACTATTAATTATTATGCTCATAAGTTATAACTATTATGCTCATAACCTACAATGCCAATGCTCATAAGCCTCTACACCAATGCTCATATTGTACAACTATTATGCTCATAACTTATAATTATTATGCTCATAAGCCTCTACACCAATGCTCATACCATACAACTACTATGCTCATAACTTATATTATTATGCTCATTACATAAAACCATAATGCTCATCAAGCAGAATTACAATATAATGCTCGTAACATATAACGACAATGCTCATTATATGAAACCATAATGTTCATCAAAGCATAACTACAATGCTCATAACCTATAACGACAATGCTCATTACATGAAACTATAATGCTCATCAAAGCATAACTACAATGCTCATAACCTATAACGACAATGCTCATTACATGAAACTATAATGCTCATCAAGTTAAACTACAATGCTCATCACCTAAATGCTCATTACATAAAACCATAATGCTCATTACCTATTACTACCATGCTCATTACCTATAACTACAATGCTTATTACATAAAACCATAATGTTCATCAAGCATAATTACAATGTTCATAACCTATAACGACAATGCTCATTATATAAAAAAAAATGCAAAAAAAATGTAATGAAACTTTAAAAACATTTAATAAATAAATAAATAAAAGATATAAATAAATTAAACCACAAATTTAAAATAAATTTGTATTAAAATTAAAAAAAAGGCTGATTTAAAAAAAAAAAGAGAGTTGGGCTCATGGAGTATTGTGCTCCCGAGAGCACAATCTAATTGGTATCTATATTGTATAATGGAAGTTTAATTTCTTAATTAGCTTTTCTCTTATTTTTCTTTGTTTTTCGTCTTTCTCTTTTTTTGTTACTTCCAAAACTTTTACGAATGTTGGGAGTCAGAGTTTTTTCCTCCTATTTTACTTAGTTTTTGAGCAAGTGTTTGAGGTAGGTTACTTTAGTTTTGAGTAAGTGCTAGAATGCATTTCCGAGACGAGGAAGTATATAGGTATACGTTGATATATCTAAGGTATTCCCTTTCACACTTTTTTTGATCAAATACATAAAGTAAAATAGCACAGCCGGGAACAAAGATTAAGGAATAAGAAAAGTTGTAGTTATTGGATCTACCTTACTGAGTAGACAAGAATCTAACTAAAAATTTGTTTGCCTAAAAATATTGTTATACCATTTTTTATAAGGATAATGCATGTCATTCAAATTGGGCCTCGGTTTCAGAGATATTCCAATTAGACATGGTGACCCCGGGAAGGAGAAAGTCGAAGCCAAACGAATATGTTTGACCTCATTCATCTCTACACAAGAAGAATTACAAATTATTAAAATTAATCACATGACTTCTAACATACACGATCACTATCATATCAAATAAACTACTAGTAAATTCTGTTTTTTTGTGTAGTTGGTTAAAAATAACCGCACTAACTGCATTTAACCACAATAATCACACCACTCTCTTACCTCACTTTTTTTTTTTTGCCTACGTACCAACTTACCACACCTACCGTTTTTATCACCAACTTAAACATATCTACCACATTAACTGTAACTAGTACTAACCAACAGCAGAAAAGAACATGGTTCATATTTGCACGTGCAAATCCATTGCTGGCATGTGATTGGTGCCAGCTGGTATGCAGTGACATTTTTCTCAATCTCAATAGCCAATTTCATATGCTAAAATTTGTAGGGCTACTATTACTAATGTGTTTTGTTTTATTTAGGGGACTATGTGCCCCACGAATTATACGGGAGGAGATATGCAAATATGCACTGTCATTATGCATGTTGATTGGGACATGCTTGTTAAATATATGTCGGGTATATATTGGATTTGGGTAAATATAAATTTGACGTAATTTAAGTTTAGATAAAAACGTGCAAGACTATTCCAATTTCATATTAACCCAACAATAAGCTTATATATATATATATATATTAGACATCTGGGTAACTTTCTATGTCGCAATGTAATTTATTATCAATCTCAAAATATTGTTTTTGGTAATCATAAATGGGAAAAATACACCCGTTAATCCGTTATATGTAGCTTACCCTTGTCTCAAAAGTTTAACCTAGGTCATCATCTATAAGAATCACAAAAAAAAAAGGAAAGGAGATGGACTATGAGCCCAAACCATGGGCTCATTTACAACATGTCTCTATTTTGCCACACAATCAGCTGCTGAATTGGTTTCCCGATAATCATGATAAATTGTAAAATCCTAGAACTTAATTAAAATATGTAGAATATCCTTGTTAGTAAAGTGTGTTTTATGAATGATGAGTTAGCTATATAAATCGTGTTTTGACATATTAATATCAAAATATGAATTTATCGCTAGTAATTTTATTCTGATACTTTTATGAAAGACATAACATAATATACAACAATAACAACAACAATAACAACAACAAAACTCTTAGGAAAAATATGTTTGAGCGTGGTATGGAATATCCAAATATAGGCAATCTTCCTATGAACCGAAGTTCATAAATAAGTTGATTCCTGCAAATTTAAAAAATTATCGAAAACCACTTTGAAACCATAAAATACTTTAAAATATCTAAATCTCATTTCCAATTATTATTATTAGATAGCTAAAAAAGGTTCTAGAAGTTGAGAAGAACTAGCTAGTTAATTTAAGTCTTCCAAAATTATTGTTTTGCATTTGATTGGTCAAAGGCATATCCTTAATTAGAGGGCCAATAGGCAGGTAAGATCATGGAAATCTATAAGTTAGGTGTTTGGCCTATACATGACCACCATCTCCAATATATAACATTTTCATAATTATTATTATTATATGCAAAAAGGAACAAGGTGACCCACATAAAATAGTGGAAGAGACCAATGTTGTCCAAATATCACTCACACTATTTATTATGAGTTTAATTGAGACATACATTATGACATGTATTATGATAATGACGATAGGTAAGAATAATAATATTATTAGGGTTTTTTTTGTATTTTGAACGCCAAAGTATGGGGTATTTATTTTTTGGACTCTTGGTTTTTATTGTTTATTTTTGGGATCCTAAAGTTTATGGGTTGAATAAAAAAGGACTTTAAAGTTTGTAGGTTGAAAAAAAAAGGTCTGTGTACTATTTTTCTTTTTCTTCCCATATTTGAAGTTATCTCCTGATTAACGTCAAACTTCAAAAATAAGGTTAAAACTGATATTAAAGTTATAATACACCTCTCTTATTCATGTCGGAACTAATTAGACTTTGAAGTAGCAGGGTCTAAATAATTCTGGTATAAATAAAGAGGTGTATTACAATTTTAATATTAATTTTAATATTTTCATAATTATTATTATTATTATTATTTTTATTATATGCAAAAAGGAACAAGGTGACCCTCATATAGAGTGGGAGAGACCAATGTTGTCCAAATATCACTCACACCATTTATTATGATTTTATTTAATTGAGACATATATTATGATAGTGATGATAAGTAAGAATAATAATAATATTAGTAGTAAGAAGATTCTTCAACTGACCTAACCGACCAAGGAAAAAGTACCAACCGCCAAGAGCATATTTGGCCCACCTAATTATCGTACTCATTTCTCTCTAATTTATTTGTCTTTTATAGTTTTTTAATCCACTTTGACCAGGTTTTTACTTGGGTTTGTGCGTGAATTGAATAAATTGAGTTGAGTGAAGTTTGAACTTTAGCTTTTATTCAGTTTTCGATTTAATAGATTCAGTTTGATTTAATTCGGAATTCATGAACAACCATATTTTACTATTATATATCATATAACAATAAATTCTTAAGAGACATATGCTTAAACTGAATAAATTGTGAAATTGAGCTGATTAAATTTGGTTTAGTTTTCGATTTGGACTTTAACTTTTATTCTAATTTCGATTTAACCAGTTCGGTTTGGTTTCGTGTTGAACCTGCCATGAGCAACCATATTTTACTATTATATACCATACAACAACAAATTCTTAAGAGACACACGTTTGAGTGCGGCTTGGATGATCCAGATATAGACAACTTTTCTCTTATAAATGAAAGTTTATGGAAAGCTTGATCCCATAGTTTCTACTAATACATGTATACATAAAAGAACTATAAAATTATATTTGTATGGAAGTGTCTCCGTTGAAACGCGACTCTTACATGATGCATTTTTGAATATTTATCTAGGCTCTTCAAGTGGCTAATTTTTAAAGAAAAAATTTCAAATAAAACTCATCATAAATCTATCAATATTATTATAAAAATCATCCTATAATTTGATAAATTAACTGTCAAAACTTATAAATATTAACCTTATTAGTCAAACACCAAGCCAATGCGTAGAAGTCTTTCCATGCAATTTTCAAGTTACCTAATTTCTTTATTTAATTCTACCTAGGAAAAATAAAAAATAAAACTACTACAATGGTGAGATCTCATTTTCAACTACTGTTTATTCCATGAAACTTACGTGATCACTTACATCAAATATATGACATGATGAAGGAGTGCTACATGTATTTATAATGACTTCTTTGCACTTAATAAAATATCTTTTAGAGTATCTTAAGCAATATATTCAAGTCAAATTCATAGAAATTGGTCAAAAGAACAAGTTTGATGTAGTTTTCTACATCTTTTTATATATTTACACGCAACTTATTAATAAAAAAAGTACTCCTTCTATTTTTATTTATGTAACACTTAAGAAATTGTGTCAAAAAATTTAATTGTTAATATCTTAATTTATATAACGATTCATTATACAAAATTAATGTTAAATTTGTAACAAAAAAATACTATGTCAGAAAGGTATAATATTACTTTTTTTTATAAAAATCTTATATGAAAAATTATTAATTAAACATTGATTTTGAAAAGCGTAAATGACAGATAAAAAAATGGAGGGAGTATGAGCTAGATAAAAGTAATTACCTATCTGACGTATAAATACAAAATGAATTCAACATTAAAATTAATAGGAATTCGAATGTTAGAGCATTATATAAGAGTATATATTGGGATGATACATGAAAAAGATACTTTGTCATTAATTTATTTTAATTGCGTATTGATTATGTTAGTCATTGTAATACACAAAAACTCATATATATATATATATATATATATATATATATATATATATATATATATATATATGAAAAACTTTATTCTTTTAGTAAAATATTTAATCTAAATTCTACAATTAGTACGGAGTATATTACTATAGATTATAGAATACTATATTAAGAAATTTCCATCATTGAGAAAATATAAGAAATTGGAATTAACTATATATAGAATCATCGATCTCAACTAAAAGCTTAAATTGATAGCTAAATATCTAACACACCTTTCACACAATAATGCCTTAAATTCCTACAAAGGCTACCTTAAAGTCTTATAGATTTTTTCTAGTACTTTTTTTAGGATAATTTGGATAGAAATCTCATATAAAAGAATGATTATCTATATATTGTAACTTGTCTTTTCAAAAAATATGTTATAAATGCTAATGACCTGGCTAAATTTATATTTTTGTCCGTTTAAGACATTTGGATAAAGATGCTAACTGCGTCATCGACATTAGCAAATACTTGCGTGCATGCATCAATAAATATACAAAAATTACTTCCTTTTCTTTCATGTGATCATTTTCTTACGCAACCCAAAAAAGAAATGGGAATATTATTTATCATAACGTCATAATTATTCTTTTGAATTTTAAAATGCCTGAAGAGGCTCAGACTATCCTTGAGGACCTCCACGCTCAGACTGTACGTGAGGACCTCAACGCCATCACTAGATGGTAGCCACCTCAGCAGTATTTTGTTTGAAAGATAATTTAGGGAAGTATCAATCATATCTTAATCTCATCTCTTATCCATATTTCTGTGATAGTATATTCTAATGATTTGACCTTCCTTATTTTAGAGACCAAACAAGAAGGAAAGAAATATGGAGCTAAGAAGATTGCGCGGCAAGATAGTGGATCCAGTCTAATATGGAAAATATTCTGAAGAAAGGAAAGTAGCTGTTGCCTCCAAGACCCTATATATTGTTGCCTCTTCTTTGTAACTAATTATCGATTTCCAAGGAAGAAAATCAATTGTAGGAGTTTTGTGAAAGAAAACTCTGAGTGTAGGAATTGTGTGAATTCTGAGTGTAACCACATTTGGGTTGTGGTGAGTTTTGTAACCAGTGATCTAATTGGTGAGGACCCTCTGTGGTCGTAAGGTTGTTTGTGTCCAGTGATCCTCTGTTGAGCGAGATCACTGTGTGTAATCGCCTCTTCTGTGAGGCCTCAAGATCAGAAGACAAGCGCCGATCTTACGCCTCTGTAGCATTCTGAGGACCTCACAGTCCTCTTACCAGCTGAGTTGTAACCTCTTCCCTTAAGCACTTTTTGTTCAATAATAAAGAAGTTATTTTCAGTATTTAAAAGTGCTATTTAATCTAGTTGTGTTGTGTGAAGTGCAGAACTTTTACATAACCCTAATCACCCCCCCCTCTAGGGTTATTTCAATTGGTATCAGAGCGGGTCCACAAATTCAAGAGTTTAACCACTCGTGGAAAAGATCATGGCCGCTATCAACACAAATGAAGCTCCTCAAGGACGCTCATGGACAATAGCTCCACTACTTTCTGGAGAAAACTACAGGTCGTGGAAAAGACAAATGGAGGTCTTCCTCAAGGACCAAGATGAGGACCTCTAGACTGTGGTTCCGAGGGAGATTATCCCACTCCCACGAAGAAGAACAGTGCTGGTCAAGATGTCCCAAAGAAAAGATTTGAAATGACCAAGAAAGAGTTGGAGCAATTGAGAAAAAATACTCATGCCCTAAACTTGATTTATTGCAGTTTAAATTCGAATGATTTTGAACGTATATCTAATTGTGAAACTGCGAAACAGGTTTGGGATTACTTGATAACCTCATATGAAGGCACAAGTCAAGTCAAGTCAAGGACACCAAAGTGGATATCCTTGTCCAAAAGTATGAGGCCTTCAGAATGAAGGAAAATGAGACTATTGAAGAGATGTTCAAAAGATTCAGCAGCATCACCAACCACCTCATATCTCTGGGAAAAACCTACCCAAATGAGGAACAGGTTAGAAAGGTCCTCCGATGCTTGCCTAGAAGAAAATGGGGTCCAAAAGTCACAGCCATTGAAGAAGCTCAAGATCTCAAGACTCTCAAACTGGAGGAACTCATTGGAAAACTATTGGCCTATGAGATCCAATTGAATGACCTCTCAGAATCGAAGGAAATTGCCCTTAAGGCAGTATGTAAAATCTGAGAGTGAGTCAGATGATGATGAGGAGGAAAATACAATGGCAATGATGGCTAGAGGGTTCAGAAGATTATACAAGAAAAATCCAACCTTTCGAGGATACATCAAGGATGGACAAAACAAAAAAGCAACCTCAAAAGGTAAGTCCTCATTAAGAAAAGATGCTGACACATTCACTTGTTTTGTTTGTGGCTGCTCAAAACACCTCATGAAGGACTGCTCTCACGCCAGAAGAAACAAAGACAAGAGAAACAGTCGACCTCAACGGCATAACATGAGGCAATGATGGCAACATGGAGTGAGAGTGATTCCAGTGAAGGCCATAGTGAGATAGAAGAAATAACAAATGTATGTCTGATGGCAAACACAAGTGAGGATCAAGATCCAACCTCATCTCATGACGAGGTAAACATTGATGACCTCCTTAATCTTTCACCATTACATCTTGCTCATAAGTGTATTCATCTTTTTAAATACCCTAAGTCTTTGATAGAAAGAATCAAGCACCTTATCAACCATGTTCAAAGTCTCTATGAGGCCATAGAAAGCCTGAACTCTCAAAATGACCTCTTGTTCACAGAAAGCAATAGATTGTCTCTTGAGGTCAAAGACTGCTATAAAACCATCACTCAATTATCCAATGATGCAGTCACTAATTTCCATCCTTACCAAAGTAAACCAGTCTCCACAACCCCCTCTCCTCAACCTCGGACCAAAATTCCTACAAATCATCTTCCCAGAGGACCTCTCCTTCCCACACCCAATACACCACATCTCAAAAACTATCGGTCCAAAAGTCCTCCTTTCCTTACCAACAAAGGACCTCTCCTTCCTATCCTAAACATTCGGCCTCTCAGAGAAAATCATCATAGAGGACCTCCAACAGAAAATAAAATAAGGGCCTCATCAAATCCCCTGTCTAAAGGAACTAGACCTCCGTGCATTACTAAAATTTGGGTCCCAAAGACCTCATTGCAACGATCTCACCCTTGGTCAGAGACCAAGAAAGGTATAGTGTCTTCTATTACAGGTATGCCTCAGACACAGAGATCCAACCAAGCTCTTCAAACTGAAAATCAACAAGAATGCAAGTATGACCTTTGGAGACAAAATCCAAGACAAGATACTAGACATTGGGAAGGTCTACTTACGTGTAAATGAAAAAATGAGAAAAATAATACATTCAAAGTTTTGGTCAAGTAAATCAATGCCAAAACCGAGACAAAAAAATATAGTTATAGCTTTTTTTGAATCAATTGAACTTAAAAACTTGTATTCTATCATTACATTTGTTTCAACTCTTTATCTTGTTTGGAGGTTCAAATTAGATGACATTCATTTACGTTTAAACTTTACACGACATAAACGAGAAAATAATATATTCAAAATTTTCTATCGGATAAGCCAATATGAAAATTGAGACAAAAACATATAATTATACGTGTTTTTAAAAACAAAAATCAAACTGAACTAAATATCCCAAATTTTGACACTCCAATAAACAATTTCACTCTACATGTCGGTGCGTACGTGTAGTCACTTCATGCACAAAAGAAGGATAATATAATTAGGCAGAAAATCATCTTTTTAATTAAAATGAATGACTGATTAGAATTTTAGTCAAAAGGCCAACAAATACGTGGGTGGCCTTCTCAACTTTACACAAACATAGAAATAGATTTATTTGTGTTTTGTAGGACATGGAATGCAAAGATATTATTGGTAACAAGGAAGATATGGTTAGGGATTTTTTAAATTTAAAATAAGCTAGGGTATCCTTAATTGAAATGTGCTTATAATGTACTTATATTATTATAAATGTCAATGTTGATCTGTTTAATTGATTAGGATTTAAAGTGCGTGCGCTTGTGTGCTCGTGTCAGAATTAGTTTTTTATGCATTTTACTGTGTCGATAAAAGACTGTCTACATTTTGATCTCGTTACACTTTGCTATAGTGGGAACATTCTATGGTCTAATTGTTGTTGTGTGTATATATATACTATTAAATCTCTTTTTTTATTATATTTTTAAAATTTTACTTTTTTTATTATACAAAATTATAAGAGATTAAAGAAATACACCAAGCTCCACTCTTAGTTGGAATACATCTCTTAACCACTTTAATTTTTTCAAATTTTAGTCTGAATTAACTTTTAACCAGGATATATCCAATGGTGGTAGTGAGAATTGTTCAGCAAATTACATTGAATTACTAAAAGAAAAGAGAGTTAATTATAACAAATTTACATTTTTTGCTTTGGTATAAAATCACTATTGGGAATTTAACTATCAACTTAAGTTATTGGTTAAGATGATTTTATATGATATCAGAGCCCAATTGAGTATGAGTTTTTAGATTCGAATCTCAACACCCTACATGTTCATTTACACAAGGTTTACATTTCAAGCTCAAAGGACATTCGTATTCCGGGGGGGGGGGGGGGAGGAGGGGAGTGTTAGAGTGTAAAATCACCATTGAGCATTCTACTATCAGCTTAAGCTTTTTGTCGAGGTGGTTCTACACTTTTTAATAATGATCAAAGTTTCTACGGTTAATTAGCCTTTAGTTAAATACCAAATCAGTTACTCAGATTTTCAATTGACCTATCGGGGGGGGGGGAATGTTAGAGTGTAAAATCACCATTGAGCATTCTACTATCAGCTTAAGCTTTTTGTCGAGGTGGTTCTACACTTTTTAATAATGATCAAAGTTTCTACGGTTAATTAGCCTTTAGTTAAATACCAAATCAGTTACTCAGATTTTCAATTGACCTATCTATCAGATTGCAATTTATTACATGTTCCTAGAACATGTGCTCCAAACATGATATTGTTCACTCAAAATAGCATAATTGTTCACTCATACATACTCATTGTTCACTCTCAATAGCATAATTGTTCATTCATACATATCCATTGTTCACTCCCAATAACATAATTGTTCATTCATGCCTACGCGAACCACATGCTCTAGGTGTCTGTAATATGTGTTACTATCAGATATACATTAAAGTTTTTACGGTTAATTAACCTTTAGTTAAATACCAAACTAGTCAACTGACTTTGCACATATTTACCAATCGTTAGCTTTTTTTTTTTGAATCGAGTAAAAGGAAATAAAAAGTTACTTAGGAGATCTTTCTGTCAAGACATCTCCCTAGGTTATCTGCAAGAATGATAGAAGAAAAAGCTAACGACGGAGTGTGGGACCAAGCAATGGGCTTTTGAAGACGATGTCCATGGTTGGCCAACCAATCTGTTGCTGAGTTGGCCTCTCGAAAGATATGTCGTAACGTATAATTGTTAAGCCGGTTGAGCAGATTCTTGATGTCTCTAATAATCATGTCAATCTGCTAAGGGATATTAATGTCACCATGGATAACCTTAATAAGGATCAGACTATCCTTTTCAATCTGAACTGTTGGGATTCACCCATGAGTAAAAATGTCCCACATCAGAAAAGTAAAGAGAAAGGACATGGTATATAAGTCAAGTAGGCTACTCCTCTTAACACCAATTGGTTTTAAGATGGAACCTCACTTAACTTGTGTACCATGGGCCTTGGTTGAAGTGGGCTCCCGCTTTTGATTTCCTCAACAAGTGGTATCAGAGCCGATGGTTCGTTCGGCTGGGCGCAAGGTACGGGAAGGTGGTCCCGAAAAAGTCACCATGGACAGGAGCAGGGACCATGGCGCGTGTGCGGCTGGGTCTCCTGAATGCGTAGAGTGGTGGCATGAGACTCGGGTGGAGTAGGGTGCGACTCTGTGGTGTAAGGTGTGGTTGGGACTCTTGAGGCAGAGTGGTGGTATGAGACTCAGGTGGAGTAGGGTGTGACTCTGTAGAGTAAGGTGCGGCTATGATAGGCTCCTGATGGTGACTTGAAACCTTGGCAAAAAGATCTTTTCGATCAAGGGGGAGAGACTCATGTGTGAAGGGGGAGATTATTGGGATTCACCCATGAGTAAAAATGTCCCACATCAAAAAAGTAAAGAGAAAGGACATGATATATAAATCAAGTGGGGTACTCCTCTTAACATCAATTGGTTTTAAGATGGAACCTCACTTAACTTGTGTACCATGAGCCTTGGTTGTAGTGGGCTCCCATCTTGGATCGGATCTCCCCAACATGAACATTTGAAGACCCATGAAAGATAGCTTGTTGGAGACCAAACCAAAGAGCTAAAGCATCAGTAATTAGAATAAAGTTGGAATTAGAGCTAAACCAAAGGGCTACTCCAGCTTTAATAAGCCTGCCGATATGGTCACGAATGACTGATAAGTGCTTCTTGTATATATGAATACTTGGTTGTTTTGATTGGAATTTGGGAAATATTTGATTTGATGTGTTATTTTATACCCGAATTTCCCATATTACACTTGGTTTGGAGTTTGGTGAGTTTTGTAGGGAATTTGTGAAGAATCGATGTAAACCGAGCCCAAAAAGCAAGTGTAGATCCAAGTTATGAGCTTAAAGGACCAAGAAGTGAGGTGTTGGATCACCCAAGGCCCAAACAATGGCCCAAAGTACTCCTAGGCTCGAGAAAGCAGTGACACGGGTGCCCCCAGGAAGAGCACGGGTCGTGTCTATGGCCAGAGAGTGAGAAAATTCAAGAAGAAAGCTGACACGGTCCGTGTCACATGGAGCACGGTCCGTGTCGCATGGGACACGGTCCGTGTCACCCCTGGCACGGTCCGTGTCTCTCCTGTCTTTTCATTTTCGACGGTTTTGAGTTGATATTTGCCTATATTATGCTGATTTTCGGCCGAGTAGAGGGAAATAATCATTCCATCATCATCCATATTCCATTCCATCATTGAAGATTGAGAGAAGATTGAAGATCGAAGAGCAATTTGAACATACTTTGAAGTGGAGGAGCAAAAGTCCTCCATTGTTGATTCCTAGCAAGTTTGTTCTTCACTTGGGTTTATTTCTCAATCTCTCATAGATTTCCATATGCTTTCTAGACTAGATTTCAATTGCTTTTTAGTTTTAAACATGAATTGTGAGTAGTTCTTTTAGTTTAGGGGATGAACCTTTGAAGTTGCTTGATGAATTGACTTTGTTGGATTGAATTTTCATGAATTTAGTTTGTTTCAATCTATTTGGTCTTTGAATTGAATTGTTATTGCTTTTGCTTGATCACCAATTGAGTGTTAATAGGTTGTTGAATGAAGTACCGAAAGGAGAAGTTTGATTACCCGAAAACCTAGATTGAACTAGTTAAAATTATCTAGACATAGAAGTTTTAACTAGGGTTCTTGAGATAATTAGATCTTTAACCTTGACTAAATCGAAATAACCACGAAAGTAGGTGCTTGGTTAGTCTTGGCAATTCGTTCTAGTGGCAAAATCTCATTGCGAAGAATTCTATGCGATTATCGAACCTTGATTGTGCAAATTAATGAAATGAAAGTTCAATCCACATCGTTGATTCGTTATTTGACTTAGGTTTCATCCCCTGAACGCCTTTTCCCCTTGATTTCATCAGAATAGTTCAGTGAATATTCGTTTGTTTAGACCTTGTTTGTGATTAGAGTTAGATTTAGTTGATTCAAAACAAAAACCCGATCGGCTTAGCGATCAACTAAGAGGCTAGTTTAGTGCGTTGAAAGGAAAAGTCCCTGTGGGATCGACCTTGATATTTGCTACACGTACACCCGTGCGCTTGCGGCCTATCAAGTTTTTGGCTCCGTTGCCGGGTACTTTGTCCCTAGCCAGCCACTGAACGAATACCCTAAGGTTGCCTAAGTCTTTTATTTTCTGTTTTGATTTTCCTTGGTGTTTTTGTTTTTGTCTTGCGAGGTTTACCCTACATGCATGCAAAAAGGCTCCACTCTTTGAGCTTGATCCTGAAATCGAAAGAACCTTTCGCTCCCGGCGAAAGAAGCAAAAGTTAGAGCACGCCCGAAGAAGACAAGAAGAGAACTCCAAGCGAAAGAATACCATGTCCGGTGGAGGCGGCAGTGGAGAGCCTAGAATCACGCTTGGCTCCTATGTGATGCCAAATGTCACAAATCAACCCTCCGCCATTAATCCTCCAAGAGTGGCCGCTGACGATTTCGAGCTGAGGAGTTCACTCATCAATTTGGTGAAGGCCAACCCATTCCATGGCCTCCCCAATGAAGATCCCAACCGGCACCTTCGCCTATTCAACCAAGCATGTGAGACTTTTAAGGCAAATGGTGCAACGCCCGATGCAATCAAGCTGCGATTGTTTCCCTTCTCACTTGAAGGGAAGGCTTGGGAGTGGTTGGATGCTCTTCCATCAAGCTCTGCCATCACCACTTTTGACCAACTTGCTAGCCTATTCTTGGCGAAGTAATTTCCTCCTAGCAAGTTGACGAGCCTCCGGAATCAAATCTCAACATTTGTCCAAGAGCCGGATGAATCCCTCTATGAAGCATGGGAGAGGTTCAAGGACCTCTTACGTCAATGCCCCCACCATGGTTTAGAACCATGGGTCCCGTCTAAAGCCTTCTACAACGGGGTGGATGACAACTTGAGGGCCAACATCTTGGCGGCGGCGGGAGGCAACATCATGTCCAAGACAGTGGCGGAACTCCAAACTTTGATTGAGGAGATGGCGATCAATAGCTACCAGTGGTTAAAGCCCTGTTCCAAGAGGACGGGAGGTAAGTATGAAGTTGATGCTATTTCTATGTTGAATGCTAAGTTGGATGCCATGACTAAGAAGATGGATTTTTTGAATGTGAATGCTCCCCCTCCCCAACCATGTGCGTCGTGTCAATCATATGAGCATGAGACCTTGAATTGTCCTAGTGGGTTGGTTAGCAATGAATCGACCGAAGTGGTTAACTATGTTGGTAACCCTTCTCATAGGCAAAACTTTGACCCTTTTTCCAATACTTACAATCCCGGTTTTAGGTACCACCCGAACTTTTCTTACCGGAATAATAACCAAATGGATCAACCCCAAGGACAAAGACAACCCCAACCACCTCCACCACAAGCTCCCCAAAAGCCTAACCTAGAGGCTATGATACAAGCTTTGATGTTGTCTCAACAACAACACCAACAACGGCAACTTGAGCATCAACAAAGACAAGATGAGGTGATTAAGGCTTTAGCTACTAAAGTTGACCTTATGAGCACCCACACTCAAATGCTTGAGAATCAAATTGCCATTCAAGCTGGTACCTCCACTACCCCTCCGGGAATGCTTCCCGGAAAGCCCGAACCTAACCCTAAGGAACAATGTAATGCCATTGTTTTGAGGAGTAGGACAGAATATGAGGGACCTAGCGTGCCAAATGCCAAGCATGGGGGAGTTGTGGTTGAGAAAGAGGTTGAGAGGCCTAGTGAGAATGTTGTTAGTTTTGAAAGAGAGAAAGACCTTGAGAGTGAGCATTCAAAAGAGAACACTGAAACCCGACCTTCATCTCCACCTAGAGTTTACAAACCACCATTACCCTTCCCTCAAAGATATGCTAAGGCTAAATTTGATGCAAAATTCGGCAAATTCTTTAATATGTTAAAGCAATTGAATGTGAATGTGCTGTTTTTGGATGTTTTATCTCAAATGCCTTTGTATGCAAAGTTTTTGAAAGAAATCCTCTCTAAAAAGAGGAAAATTGATGAAATTGAGGAAGTTGCTTTGACTGAAGAATGTAGTTCTGTGGTTCTTAACAAGCTTACTCCTAAGCTTAAGGACCCGGGAAGCTTTAGTATTCCATGTGGCCTAGGTAGCTTAACCGTTGACCGAGCTTTGTGTGATGTGGGTTCTAGTGTAAGCTTAATGCCCTATTCTTTGTATGAACGATTGAACCTAGGAGAGTTGAGACCAACTACCATGTCATTGCAAATGGCGGATTGTTCTATCAAGTACCCTAAGGGTATTTTGGAGGACTTTCCCCTTAAGGTGGGTGATTGCTATGTGCCGATTGATTTTGTCATCCTTGATATGCCCTAAGATTCCTGTACCCAAATCATTTTGGGGAGACCTTTTCTTGCTACCGTAGGGTGCGTCATAGATGTACAATGTGGAAAGATGAAGTTTAGGATAGGGGA
This sequence comes from Portulaca oleracea, assembly GCA_029582165.1. Taxonomy (NCBI): domain Eukaryota; kingdom Viridiplantae; phylum Streptophyta; class Magnoliopsida; order Caryophyllales; family Portulacaceae; genus Portulaca; species Portulaca oleracea. Next base: position 22,226,545 of record CM055871.1, read on the forward strand.
ACATGAACTTGAGTTTGATTTATTCCGTGATGTTTTGCCACGTGGCGTTTCCCCTTGTTTTGGTGTTGATGTGTTTGGTGAGAAGGATAAGAATGTTGATGGTTTGATTTGTGAAAAGAACGATGATTGTGTGCATGTACTGGAGAGTGAAAAGCTTGAGAAATCTCGTGACAATTTTGTTGAAAATTCTTGTGGTTTATTTATTGATAAAGGCCATGAACTTGGCGATGCAAGGGTGGGAATAAAAGAAATTTTGCCCCCACCGAACATCATCAAGAACGTGCCTTATGCTATTAACAAGGGTGCTTTCAATGAGTTTTTCAGGTTTGATGATGGAGATCCCTCCATTTTTGAAGGAGGTGATGAGTTTGACCCAAGCTGTAGGGTCAATTTGAAGACGTTTGAAGGTACTTTACAAGATGGAGCTCCTAAAACCCTTGGCTATGGAGTTATGGACTATTCGCCCGGTTGAGAGGTACCTTGTCTAGCTTAGGACATTAAACAAGCGCTTCTTGGGAGGCAACCCAAGCTTTTTCGATTTTATTTTATTTTTTTTAGGATTTTCTAAAATTTTTCCTTATTTTTCTTCTTTTTATTTTTTTGATTCTTCTAGATTTGTGTTTTCTTCCTTTGCTTCTCGAGTGATGTTTCGCATTGCGGACAATGCTCGGTTCAAGCATGGGGGGGATTTGTGTAAACTTTTTGTGGATATGTGTGTTTTGAGTCGTTTTTTATTTTTGATTTTTAACTTGTTTTGAGTCTTTTTCTTTTGTTTTGTTTTTATTTTCTTTCTTTTCTAGATTTTCTTGTAGTTTTAATTTCCTCTTTTCGTAGTTCGTTTTCGTTTTCTTATTTTCATCTTTAGTCTTGTAAAAAGTTTAAGTTTTTGAAAATTGAGAAAAAGGAAAAAAAAGGTAAAAAAAAAAGACTGTTTGATATAGGATTTGGCGTGATAGTTTTCTTTTGACTTGATTTGATCCTGTATAGGCCGTTTGTGAAAGACTGTGAATTGACATGAGTTGTGAAGCTAATTGTTGTGAGAATTGTGCTAGGATAGTAAGACCGATTGCCTTTGTTTCTATTGTAAGAGTGAGTTGTGCTTATGCATATCTTTTTAAACTAGGTAATGATTGTTGAGCGCTACCCGTGAGTCCACATAAGCCTAAAAGAAAAGACTAATCATTTTTATTAGTCTAATTTCCATGAGTGACTCACCATTGTTGGATCCTCCTTCATTTGCTTTGCATCTCCTTGAAATTGCTATGCGTTGTACATTGACAAGATGATAGAGGCATTAGGATTTGAACCATGACCTTGACCACCCGTTTACATCAGAATATCCTTAGTTAGCCCTTTCTTGCCTTGACTTTTTCTTTTCTTGAACCCATATTATGAGCCTTGGCCGATTATATATTTCCTACCCTTAAGCCATTGCTTGAAATGTTTTGAGTTTGAAGTTGGGTTGTTCGTTTGTTTTTGTGTGTGTTTTATTCAAAGAAAAAAAGAGAAAAAGAAAAGAAAAAAAAGGGAAAAATATAGAAGAAAGAAAAAAAAAGAAAAAATTTGGAGAAATTCCGGAAAAAAGAAGAAAAAGTGAATGAAGTGTTTCACATTGTGTTTCTTTTGTTTTGAGGCAAGTTTCCAATTGTTTGTGGGGTTGATTTGGATTGATTTTAAGTGGTGAGAGTGTATGTATGTCGAATTGGTGCGAAATAATTTCAAGCTTTGGCTTTTAGCTCCACGATTCCCAAATATTATCCACTCCTTACCCTTAACCCTAGCCCCGTTACAACCCTTGAAAGTCCTCTTGATTGTCATTGTTGCTTTGCAAATTGCGGTGGAGAGTTGAGATTCTTAGCAAGTACGTGGTTGGTTGTGACTTTGGTTTGAGTATTTGAGCGAACTTTCAATGATTTTGCATATTTAAACACATGAGAGGAGTGTTTCCACATTCCCAGAAAGTGAGTTTGCTCTTCATTCTTACCTAATTTCATGCTTAACATGTGCCTTCTTATCTCATTCGGTGATTAAGGGTGATTGGTTGAACTTGATGAGTACCATTCTTGAATAATTTGTCTTCATTTACTTGTGTAAATTGGCTTTTCTTTTTCACTCTCGGGCTGTACTTTAGATTAGATTGGGTTGATTGAATGTTCTATCTTTGCCATCCTTAAGAGTTGTAATTAAATAAAAAAATTTCGTTTTTGTTAATTTTTACTTTTGAGTCTTTTTACTTTTGCTTTGAGTTCTTTGAGTCTTTTTGTCCCGTTTTATTTTATTTTCTTTCATTTTCTTTCTTTGCCTTTTCTTTTGAGTTTGGACTTGCTTAGGGACAAGCAAGGACTAAGCATGTGGGATTTTGATTAGTGCTTCTTGTATATATATGAATACTTGGTTGTTTTGATTGGAATTTGGGAAATATTTGATTTGATTGTGTTATTTTATACCCGAATTTCCCATATTACACTTGGTTTGGAGTTTGGTGAGTTTTGTAGGGAATTTGTGAAGAATCGATGTAAACCGAGCCCAAAAAGCAAGTGTAGATCCAAGTTATGAGCTTAAAGGACCAAAAAGTGAGGTGTTGGATCACCCAAGGCCCAAACAATGGCCCAAAGTACTCCTAGGCTCGAGAAAGCAGTGACACGGGTGCCCCCAGGAAGAGCACGGGTCGTGTCTATGGCCAGAGAGTGAGAAAAATCAAGAAGAAAGCTGACACGGTCCGTGTCACAGGGAGCACGGTCCGTGTCGCATGGGACACGGTCCGTGTCACCCCTGGCACGGTCCGTGTCTCTCCTGTCTTTTCATTTTCGGCGGTTTTGAGTTGATATTTGCCTATATTATGCTGATTTTCGGCCGAGTAGAGGGAAATAATCATTCCATCATCATCCATATTCCATTCCATCATTGAAGATTGAGAGAAGATTGAAGATCGAAGAGCAATTTGAACATACTTTGAAGTGGAGGAGTAAAAGTCCTCCATTGTTGATTCCTAGCAAGTTTGTTCTTCACTTGGGTTTATTTCTCAATCTCTCATAGATTTCCATATGCTTTCTAGACTAGATTTCAATTGCTTTGTAGTTTTAAACATGAATTGTGAGTAGTTCTTTTAGTTTAGGGGATGAACCTTTGAAGTTGCTTGATGAATTGACTTTGTTGGATTGAATTTTCATGAATTTAGTTTGTTTCAATCTATTTGGTCTTTGAATTGAATTGTTATTGCTTTTGCTTGATCACCAATTGCATGTTAATAGGTTGTTGAATGAAGTACCGAAAGGAGAAGTTTGATTACCCGAAAACTTAGATTGAACTAGTTAAAATTATCTAGACATAGAAGTTTTAACTAGGGTTCTTGAGATAATTAGATCTTTAACCTTGACTAAATCGAAATAACCACGAAAGTAGGTGCTTGGTTAGTCTTGGCAATTTGCTCTAGTGGCAAAATCTCATTGCGAAGTATTCTATGCGATTATCGAACCTTGATTGTGCAAATTAATGAAATGAAAGTTCAATCCACATCGTTGATTCGTTATTTGACTTAGGTTTCATCCCCTGAACACCTTTTTCCCTTGATTTCATCAGAATAGTTCAGTGAATATTCGTTTGTTTAGACCTTGTTTGTGATTAGAGTTAGATTTAGTTGATTCAAAACAAAAACCCGATCGGCTTAGCGATCAACTAGGAGGCTAGTTCAGTGCGTTGAAAGGAAAAGTCCCTGTGGGATCGACCTTGATATTTGCTACACGTACACCCGTGCGCTGCGGCCTATCAATGACATAGCCGACTAATGACCCTTGATTATTGAGAGAGCCATCAAAATGTAGCTTAACCCAATCAATCTCCGGAAGCTCCCAACAAACTTTGGTCATTTCTAGGGTGATTGGTGGTAGAGGAAGATTGTTTGTAGGACGAGAATCTTTTCCTAGCTCTCCATTCTGCATAGCTTCTCTTGGCACGCAGAATTAAGGGTTGAAGACGATTTTGTTGAAGATACAGTTATTACGTTGTTTCCGGATGCTCCAAATTAGATGAATGACTCTTTATTCACCAATAGTTAGCTTGATCTCCAACAATATATGCCTGCATCTTTTTAAATAAAAATGAAGAAAGAAAGAGTCAATAATACAAGTATACTAGTATTATATAAACGCGTTCGAAGCAACAAACAAGAAAAACTCTCATGGGGTTGTTTTTCAAAGTGGGGTTCGTTATATTGTCTCGTTATCATTTTCTCCCCATTGAGTTTTTCTTCCTCTCCCATGCCTAACCATATCGAAGCTTGGATCACAAGAATATGATGTTCAATCATATGTCGTCTAAAATGACAATGAAGAAAAATATAATTGTTTTGTCTAAAACAAAAGCTATGGTTTATATTTTTATATACGTAGGTGGAAGTTAAGACTTGCTCTCTTACAACAGGGATACTCCATCCGTTCTTTTTTATCTGACATTTACAATTTTCAGTATCAATCTTTAATCAATAATTTTCAATGTAAAATTTTATAAATTTTTTTATAATATTATACTTTTTAAATAATACTTTTTATTATGAAACTAATGACATCAATTTTGTTTAATAAATTATTATACAAATTAAAATATTAATGGTTAAAGTTTTAAACATGTTTCACTAGCTAGACAACAGATAAATAAATACGGAGGGAATAATTAATTAATTTGTGAGTAATAAATTTATAATATTAGCTAAATTATCAAGAGTGTACAAGCTAATTAATCTTCTTCTTTTTTGCCAAGTGATCTATTGTTATTGACTTCATGCAGTCAATTTTAAATTTGAAAGGGTAAGTATATTACTTTCTCAATGTACTTAGCGTTATAAAATTACTATCACAAAATTTGTAATAAAAATGGACTTTATAAAATATGATCTCATATTATATATATATATATATATATATATATATATATATATATATATAAAATAGAAAACAATCCTTAAAATAAAGTATTTGACAATGTGGGAAGGGAACATAATATCTTTTGATAGGACATAATATCTTTGAGAGATTAGTCCCAAATGATTATACTTGAAACAATTAGTTCATTTTTCTTAAGATGGTCTATCATTTTCTTTAGGATTATTGGATGATAATACACTAAACTTTAGGAGTATTGGACAATAATGCACTAAACTTTTTTCTTGGACTCTAATACACTGAACTTTGAGGGTATTGGACAATAACGCACTTAGACCAATTAAATTTGGTGGTTGTGGTGTGGTGTCTATTTTGAGGTATCGTTTTTCTATTTTTTTCAGAAAAAAAAACTTTTGCCGTGTAAGAAAGTACACATAAGCAAGATTACTAATATTTTTTTTGGAAAAAAATAGAAAAACGATACCCAAAGTGGGACAACCACCGCGTCAACCACCTGATTATGATGCAATGCGATATTATCCAATACCTCAAAGTTCGATGTATTAGAATCCAAGAAAAAGTTCAGTGTATTATCATCCAATAATCCTTTTCTTTAATAAAACTACTAAAAAAAAAGTTGTCTATTAATTAATTATTATTTAAATTATTTTTTATTGATCATATATATAAAATAAAATAAAATAAAATAACATTTCTCTAAGTAATAACATACTCCCTCCTTCCCAATTTATGTGTCACTTTAGACACAAGTTAGAAGACCAAGAAAACTTCCTATATGTATTAATTTAGCACATTGGAAATGTAGAAAAGTTGAATAAAATGGTGAATAAAAAAAAAGGAAAAGGTGAATAAAAAAGAAAAGTTGAAGAAAAAGATGTACTCCCTCCGTCCCAAATTAATTGACGGAATTAGAATTTTCACACATACCAATATATAACTATAATAACTACCAAACCTCAATTGTATTTGGCTTTTCTCTCTCTAATAAATAATATAAAATAATTGAATTAAGTATTGGGAATAGGAAAGTGACAATTATTTTGGGACAAAATAAGTTAGTTAAAGTGTCAATTAATATGGGACGGAGGGAGTAATTAATAATGTTAATTTGATAAATTAGTAATTAATGTGTTATTGGAAATATAAAGTGACAGATATTATGAGAAAAAAGAAAATTAGTTAAAGTGACAATAATATGGGAAGGAGGGAGTAACAACAACAACAATCAATATAGTCTAAAAACGTGCAATTTGAGGTTTCAAAATGCTAAATATATTAGAATGCTAATTGTAACATACAAAAAAAAAAATCATCTTAAAAACCAAAAAATAAAACCATTGACTATTTGAAAAATTGCTTGGAAACCAATGCATCGAATAACACTCCTTTCAATTCTTACATGGGAGAATATCATATCATAGAACAAAGTGGAGGGACTAACTTGGAAATAACCATTATTAATCTTGACCTTCCAAGTTCCAACATTGAATCTACCGTTCTTTTGACAACATAAAATCTTTGAAATAATCAAAGATATGGTATTTGTGGTTAAATGAACCAAGACCACTATGCAATACACACTATGGATGCATTTTCTATGTGCATACTACTACCAAGTCTTAAATAATAATAGCATAGTAGGACATACAAAATTGCCTTTTTGGGGTGGCAAGCCTTTCATTTTCATGCAGGACCAAAGTGGCTATTTTTTTGTTATTTTTTGAAGGGTTAAAGATCACGAAAATAGGTTAGTTTATATGTTGTGGTTATTTTTTTCGATGGTAACCACTATAAAATTTTATAGTATCAAATTATCCATAATAATTGTAACATGTAATATTTACACAATCGTAAGACAAATATTTTTGTGTCGCCAAATCTTGAATTTTGATGGGAGGTTTGGAAAATGGAGTGTTAACTAAGTATACAGTGCTGATATAATTTTGATTCGACTTGAATACTAAACTTGTTTGATCGGAAAAAAGTAGGTTACGAGTTACGACCTACGATTTTTTGGACGAAATTCCAGGTTGATTGATTGGACCAGATCCGTACGTAAAATTCTATTATATGTACTGTTGTGGATATGTCCCATTGGATCCTCCATGGAGGGTATTGTTCACCAAGTTTTCCCATATTGCTCCATCAACAATTCTTTTCATTATTCATCGTCAATTTTGGAGTATAAATAGAGGTTATTACCATGAGATTTCCATCTCAAAATCAAGAGAATAATTAGCACATGTAAAATGTAATTTTGTGAGAGCTATTTTTATAGAGTTTTATATTCTGTTGAGAGCTTTCTTAGGATTTCCTCCCTAACTATATATTCTACCTTTGTATTCCTTTAAATAGAGAGAGGTTATCAAATCACACATTTTAATTGTGACCACCTTTGTGCTCATCTTTCCTCGTAGTGGATTTTATTCGGCTGCCACCGTCTGTAGGTTAATCCCGAATTTTTCAGTTTCCGTGAAAATTGTTTTTCTTTTATTTTAGCTTTCATTAATTTCTTGTGACTCAATCTCATACCAAATTTCTACATATTTTCTATCACAAACCCTTCAACTTGAATTTACGCATCAATCTACTCTACCTTGCAAAAAGTGAATCAATTTTTCTTCTAAATTTCAACTTTACAATTTGACTAATTTGAATTTAATTTTGTCCGAATTTTCATTCCAATACATACAACTAATTAATTAATCTACTGCCTCTATGGTCCATACCCGAATTTTTTTCTCTTTATTTGAGACTAATTAATTAATTAATTAATTAATTAATCAATTAACATTTATAGTGTATATAATCCAGTCGATGTTAGGCTCCCACAATTTGTTTTATTATTTTGACTTTTGACTTCTTGAATTATTAGGAGCACATGAACCATACTCAGATATTTTGAGAGTATCTTGCAGCCAGATATTTTATTTTCCTCGTGAATGATCAGTTGCTTGTGAATGAGTTCTGATAAAAATTTATACAATTGAGTACTCCCTCCGTTCTATATTAATTGTCATAATTTTGACTTTTACGGTTTCCAATATTACTCTTTGATTGATAATTTCTTACATAATATATTATTTACGATTGCAATATTATACTTTTACGGCAATTATTATGTTACGAATCTAATGGTAATACTCTTATATAACAAATTAACAACTCATTATATATATTGAGAAATTTATGGCCAAAAATTTTTAAACTTTGACTAAACACTTTTTAAAAACAACAATTATTATGGTACAGAGGGAGTATATTTCGAATTATCTGGAATTAAATTAAAATTGGGTTGGAGCACGTTAATTTTTTATTTGCTTTCTTGACAAATGCCGGTGATAGTTGTTTTCTTGTCAATTTCTATCTGCAAAGTAATCCCTCCGTTCCAAATTAATTGACGGAATTGGAATTTTCACACATATTAATATATAACTATAATAACTATCAAATTTCAATTGCATTTGGCTTTTCTTTCTCTAATAAATAATGTAAAGTAATTGAATTAGGTATCGGAAATATGAAAGTGACAAATAAATTAGTTAAAATGTCAATTAATATGAAACGGAAGGAGTACTTGTCTAACCAATCGCCATTTAATTATGCTCATTTTCTAGTTATGCTTACCTTACTCATGAAAAAAAAAAAAAACAGATCCATAGATAGCTGATTGGCCCTGATCCAAGTGGTACAGATTTGGGCCAATAGACAGTGGGCCGATTCATTGTAACTAACACACATGAGTCCCAGGCCCAATACGAGGCCCAATACCTGGCCCAATAACTGTTGGTTGGTGACATGAAAATCACCAGAAGAGTCGCTGTCACGTGATATGAAGCTCCAGATTTCTGGCAACATCCAGCTCATTGTTTTTTGCTTGATTCCTTTCTACTTTCAACACTACAAAACAAAAATAATTCATTTATATTGCTGGAAACTGAAGACCAAAACAATGCTCGTGTATTTCTTACACCCAATTGAAAAATATATTTCAATAACTTACATGTATGTGCCCAACCTAAACAAAAGAAACAAACAAACAAATTGCAGAAAGGGATTACAAGAGTAAACTTTATTTATTTTGTACGCTGGCTAAATTTAATCCATGCAATGCAACTTATTAGGTGCACCTTAAAAATGTGTTACGGATTCGATGATTGTTCACCCACATATATTAGGTTGTTCATCTACATACGTTAGATGGTTCGCTCTGATTATTATGATTGTTCACTCGTAAATATCTGAAACACATGCTCTAAGTACATAGAAATATATATTGTTTAATCTTACGTATTAGACCTTTATCCAGAGAAATTTTACTTCCATCAAGACTTGAGCTTTTAGTTGGAAGGTTGGAAGATAGGGTGGTTGTCACTTGGCTACTATCTCAAGAGTAAATCACCTACATCCTTTTTATACCTATTCCTAGTGTGTTTGTAGTTCGGTTCAGCGCGGTTTAAGTTTTTTTTTTTTTTCAAAAAATATTGTATCGAATAAAATGGTTCACTAAAAACGTAAATTAGAACCAGAACTGGATAATTAGGTCCAACAGATGTCGGTGCACCGAGCCAAACGGTTCAGTTCATCGATTAATTGGAACCATATTACTTTTCAAAACGATAATTAGAAAAATTAATTTTGCACCTCGTCCATATGTGTGTGTACGGGTCTATATACCTACATATACATACTATGTATATCCGCATTTTATTCAAAATAATAAATTAAAAAGATGAATTTCACACCATATTTCATTCATATATATACTCCTTCCGTCCTTTTTTATTTGTCACTTTGGAAAAAAAATGGAGAAACCAATGCAACATTAAAATTTAAATAGGAATAAAACAAAATGACAAAAATATCCACAATTATTGTTAAATTATTAGTTACAAAGTCATTTATTAAGGCCTAAGTGTAAAAGTAAGATAACTATTATTGAAAATGTAAATGCGACAAATAATAAGAGACAAAAAGATTAATTAAATGGACAAACAAAAATAGGAAAAAAGGATTTTAATAATCGCTATTTTTACCTTTTGTATACTAATAATCGCCACTTAATTACTTTTTGTCTTCTAGCGGTCCAAAAAAAAATTAAAATTATATTCTAATGAGATGCGACCGAGTCGAGTTAGTACTGCGTGCTTGACCAAGAAATTACTATTTTAATTGTATTTTAGTGGTTCCATTTAAATTACTACTGCATTCTAGTGGTTCGATTAACATATTTATTGTATTTTGATGGTCCCATTTCACAGTTGATTACATCTGACGGTCCAAATTATTGGTCAAACACATTCTCGCCAGCACACGTCAACAAACCATCGAGTCACCACCATTTGATTCGGTGACGTCTCAACAAAATACAATTTTATTTTTTTTACCACCAAAATATAAAAAGAAAATAGAGATAATTGACATATAAAAGGTGAAAGTAGTAATTTTAAGATTTCAATTTTCCATTATATATATATATATATATATATATACATTTCTTTATTTTATTGTACCGAACGAATAATGTTACAGCATGACGACTTTGGTGGGAAACAAAAATATCAAAATCAGGTGGATATCTTTCTATTACAGTTCATCACTATTTCAGTATTTGTACATCACTCCACGCACTACCTTCCTCAGTAGTAGTTGGCACCATCTCCAGAGGAGAGAGAGACTAGAGAGAGAAACCAGCGCACTCAAACTCCTCTCAAGATCTCTCTCTCTCTCTCTCTCTCTCTCTAAATTTCCGCCATGGCCGACGACCAGCCATTCCTCACTCGCTGGTCCTTTCAGGTGCTTCTCTCTCTCTATTTTTCTGCTGTTCTTGCGTTGATAATCGATCTTTTGAATGCTTGATTTGCTTCTGATTGCTTGGTGAGTATACTGTAGAGTTTGATCGGATCGATGATATGATGCTCGTGCGAGTGATGAAGGTCGATTGTGCATGAAATTGTTTGATTGAGTTTGAGTTGAATAGCGTTGAAATGCAGATTGCTTGTTTTAGTTGAATAGTGCTGAAATCTGTTTGATTATCTGTTCCAACAGTTGAATTGAATGGGATTGGAGTGAGTTGATTGAGTTTCTTTAGTGTATTCTTTGCGGACTCTTGAATTTTTCAGTTTCAGTTGGCGGTTGACTTTTGGAGGCTAGATTTTGAAGTGTAGATTGAATAATAACGCTTCTAGATTGTTTGCTGCTCATGCGAGTGATGACGGTTGATTCTGCATGCGATTTCTTGAATGACTTTAAATTTAATAGTGTTGAAATGCAGATTGCGTGTTTTAGTTGATGACGTTTGAGAGCTCGGTCAGTTATGTGTGGAAATCTGGTTGATTATCTGTTAAAATAGTTGAATTGAATGAATCATGTTGACTTTTGGAGGCGAGATTTTGAAGTTTAGATCAAATAATAATATGCTTCTAGATTGTTTGCTGTGTATATTGTAGAATTTGATCCAAATGATGCTGCTCATGCGAGTGGTAACGGTCAATTCTGCATGCAGTTTGTTGATTGACTTTGATTTGAATAGTGTTGAAATTCAGATTGCTTGTTTTAGTTGATGATGTTTGTCAGTTTGTAAAGTTTGTGTGGAAATCTGGTTGATTATCTGGCTAAATTGGTGAATTCAATGGATCATGTATTCATGTTGACTTTTTGGAGGCGCGATTTTGAAGTGTGGATCGAATATTTGCTGTGTATATTGTAGAATTTGCTCCAAATGATGCTGCTCATACGAGTGATGACGGTTGATTGTGCATGCGATTTTGTCATTGAGTTTGAGTTGAACAGTGTTGAAATGCAGATTGCTTGTTTTAGTTGATGATGTTTGAGAGTTTGGAAAGTTTGTGTGGAAATCTGGTTGATTATCTGTTAAAATAGTTGAATTGAATGGGATTGAAGGGAGTTGATAGAGTTTTTTTAATGTATTCTTTGAGGACTCTTGAAATTTAGTGTCAGTTTTGCGGATGCAAATCGTGTTGATTTTTGGAGGCTAGATTTTGAAGTGTAGATCGGATAACGCGCTTCTAGATTGGTAAAAAAAAACTTGAATGTTGGTTAGTTGATAATCTGTTTAATTATTTGTTAATATAATATCCTTCTAGGCATGCAATTTCTTGATTGACTTTGAGTTGAATAGTGTTGAAAAATGCAGATTGCTTGTTTTAGCTGATGTTTGAGAGCTAGGCTAGTTTGTGTGGAAATCTGGTTAATTATCTGTTGAAATACATGAATTAAATGGGATTGGAGTGAGTTGATTGAGTTTCTTTAGTAGGCTAGATTTTGAAGTGTTGACTTTTGTGGGCTAGATTTTGAAGTGTTGGTTAGTTAATACTTTGTTTATTTGTTAGTGTGCTTCTAGATTGGTAAAAAGTTGGAATGTTGGTTAATTAATGACTTGTTTAATTATTTGTTAATATGCTTCTAGATTGGTAATAAGTTAAGGATGTTGGAATGTTGGTTAATTAATGATGCAGTTATTTATGTTGATGAAACTTTAACTAGTACTGGAGTTGAATGCTTGAATGTGGGCTGGGATATTGTGCTTGAAATTTTAAGAGATGGGTTTTTTACTAGGATTTTAAGTTTGTTTATGATGCGAAGTTTGGAAGGAAGAGGGAGATGAAACCGGAGGAAGGGACGCAAAGCAACGGAAATGCAGTATCGAATGGTTCTTCGGGGAGTCAAAATGGAGGGGCAAAACGTGAGCTGGCAGTTTATGAGCAATTCATGCAACAGGTGGTTTTCTTCTTCAATCTTAATGATGAATTGTCTGATAAGAAGATTCTTAAATCTTCTGCTTGGATTCTTGGTATAGTTAAACTTTTTTCTTTTGAATGATGGCAGGCAAGTAATGAGACACATTCAAATGGAGGTTTAGCTAATGGAAATCATCAGATTCCGTAAGTTATTTCATGTTATTGATCCAAATAGGAGGTTTTATTGAAATAAACTGAATCATTACTTCTTCTGTTTATGTCTGTGCCACGGTTGAGGGAGGATAGTCATTTCATTAGTCAAAACGAGTTGCTTGGGTAAGTTTGAAGTTGGGTTTGAGACTAGATTTGACGGGGTTTACCAACATCAGATGTTGCTTATCCAATTGCTTTTTGTCAACTTCTCTATTATGAATATAAATCTCGCCTAGGGATTTTGAATTAGAAGTCGCTAGAGAATACGATAAACTGGAACTAATATTTGCCTGAGAGTTACTAGAATTGTGTGGATCACCTGGGAAGTCATCGTTGTATGGAAAACACTTTCCACCGTCACCTAATACACATATACCCACATACATATTCATACCTTGAGAATGTTTGATGCAGTAGCCTTTCCCTTAACCACATGGCCGTGGTTTGGCACTGGTATACCCTGGATTTAAAGTTTAAACTGTAGTTTCCACGGGTGGTCCCGTAATTCATTAACTTTGCTTCTGTTTTTAGAGCATAAGCCATTGTTGGCAAGTATGCTCTGATGCTCACATGAACTACACACTGTCATACCAGGACTGAATGTTTGGTTGTTTCTCGTTTCATCAATTCCCGATAATCCTTTTGCTTAAAATGATCCAATTTTTTTTGTTTCCCAGGCAGAAGCCTTTGCTTCCTCCTTTTGAAGATGCCGAAACACGTAACTTGGCAGAGACTTTGTTGAGGTAACATTTCACCTTTAAAACATCAATTCGTGCATTAAATGGTGCTGGATCTTTTATCTGACAAACATCAAAATGTCTTGGTTAGTTTACTAAAAGTTAAGAAGCGTATAACTACGTGTGCAGGGACATTGTCCATGGGAACCCAGACGTGAAATGGGACTCCATTAAGGGACTGGAGACTGCTAAACGTCTTGTAAAAGAAGCCGTCGTCATGCCTATCAAGTATCCAAAGTAGGTGATTGGAATTGATGGCTTCAATGACTTACACAACCACTTGTATGTGATTTGACTTTATATTACTTCTATTGTCTCCTTTTGTGTGGGTGTTGCACTGACAGCTGCAGTCATATTCATAGCTTACCTATGACAAACGCTTGAGAACTGACTTTATTCAGTGACAGATTTTTACTATGCCATATGAGTTATGTTTGCTCGAGAACTGGCAGAAAAAGAACGCACATATGACAAACGCTTGTTCAATCATAATTGAGCTAATCACTGCATCATATATGCTTAGAATTCCATTTCTGATCTCTAGTTCCTGGATTAAAGATTTAATCATGGCAATATTGATCGAGACATAGTCAATTTTCTTCTAAATTGCTTCAAAGTGCCAGCAGACGTGGTTGGTTTAATTCATTCACCAATTTACATGCGATTACTAAATTATGTGCTTTAGCTCCATTCTGGAGAAAAGTTATTGTGATAAACCTGCCATGTTTTCTTTCATTTCATAAGCTTGTACATGCAGCACACCATGGTCAATTTTGTTCTGGAGTTTCATTGATAAGTTTTTCAAGTTCCAGTCAAATGAATACTATGATGTTGATAAGCTATTTTAAAACCTTCTCAATTCAAAAGTGCCTAGAATTTAGTGGCATTTTCGGAGTTAAAATTAATGGCCCCACAACCACATTTTTGGATCGATAACCAATATTGACGATACTTTTGAATGGAAAAAGTGAATAAAAAGATTAGGTAAAAGTAAATTTTCGGGAAATCTCAGTAGCAATTTCATTGGAAAACTCAGATATAATATGATGGTTGTGTGAACAACTTGCCATGGACATGAATATGTGTTGTCTGAGATGTGGGTTATGATCTAATCAATATCTTACCATATGCCTTTTCTGTGGGACATATGTCATGATCTAATTCGCTTGGCCCCTCTTCTCATTCCTGCAGAAAATGTGTTATCTACTTATTTCGGTCTCATTCGTAGTCCACATTTCTGACATTCTTTTATTTGTCTTAAGGTATTTCACTGGTTTACTATCACCATGGAAAGGGATACTGTTGTTTGGCCCTCCAGGAACTGGAAAAGTACGCAATCTTTCTTTTTATGTTTTTTTTTTAATCACATACTGGCTTTAATTTTTAGGGGACCCAAAATGGGCTATAGAAATACTCCTTTGACAGAGTTTCATAAGTTGCTCTTCCAGGGAGCTGCATTAAGAATTTGTGCAATCAAAATGTTAATAATTTGTTTCCAAAATTTGTACTCCCATGTTAGTTGACTTGGTTATATGTTACGTTGCACCTAGAAATATAAATGATAATTACTTTTAGGAGATAGAGAGGTTTTGAATTTGGTTGATCCATGTTATTTGTCGGTGTAGCCTACATGAGTTGATTGGAAATTTAGAATGGTTGATACTGTAACAAAATGCAATGTCGGTCGTGTTTTCTTTTTTATGTTAATGGAAGTGGAAAGCCTGATGTCAGAGACACTTGTACCCAAATCCCACCAATAGGCCTGTCTTGGGGTTTATTTGAAGTACAGTTGATAGAGGTTTTAATTTTCACACGTGTTGCAATTTTTCAATCACATGTGTTTGAAAAATAGGCTGTCAAAACTGAAAACTATGCGGCTTCAACTTGACAGCCGTAACTTCGCTACAAAAAATGACAGTTCGCAGCATATTAGCCTCTTCTTAGGGATTAAGTCATTTTCCCCTCTGAGTGAAACTTCATACTTGTAATAAGGAATTGAAGCAGTATACTTTTTCCATTGTTTTCATTTGTTTCTTCCCTGCTCCTTATTATCGAAGTGTTTTAATTGTTTTACAGTTTTCTTCTCCCACACTGTGTTTTGACTCCATTTTAAACAATGCAGACTATGCTCGCAAAGGCGGTTGCGACAGAGTGCAACACTACATTTTTCAATATATCAGCATCATCTATTGTCAGCAAATGGAGGGGTATGTGAAAGAACTACCATGCTTTTGTGGTTGTTTAGCTACACTATTGACTTGGAAACCATTTGTTTGTCTCTGTCTCCTTTGTTTCTCTCCCTTGTTTCTCTATTTTTGTTTCACTCTTTTCAACTTCTAGTCCATGCGGCTTATAAGGTCAATTGTCAAACTTTTACGAAAGGTTGATATGGCTGTCTGAAGCATAGTTACCAGGAACGTTTCCTGGGTCGTTAGTCCCGGAATGCGAGTCGCTACCTTTTACACAAATTTAGTCTAGTTTTGACTTCGGAACACTTGTTCCCGGAACATGGGTCACAGGCGTACGTAGCGTTCCCGGTAACTATGGTCTGAAATACTGAATTACATTTGAGTTTATTTCGCGTCATGATCTTACATATATTCCCGCTGATCCCTTAATCTTGCTCCCTGAATGATGCGTAATAGGTGACTCGGAGAAATTAATTAGAGTACTTTTTGACCTTGCTCGGCATCATGCACCATCCACTATCTTCATTGACGAGATTGACTCAGTCATTAGTCATCGTGGTGGTGAAGGACGTAGTGAACATGAAGCTAGTAGACGCTTGAAAACTGAGCTCCTCATACAGGTGTGCCCATTTTATT
The DNA here is from genome assembly GCA_029582165.1 of Portulaca oleracea. Classification (NCBI taxonomy): domain Eukaryota; kingdom Viridiplantae; phylum Streptophyta; class Magnoliopsida; order Caryophyllales; family Portulacaceae; genus Portulaca; species Portulaca oleracea. The sequence goes on from CM055871.1 coordinate 22,242,918, forward strand.
TAACATTCACTTGCCGGGCCTGTCAAATTCATGGGTAAACTTAATTTACCAATTTTTACCTAAATTTACTGAAATTCACCAAAAATTACCGAAGTTAAAAAAATAAAAATATTAATTTTGATATATTAGAGTAATTTGACAAAAGTTATCAAAAATTACCAAAAGTTACAAAAGTTTAACTTTTACCTAATTGTTTTTTACCCATAAATTTGACACACATAGAGCTAGAGGTTTGTTCTTAGAAAAGGCCGCTTTATAATATTGAACGTGTGGTGTTGCAGATGGATGGCTTGAGTAGGAGCAATGAACTTGTGTTTGTGTTGGCTGCCACAAATCTCCCGTGGGAATTGGATGGAGCCATGCTCCGGCGTCTTGAGAAGCGAGTATCCTATTCTACTTTGAATCTTGGACTACTTATTATATCATTTTGTGCTCATTTTCACCAATTTATGCTCATGTGATATATGAACTTTACGTAACTCCTTGAGCTGAGGTTTCATAGACCTTATAACACTGATGTAAGCCTAGATAATGCGACATTTGCAATCAAAGTGCCAACAAGTTCTTCCTAGAGAGGGTGTAATTGGCAATTGGGTCATTTGGGTCAGGTTCGGGTTCATGTTGGACACATTTGTATTGGGTCAATTTGGGTGGATAATGTTCTGGTTGTGTCGGCCGTTGGGTATGGGTTGGGATGGATCAGGGTCCGGTTGATTTTGGGTCACTTTCTTTTTTGTAAAACAAGATTATCTTTAAAAAATAAACAACTTTGGTGAAAGATACATTCGGGTCAAGTCGTGTCGGGTTCGGGTCCATTTCGGGTTGCTTTTTCGCCATTACTAGATCTGTCAATTCGGGCGGGTGGGTCGGTTTCAATTTTATTTATGTTTTATATTTGGAAATTCTGGGCCTAACCTTAAACTTTCGGGCGGGTTCAGGTCGATTTTCGGGTCGGGATCTATGTTTTAAATTTGGAAATTCCAGGCCATTACCCACATGTCCGAGTGTCGAGTGCCCTACTCCAGTACCTATGGCAAAATAAAAGAAGAATACGAGTAACATAAGTGCAAGGTGCTGTACAAACAAAATGGCCCAGCTTGTAATTACCTTCGGTTCTCGTTCACCAATTCCGAACTTTGTCTACTGCTTTTTTCCTTGACATGCATGATAAAGATCCTGGTGCCACTTCCGGACCCAGAAGCAAGAAGAGCCATGTTTGACGCACTTTTGCCATCAGCAGAGGGTGGCGATCAAGTTCCGTATGATATCCTGGTTGAAAAAACCGAAGGATACTCGGGGTCCGACATAAGGTTGGTCTGTAAGGAAGCTGCTATGCAGCCATTAAGGCGATTAATGGCAGTCCTTGAAGAGAAGCAGGAAGTCATTCCGGAGGATGGTATGTTTCTTCACTTTATTTAATTCAGTCTGTCGAATTCTATTTTCTGAAAATATCCCCGAGTTTTAGGCCTAACAGTTATCTCATCCCACAATCGGAGTCGAAAATATAATCATGTCAGACGGTACTATTTGTCTAGGTGAGCTGGATTTCCCAAAATACATACAAGCGGGACCCACAATGGAACTATTGTTTTTGGTGTTAAAATCATATATCCCCGAGTTTTAGGCCTAACAGTCATCACAACCCACAATCAGACTCAGTTTTCTTGTTTTCTTCGAACAAAATCTAATCATGTCTCAGCACACAGTAGTAGTACTATTTGTCTAGGTAAGACTCTCTATCTCGCAATTTATTAGATGAACCTCGGAGTATGTGATTCAGATACTACGATTGTTCACCCATGGACACTAAGTTGTTCACTTTTATATTAGTATTGTTCACCCTTATTATTATGAAAGTTCACTCGTAAATATGTGGAGTACATACTCTGGGTGCATGTAATATGTGGATTTCTCTAGAACTCGTATAAGCGGGACTCATAATGAAACTATTATTTTTGCTGTTAAAATCTAACTGTATGAGCGGCTCGCTTAATTACGCAACCTTTGAGATTGCATGGAAGAAAAGATCTCAACCACCCACCTAAACTATGAAACATAGGAAAGAAAGACCTCGCAAGTTTACCAATTTGGGAATGCTTTGCGCAGAAGATTCAACTCAACCAAAACTACTTAAGCTAATGGTTGAATAGCTAGGAGATGGGTTTTACACTCTTAACACATCGTCTCATGAACGTTATTTGGGCTTAAAATGGTGTTCGAACACAATGACTTTTTGCTCAAAAAAGCTCCGATACCATGTTTAGGAACTAATAGTTGAAAGTGGGATGGACCCAAATGGACCCTTTAGAGGATTAGACATTTTTAATATTTTATTATGACTAATATTTGATATTCGAATGACTTTAATATGAATGCGATTAATTATCAAGTGATTGTAACCTCTACTAAATTAATAATCACTCTTATATTCATAAAGTTACTAAAAAGTTGTACATTTCACGATAAATTTATGGTGAGACGGTCTCACACATGACTTACCGGTTGACTTTTATACTCTTTTAACTTTCTACGTTCTATGCAGAATTACCTCCGGTGGGGCTCATCACTCCGGAAGACATTGACCTTGCCTTGACCAACACTCGACCATCAGCCCATCTCAGCGCACACCGCTACGACAAATTCAACCAAGACTATGGCAGCCATATACTTCAATGAAGGGCGCTTATCTCTTTTGTTCAGTTCAGTTCAGTTATGCTTTCAATCGATCATTTCTTTTTCTCGGTTTTCACGTATTTTGTAACTGCAGGCAGGTTAGCAGGGTTCAGTTCAGTTCGTTAACATTTGTCTGATTATGGCTGCTTTGCAATTCCACAGCATCCACATGTTAAACAGGTGTAAATGCTTCAATCAATTATTGGCTTTTAATTATCGGAAAAAATTGCTTCATTCAATTATGTAGACTGGGTTTTCCAAGTATTTTGGAGCGAAAATTGCAGTGATTCCTTGTTTGTGTTTGGTAACTGTTCAGGCTAATGCTTGATTGCAAATTGCATCCTGAGACAGTGTTACCAAGTGTGTCCATGTTAAGGTAATCTATTCATTGATAATGTTCTTTCATTCAAGTGTATAAGTATTTGGCACTTCTCTCTCGCTTTGCGAAACAAAACTATTTTAGATTCAAAATAAAGCATCTTTTCTGTGTCATATATGTTACTAAGGGCTCATAAAGTTCATTAGTAAGTGGTAAATATGGTAAATATTACTTTTTAATAAAAGTTTTATATTCTAGATAATGTTAAACATATGTGATTTATATATTTCAAAAAGTAAAAAATGCAGAGAAATTTATATTCAATTCTTTTATTTTTTAATTTGTAGTTTCTGATTTTTGAATCTTTTATTTTTTTGAATGGTTTACTTTATTAATTTTTGCAATTTTTGTTTTTTATTTTAATTTATTTAATTTATTTTAAACTTAAAATTTTAAAATTTTTTAACTTTTTGATTAAAGAATACTTAGTTTTGTGTTCTATATAATGTTAAACATATTAGATTTATATATTTTTAAAAGTAAAAAATGCAGAAAGATTTATAGATATTCAATTCTTTTATTTGTTATTTTTTTAAAAAAAAATTAATTTGTAGTTTTAAATTAAGTAATACTTTTAGTAAAAGTTTTGTGTTCTATATAATGTTAACCATATGAGATTTATATATTTCAAAATTTTAAAAAAATGCAGAGAAATTTGTAGATATTCATTTCTTTTATTTTTTATTTTTTAAAAAGTTTTTAATTTGTAGTTTTTTATTTTTGAATCTTCTATGTTTTGAATATTTTACTTTTTTAATTTTTGCAACTTTTGATTTTGATTTTAAAATTTTTAGAATCTTTTAATTTTTGAATATTTTGCATTTTTTATTTTGATTTAATTTTTTTTTGATTTTTTGTTTTTAATTGTTATTTATTTCATTTATTTATTTAAATTTTAAATTTTTCACTATTTAATCTTTTTTAGGTAAAGAAAAACAAAAATATTAAACTACAAAATGAACAAATTGAAAGCTAGAGTTTGAAAGTTTATAATTTTCAAATATATAAAGGACTTAAAATTCAGTAATTAATTAAAAAATTTAAAAATAAATAACTTTTAATTTTAAACATTTAAAAATTAAAAATTATAAAATTATAAACTTTATGGGCCTTAAGTAAAGAAGTGGCAGCCAGTGTCATCATCTTTCAATGTTCAACTGTTCAAATGGATTGTACATTGATAAGCTATAGTAGGTAGTAAATTAGTAAATTCAATTTAACTAGGTTTTTTTGTTGATTACTCACGAAATGTAATAAGTTACAATATAAAAATTATCACCATTAAAAAGATATTTTACAAAAAATTACAATGATTAATCTATGAATAACCAATGATCTACTAAATTGACAAACATTTTGGGGCAGAAGTATTGAAAGTTCAACCAAATCTAGCCATGCTCACGTATTACAAGAATTCATCAAAACTAGATATGTTTAGACCATTCCCTCCATCCCTTGTCACTTTGAAAAAGAGTGAAAAAACGAATACAACATAAAAGTTCTAGGTAGAAATAAATCAAAATGACAGGAGTGCCTCCAATTATCATTAAGCTATTGGTTCCAAAATCATTTTAGGGATAAAAATAGTAAAATGTTATTGAAAAAAGTAAAAGTGACCAATAATTAGAGGAAAAAAACCTATACAAATAATTAATGACCGAGGGAGTAAAAGCTATAATGCATAATAGTGCTCCTTTTCAATAAATTTGAACAGACACAAACTTGAAACACCACACAAACAAAAACGCAAAACACCACAAGAAAGCAGAAAGCACAATTTTAGACAGTTCTAGAAACAGTTTGTATGCTCAAGAACAAAGTTCTTTACACTTGATGATGAAAGCAAACATGCAAATGCACTCAAGGCAAAAAATCTAAAAGAAGTCCAGACAACAAAATAACCAGCATACTCTGCACCGGGGACACCCACGAACTTAGACACCTATGCATTCTTTTCTATTGTCCCTTTGAAAAAGAGTGAAAAACCAATGCTACATATAGAAGTTTAGATAGAAATAAATCAAAATGACAAAATCCACCCAATTCATTAAATTACTGGTTCCATAATCATTTATTAATGATAAAAAAATAGTAAAGTTTACTGTTAGAAAAGTAAAATTGACAAATAATCAGAAACAAAAATAATAGTACATTTGAACAAACACAACAAACTAAACTAAACTTATCCTTACGTCCTTACCTACCATAACTTAACCAAACTCCCTAAAAAATACCGAGAAACCAAAAGCAACTTTTCAAATCGAAAAAAAATTCAAAAAATATTGTTTTAATCTCAAATCAATCCACTTTTTCCAACTATAACTTTTTCATCTATTTTCCTCAAAATATTCAAATATTATTAATAAAATATTTTCAGCCAACAACTTACTTAACTCAAACCAATCTATCTATTCTCATGTAACTTATCCTAACTTTAACTAACCTAACTTAAACCTAACCTGACAAAAGAACAAGGCCACAAAAAATAAAATACCACACAAACAGAAACTGCAAAACACCAAAAAAGAGCAGAAAGCACAATTTTAGACAGTTCAAGAAACACTTTGTATGCTCAAGAACAAAGTTCTTAACATATGAGGATGAAAGCAAGCATGCAAATGCAGTTGAGGCAAAAAATCTAAAGGAGTCCTAACAACAAAACAAGCAGCACTTTGCACCAGGGACACCCACAGACTTAGACACCCTATGATTTTCTTTCTCTTTTTTTTCCGTACGAAATTACAGAGCTCTCAAGGATATCCCTTCACTAGTGGATCAGTACTCTTGCCAGATCTCGCCTCGGACCATGCTTTCGCAATCGTTCTTTTCATTTCCTCGTCCCCTTCCTCGTACATATTCTGTAAAGTGTGAACCAAACAACACGATTCAGGCTCAATAAAGTGTGAATCCCTTCCAACTCAAAATAACCGGGCTCATTTTTCACTAAAGTGCAAACCAAACACGACAATTTCAGGGTCAATAAAGTGAGAAGTGCTTCCAACTCGAGATAATCGGCTCGATTTCCATAGCAGTTACCTAACAAATACAATAGTTCCTAGCACTGCCAAAAATCTGGTCGGGGTTAAATACATCAATTTCAAAATCCAGATGAGGAAATGATGACCGGAACCCAGATTGTTCAGGTCAAGGCAAAACAAACAGATGTAAATTTGGGCTGATATTGAGTTTGGACGATATAAATGAGAAATATTGTCCAAATTTTAGGTCAAATGAGTCAATGTTGAAAATCCCGGCTCAATGAAGTGTTAATCGCTTCCAACTACCTGGCTCAATTTCCATAAAAGTGCAAACCAAACAACACCATTCAGGCCAATAGAGTGAGAATTCGCTTCCAACTTGAAGAAACCAGGTCAATTTCCATAGCAAGTACCTAACAAATACAATAGTTCCTAGCACTGCCAAAAATCCCGTCTGGGTTCAAATCCATCAATTTCAAAATTCAGCCCACGAAATGATGACTGTAACCCCATTTTTTCAAGTCAACCAATTCAGACAAAATGTAAATCTAGGCCAAAATCGAGTTTTGACAATATACGTAATAAATAGGTTACAAATTGGATAAAGAATCTATGATTACTTCCACCCAATTTTTTCTCCATATCGGACAAAATTTTGCTAACTATAGTAGTTCCCATGAACAAAGAGTGCATATAGAGTACGTACCTTCATCAGGTCCATAATCCCGGCCATTGGATCTCTGTTATCATCCAACGTTGGCTTCAGCTGCATGACCAATAACAAATGATGTCAGTTTAAACAACCATTCCATTTGGGCAGTACCATCATCATAACATATTCAAATCTAGTAACCCAAAAGTCGCACTGTGAAGGGAAAGGGGTCCAATGTAATAGTCTTACTCCCAAAATTTAAAGATTCAAAAAGATCGGTTCTGAGTTCTGACTGACCCAGGATTTTCAAATCATCCACTATCTACTACTCCATTGAAAAGAAGTAGATAAAGCTACCAATTCAGGTGGCTGGGAGGATTGAGTGTCGGGCGTATGGATAAATACGGGTCGTGTGTACTTCGGGTTCAGATAAATACGGGCGATATATTTCAATTTCAGGTAAACCCAACGGGTTTTTCCTTTTTTTCTTTTAAAAAATTGTCTCTAAATACCTTTTTTTTTTCAAAATATACATACTAAAATATGATCATGTTCTAGTAACGATAGTTTATTGTGACTGTTTCAACTTAAATTAGCAAAATAACAAATGAATGAGTTGCGCTTATAGTTAAATGGTCATGAATTCCAATGAAAAGTCACAAATTCTAATAAAGTTGAACTTAATAAATAACTTTTTCGGGTTGATTTTTTGGGTTCAAGTCGAGATAATCGACTTCAAAACCAAGAATTCTCGGGCAGATTCGGGTCAGGTCAAAAGTTGAGAGGTCTAGAAGTAAAACATATTTAGAGAGGCATTTTGCTTTAGTCCGTATTACCTTATCCTCCTTGTAGTGCAGATCCAACCAGTTCCCTTTCGATGCTTTGACCAACATGACAGTAACTCTTGTAGGCTTAACCATTAACTTGCATTTCTCCGGGACAATCTCTTTGTTCAATTTTGGTACGCCAAATTTGTAGTTCTTCCCCTGGACATCGTGGAACTTGAGCTCAAAAGACGTCGGGTTGAAAGTCTTCTCTACCTTCTCTTCTTGGACACCCTCCAAGGACAGATATATCTGCAATTGAAACCGCATATACGATTGCAAATAAGGTACAGATTTAATTAGAACCGGAAAAAGTCCGGTTCCAGGAAATTTCGGATTCAGACAAATCAGACATCTGACGATAACTTGATCTCCGATACCCGGTTTCTTCGAATTTTTTTAAAAAGGTCGGACTCGGGTCGAACAAATCAGACAAACATAAATTCGAACCTAAATCGAGCTCGGACAATAGAAATTTGAAAAAAACTATGTTTGAATTCTCAGTCAATGTCAAAAATTCGGTCGAAAACTCTATGGCCGTATCTGGACAAATTTTTCCAGCCCTAGATTTAATAAGGCTTGAAGCCAAACGCCCCCACAAAGGAAAAAAGATACTCTTTTTTACACGTTTCCTTGAAGATTTTTAGGTAGGGTTGTAAAAAATTCCGGGTCGGATCATTTTAGGTCCGGACGAATCGAACATCAGACCAAAGTCAATGTCCAATACTCGGTTTTTCCGTGTACTTTTCTGCTTTCAGGCGGACAGTTTGGACTAGCCTAAACTTGGGTCAATATCGGGTTCAATCGATAGGAAAATGCAAAATATTATATCCTAATTTTCAATCAAATTGGTCAAACTCAACATTCTGACGATCAATCTCCGGTCTTTTCCTGGGTCGAACAGTTTTTTTATGGCCATAATTTCAAGTAGAATATTGATCTCGAAAAAAACACAAAGGTAAACAACTTTTACCTTCACTTTATCACTGTCTTGATCCCAGCTAAAGGATGGAAGTGTAGTATAGCTTGGAGCTGGATTTGAAACTGCCTGGGTAGCCAGTGGAACTGGGGTTGCCTTTGGAACAGTTGTTGCACCATTTTCTTTTGACAACTGTGCAGAAAAAAGTTAAATCAGACTCCCAAACAACAATAAGTGCTGGATTTAGTACCTCGCACATGTTACAAAGATTATGAATGATAAAAAATTGTCATACAAACAGTGAATGGTAGCTGGGATTTCAAAGATGAGGAAAAACAATGAAGTATGTAAGAAACCATGGTTAGCAACTTGATATTGTCGAGACTAGCACTAACAAAAATTCGGGTGGGTCAAATCCGGTCAATGTCAAAATTCGGATGATAAATTCATGTCTAGGGCTCCAGCCCCGATTTTTATTCAGGTCAGGCAATTCGGATGAAGCTAAATTGTCATAATCAGGTTCGTACAATAGGAAAAACAGAAATATTATGTCCGAATATTCGGTCAATATCAAAATTCGGACGAAAAGAATCCATGTCCAGCCTACCGGGATGGACAATTCGGGATTTTCGGATTGACAAAATTTTGCCAGCTCTATTGAGACAGCTTACATGTATTCACTAATCTGGGGAATAAACTGTGCAAATTTCTCAATCAATTCTGACCAAATAATGAAATCTGAACTCCAATCATTGATGGGGAAGTTAACAATAGCAAACAGAGCTAAACATACTTGGGAAAACCGAGCTCTCAGAGATCTGTGTTTTGAGTATGAATCAATATTTTTTGTTCCCAAAATCAAAATGCCCTAATGCATATTCTTATGATCAACCACATGATAAACACTAATGGATAAAAACACACGAACTATATGTATAGTTTCTATTTTTTCTTCTGTCTTGTAATACTGTAAAACAATGTTCCATCATATGTTCATTAGTCATTTACAATTATTAGTTGGATCATTTTAGTTTCCTATTGTATCTTCCTATTCTCTTATGACTAAATCAAATTCCTTGGTGATGCTTCACTTGGTGTATCTAGGATGTTTAGTTTGAATGAAGAGTTTCAAAAGAAACCCCTCAAAACTATCTAACCCCTATCCAACCACTGTCACAAAACCAACATGTTTTAATTAAGGTTCTTTAGCAACATCACAATAAAGTTCAAAAAATACATAACCACAAATTTGGTTGCAAGCATCGCAATGTGCCCAAATGCGGGCAACGATTGCCCAATTGAAACTATCAAAAGTATATAAAGAACCCCATGATTTCAAGCGAGCTTGAATACGTAACACAAACCAAAGTATTCATCTTTGATCAGCAGAGACGGAATTCACGAAATGGGTACAAACTAAATTCTACAAAAACCAGGGTTCATTCAGACAAATTTATCAAGTGATCAGTTCATCAATAACAAGAACCAAAGTATTCACCCTTGATCAGCAAAGGAAGGCTAAACCTAATTCATGAAATAGCTAAAGAAACTAAAATTCCAAGAAACCCAGGATGCAATCATGCAAATTTCAAGTGAGCTCAGTTTGTCAATAACCCCAACCAGAGTATTCATATTTGATCAGCTAAGGAAGATTAACCCTAATTCACGAAAGGGCACACAGCCACACACTAAATTCCACAAAAACTAGGATGCAATCATACAAATTTATCAAGTGAGCTGAGTTCATCAATAACACCAACCAGAGTATTCATATTTTTAGCAAAGCAAGGTTAACCCTAATTCACGAAGTGGGTACGCACTAAATCCCAAAGAAACCAGGGTGCAATGGTACAAATTTATAAAGTGAGTTTGTTTCATCAATGACACAAATAACACACTGAATTCCACAAAAAGGAACAACCCTAACTTACAATATGGGTACACAACTAAAGTATTCATGCTAAGGTGCAATGGTACAAATTTATCAAGCGAGCTCATTTCAATAACACAACTAACACACATTGGAAAATCATTTTCATGTGTCTAGTGGCCAAAAAATGGGGAGATTCATTTTCAGTGAAAATCAATTTCCCCCTCCCTTCGTAACCTACTTTCTTAGGTCCAACATTGAGATAATCTAATTTTTCAATCCATGTTACCCCACGCGGCCCAAATTCTTCGCACTCACTCCTATTTCTACAAGAAACAGGTCATTTCTGATTCCGCTCTCTTCTCATCCGACTCCTTTTTCTCTCTCATTTCACTTGCACCAAACATACCCTAAAGTCCACAAAAAGCAACAACCCTAATTACTACTAAATGGGTTCGCACTAAATTCCACAAGAAAACCAGGATGCAATGGTCCAAATTTATCAAGCAAGCTGGGTTCATCAATAACACAAATAACACACTAAATTCCACAAAAACCAACAACCCTAATTTACCAAATGGGTATACACAAAATTCCACAAAAAACCAGGATGCAATGGTCCAAATTTATCGAGCAAGCCGGGTTCAACATTAACACAAATAACACACTAAATTCCACAAAAATCAAAATCCCTAATTTTCGAAAATAGGCAAGCACTAAATTCCACCAAAAGAAAAAAAAAGAAAAGAAACAGGATGCAATTGTACAAGTTTATCAAGTGAACTCGTTTCATAATAACAAAAATAACACCATAAATTAGATGGATTTCAAAAAAAGAAGGGAAAAATACGAACCTTTTCTAAACTGCGAATCTCAGAGGAGATGAGAGAGAGAACACGCGGGCGTTTAGCGATGGTTTGCAGGTGGCGAAGCTCCTCCACGTCCAGCGATACTTCATCCGCCATTCTCAACTTCTCTCTGTGGGAATGAATGAATGCAGAGGAATGTGGGGTGTAATAATAATAGGGTTAATATTGAATGATTATGGGGTGGAGATTGTAATTGCAATTGCAAAGCAAGGAGAAAGAACGTAGAAGAAGATCCTGGAACGTCTGAGGGTTTTTCAAGGTTTGGTTTTTAACTACAAAGAAGGTTCTAGAGTTTTGGCCAGATAATGTGGGAATTTCATTATTCGTATGCCCAAATCAGGTAAAAATGAATTGGAGTTGTCGATACTTTTTTAAGATCCTATATATATTTTTAAAACTAATTTTATGGTTTCTAGTTTTTATGTTAATAATTAGGAGGATCCTCTTTTTCAGTATAAATTTACTAAAAAGGATCTAATTTTTTATTTTCATAGGAAAGAACTTAAAACAATTATCTGTGAATAATTTAAACAATCTTAAGTACACATAAATATTTTAATGATATTAGTTATCACAATCTACTATTTAGATTTCAAATGTTGATTATAGGCACACCATGCAAGAAGAATAGGACTTGGAAAGAAAATTATTAACTATAAAACAACACTGACAAAAATTTACTGATTAAATTCAAGTAAATTTAATTGTCGAACGAAAATTTTGACATCTCTATTTTTTTAAACAAAAAGATATTATTATATTGATGATTTTCAACTTGTTGCATAAATCATCTCTCAACAGTTTCACCCCATTGAAAAATAAAAAATAACAAAACATGTTCTTTTTTGCAAAGAAATAACCATTATATCCCATCTACCATACTTTATTCCACCAATCTCTACTTTGTCCAACACATTTTACCAAATTTTATTTACATTATCCACTTTTTCCCACTAATCTACCACACAAAAGAACATAGCCATCGAAACTGAATTGCTATGTTTTGTTAGTTGATATTTTTGGATTTTAGCCCAATAATAATTGAGAAAAAAAGTCTTACCCACTAACATATACTAATATTATCATTAAAAAATTTAAAAACAACAATGACTTTAATTAGGCACATCACAACTTCACTATAAATTCCTACACTTACTAATGATTATATCACTCAGGTGAACCCTTTGATAAATTGCCCCTGCCTAATTTTTAGAGGAATAGGTAAATTATGTGTGTTAAGCTAGTGTAGGTAAATCAAAGTAGATAAGTTATTAAGGTATAAATTTATTCTTTTTTATGTAAAGGTAAGGAAAGCAGGTAAGAATATTATAGGTAAAATTAGTAAAGTTATGTAAATAAAAATTATGTAAGTTAAATTTAACTGACATCTTAAAAGAACGGGTTGAACTTTCCTTAGTTAAGTAATGTTGATCGTAGGTAAAATTAGTAAAGTTTTGTCAAGTACATTTCCATTGCTCTTTTTATGGCTTTCTAGTTTGCCATCACGATGTTCAGAAGCAATACTTAGAAAATCCCAATAGCAATTGACACACTTCTAGGACTTTTCGGTGGGCAAATAGTAGGCCCAAATTAGCCTAACCATGGAGGAGACAACAAGAGTTTTCAGAGGAAATTCACCATCAAAAACCACTCCCACCCAAATGACTTGGCCAACAAGGATTTAAGTTTTTATCTTTTGTCGTTAGAAGGTTAACAGAAAAGCTCCGAAAATGCAGTTCCTCAATGAAAGGAAAATTGGATTTTAATAATTCGTACTTTCAGTTTTTATAGTAATTTTTAAGAGGAAAGAATAAGTTGTTGATAAACCATCAATAAAGGAGAAACAATATTAGTATATATCATATTGCTGAGTAAAATGGGAGGGTAATTTTTTACCAAAATTTATCAAAACTTACCAGAATTTACTAAAATTTACCTAAACTAAAAAAAGCACCAAAAAAAAAATTGTGTATTAGGGTATGTTTTAATAATTTTCCCAAATGTTACCTAAACTCACCAAAAATTACCAAAAAATTTCAAAATTTAATTTTTATCCAACTATCAACTAACCAACAATTTGACAAGCCAAAGTATAAAACCACACAAGCAGTCATCGAAAACTCTTAAAGAAAACACTATTGATTATTGAACCATCCTCCAAACATTACACACCCACAAAATAAAGGGGAAAAAAAGAAAAGTCCATATGAAAGTAAAACCACAAATATGTGACACATCCATCAATTCCATATGCTAATATGACCATATGAACAATGCAACATTTGACATGATCAAATATATTACTCAGGAGCAACCCTTGATGAATTTCCAGATGAAGAACCTCCTTGACCATTAGATGGAGGCTTCCCAGTAAAAATGGTCTTCACCGCACTTTTCAGCACTTGATTATGCTTGCGTTTTTTCGAATTTGGGACATTATCCTTCTTCACTACTCCGTTACCCCCGTTATCCATTGTTTATAACTCTCGTAATTTTGTATGAAAAAGAGGGTGTTTGATTTGTGAATTTGATCTTGCTTGTAAAATTGTTGTGACTTGGTGGAGAAGAACCTAAGAGCTTTTATAGTAGAATTCTCCAACATTACCCCATCATCAGAGAACTTCACATCACATTTCATTGTCAAGTCTCAGAAATTCTAAGAAATGTTTATGCTACTTTTCATTAGGTCATTTGGGTGAACTCTGGCTCCTTGGCGTAAACTAATTAAATGTTGCTTTTTCATCATCTAGAAATTGGTTTGTGAGGCATATTTCCATAGCTCTTCTTGCCAGTTTCTAGTTCAAAATCCTTGTTGGCCAAGTAATGAGCAAACATTTCCAACACATTTCCTTAGAGGGTTGCTTTCATTTATAGAAGCCCCATGGTTAATTAGCTACTAAATCTTCAGACATTGTTGTGGAGCATCCATAATCTAGATTATGTATATTTTTTCCAAGGAAATGTACAGGAAATCTATGCCCAAGAGCCTTTACCTTCTAGATGACTCTTAACCATTAAGGATCTTAATCTACAGTAGCCTAATTGGAAAATTACAAGCGAAGCACCAGAAAAATGCACATCCCTAACCAAATTCAGGTTATGAAAAGGCTACTATAAAGAAAAATGAGTTAAAATTTCTTGGACATACATATGAAATGTACTTGCAAATTCTCTATTTGAGGGGGCATTCACAAGTTATTATAAAAGCTCACCATGGGTAATCTAATCTCCATCAAGCCACAAGACTAAGAGTCCCATATTAAGCAGCACATAGTTAGAGTTTTTCATTGGAGATAATCGGAAAGTTTGGAAGAGCAATGGACAACGGGGCAAGCAAAAATGTCAAGAAGGATAACATCCCAGATTCAATCAAGCGGAAGCATAACGAGGTCTTGAAAAGTGCCGTGAAGACCATATTTACTGCACCGTCCAGCGGTAAGGGAAGTTCTTCATCAAAGGTTGCACCTAAGTAACTTGACCATATCTATGGCTCATTTAAATAGCGAGATATGACTACTGGTAATAGAAATTTTGTGAAATATATGCAGCTGTATTATGTTTTTCTGTTGGTATTTCATTTGAAGGTCTTTGTTCTTATGTGTAACATTGTAAGTTTTCATGGTTGGTTTACATTTGTGTATCATTGTGGTGTAACTTCATGAGTGGAAAAATGAAATAGAGTATGAGTTGTTCATAAGAGTTTGAGATTGTTCAAATGGTTTGACAAACAAGGTCTCAAGTTTGAGTCTTGTGATGGAAAAGAATCTGTGCTAAGAGAGCTCTACCCCTTTATGGGACAACCGTAAGCTCGACATTTGTAACAAAGGCAAAGCACCAAAAAGAAAAATATTATACTCTCCGGTCTTTTTTATCGGTCATTTATGGTTTTTAAGTGTCATATTAAATATTATACTATAACAAGTGCCATATTAAATATTCAGAACCAGCATCATACCTTCATCTAGTTTGACAATGTAATCCAGTTTCTTCTGCTCTATGAATGGCTTGCACAGATCACAAGATTACTGACCACCTTCTCCTTCAGATACAGAATTTCAGACTTAGCTCAGCTTCCTTTATCTCCAAATTTTCTTTTTCTTCTTCTTTGCCACTGTTCTGAAGCTCCTTCTATGTTGAGAGTTCAGCTGAAAGTTGACATCAATAATTACATTATGATCTCTATTGCATTCGCTCTATATCGATCAGTCAATTCCTTAATTCATTATTGGGCATAAAGCACAACATTATGAATACAACTATAACTCAAGCACAAATTACCACCAGCATTACGATTATGAATAACAACTATAACTTGAGCACAATTTACCATCAGCATTATGAGGGTATTTGTTGATATTTCTCTTGGCTTTTTCAGAAGCAATACTTGGAAAATTACAATAGCTTATTCAGACATCGCTCGGATTTTTGACCTTGATTCGTTAATATAGGTTATTTTTTTGGAAGGGGGGATAACATGATTTTTCGAAGGAAATTTGTGCTACCGTTCCCACCCAGATGACTTAGCCAGTTAGCCTACAAGTATTATGATCTTTGCTATTAAAAAGTTACCAGAATAGTTCTAGATAAGCACCTCCCTAACCAATTTCAGGTGATGGACGAGTAATTCATCGCAAGTTTTTAACTATAAATGAGCAACTTCTTAGACTTGACAATTAAATTTAGTAGCAACTTCTCCATTAAGGACTGTACCAGTGCAATTTACCATTCCATGAAAAAACAAGCTGACGAATGACAATGAGCTAACAATAAGGAGGAAACAGTATAGTATAATAAAAGTGTAAAACCATACAAGCAATAATCTAAAGCTCTCAAAGAACACACTTATTGAACTCTAAAACAATTGAAACTACACAAAAGGAGAATCATCCTAATATTACACACCCACAAAAAAGAGGAAGGGGAAAAGATAAAAAGAAAAGTTCATATGAAAGTAAAACTACAATCTGTTACACATCCATCAATTCCATATGCTAATATGACCATATATCGTCCATATGATATATGCATAATTTGACAATAATCATATCACCCGGACTCAGGTGCAACCCTTGATGAATTTCCTGATGAAGAACTACCCTGACCGCTAGATGGAGGCTTTCCAGTAAAAATAGTCTTCACAGCATTTTTCAATACTTGATTCTGCTTGCGTTTTGTTGAGTTTGGGATATTATCCTTCTTCTCTACTCCATTACCACTGTTATCCATTGCTTT
Organism: Portulaca oleracea; assembly: GCA_029582165.1. Lineage (NCBI taxonomy): Eukaryota > Viridiplantae > Streptophyta > Magnoliopsida > Caryophyllales > Portulacaceae > Portulaca > Portulaca oleracea. Next base: position 22,259,314 of record CM055871.1, read on the forward strand.
TTACTCTAGTAATTTTGTATGTGGAGGGTGTTTGATATGTGAATTTGAACTAGCTTGTAAAATTGTTGTGACTTGATGTAGAAGAACCTAAGAGCTTATATAGTCGAATTCTCCAACACCCCAAAATCAGAGAACTTTACTTCACATTTCATTGTCAAGTCTAAGAAATGCTAAGAAATGTTTATGCTATTTTCCAGGTTCTTTTGGTTGAGCTCTGGCTCCATAGTAAACTAACACTGCCTGTTGCATTTTTCATCTGTTAGAGTTATATCGAGAAAATTAATTTGCGGAAGCGAAAATAAGATGACTACAATAAATCGAGAAAAATAAATGCAAGATAAAGGGGACACAAAGATTTTTACGTGGAAACCCAAATCGGGAAAAAACCACGGGCGGCCCAAGCACAAACAAATCCACTATTGGTAGAGAGTACAACGAACGATCTTCTCCCGAGATCCAACAAAGAGAGTATTACAAAGATCTCAAACACCGAAAGAGATCCACCCGAAAGAGCCACATGCTCTTAGTCAACAAAACTCTCAACAAAACCTCTCTCACCATTGGAATACGAAATTTCAGAATATCTGAATACACCTCCTCCCAGGAGGTGCCCCAAACTTGGCCACACCAAACAAGGCGGACAAGACTCACTATTTATAGGGAAAACTCCCTATAAACCTACCTTGACTCCCACTCCAATTAGATTTAGAATCTAATACAATTAGGAAACCTAACATGATAAGGAAACCTAAATAATATCCTAATACAATTAGGAAACAAATAATTGTGGGATCAAGAAACTGAGTGATTTTAGGACACTTTCCTAACATCATCATCTAGAAACTGGTTTGTGAAGCACATTTCCACTGCTCTTCTTGCTAGTTTCTAGTTCAAAATCCTTGTTGGCTAAGTAGGGAGCAAACATTTCCAGCAGATTTCCTTAGAGGGTTGCTCTCACTTGTAGAAGCCCAATGGTTAATTAGTTTCTAAGAAGAAAATAGGAGCTTTCATAATCAAAATTCTCCAACATCCCAAAATCAGAGAACTTTACGTCAAATTTCATGTCAAGTCTCATAAATGCTTATGCTATTTTCCATTAGGTCATTTGGCTGAACTCTTCTCCATAGTAAACTACCTTCCTTTATCATCTAGAAGCTGGTTTGCAAGGCACATTTCCATTGGTCTTCTTGCGAGTTTCTTGTTCAAAATCCTTGTTGGCTAAGTCACTGGGTGGCAGCAGGGGGCAAATAAACATTTCCAGCACATTTCCTTTGAAAACATAGGTTGCTTTCCCTTACAGAACCACAATGCTAAATTAGTTACTACTCTCTCCGTCCCAAATTACAATGAGTTACAATATGAAATTACCTCAATTTTAATTTTTAGTAAATTATCTTTTTAATGACAGTAATTTCATATTATAACTCATTGTAATTTATGAGTAATTAACGGTCAAAATTTAGTCAAAAGTGTCAATTAATTTGGAATGGAGGGAGTAATATTCAGCCATTGTTTTGAAGCTTCCATAATCCAGATTATATATGTGTTTTCCAAGAGCCTTTACCTTCTAGATGAATATTAACCATCAAGGTTTTAATCTTCAGTTTCCCAGTTAGAAACTTACAAGAAAAACACCTAAATGCATCTCCCTAACCAATTTCAGGTTATGAAAACGCTACCATTAAAAAGAATTGAGTTGACATTTCTGGGACTTGCCTATGAAATATACTTGCAAATTCACCATTTTGGGGGGCCACACAAGTTATTATAAAAGCTCGCCATGGGTAACTCCATCAAGTCACAAGATTAACAATTACAGTCCCATATTAAGCAGAACTTAATTAGAGTTTTTCATTGGAGATAATCTGCAAGTTTGCAAGATCAATGGACAGCGGGCCAAGCAAATACATCAAGAAGGACAACATCCCAGATTCAATCAAGCGGAAGCATAACGGGGTCTTGAAAAGTGCTGTGAAGACCATACTTACAGGAAAACCACCATCCAACAGTAAGGGAAGCTCTTCATCAAAGGTTGCACCTAAGTAACTCGACCATATCTATGACCCATTTGAATTTTGAAACACATACAGTTCTACTATATTTTTCTGTTGGTATTTCATTTAAAAGTTTTTGTTCCTTATGTGTAACATTGTAAGTTTATATGTGTGGTTTACGTTTAGTATTATTGTGGGGCAAATTCATGAGTAGAATAATGAAATAAAATTTCAAGTTTCTTCATAGGAGTTTGACATTGTTCATTTTATTGTTGTCTTATGCTGTAATAACTAAGAAAATATTCAGAACAGGCAACATACCTCCATCTTCTTTGACAGTATAATCTAGACTAAAAGGTTGGCAGCAAGACTGACAAAGTTCCAGACATAAGTGGCATAAGTTTTCAGCCTTAACTGAGATATTTGACAAATTTTATCTTACATAGCAGGCCAAAGCTTGTTTTTGTGGCATTCGTGACTTTTTTAAATTCAAGTGTCATATTTGACAAATTTAAAATTTTGGTGGCAAGCATCTAAACTTGTATAGTATACAAATGAATTTTAACTCCAAATACATTTCCACTGCTCATACTTTGGCTTTCTTTTTTGCCACTAGAATGCTCAGAAGATATACTTAGGAAAATCTCAATAGTTTATGGAGACATTTCTCGGACATTTCACTAGGTGAACAGATAATAGTAATTAAGCCCAAATTAGCCTTAAAACATGGAGCAGATAACATGAGTTTTCAAAGGAAATTTGCCCTCAAAAACCATTCCACCCAAATTACTTAGCCAACAAGGATTTGAATCTTTGATATTAGAAAGCTACCCAAAAAGCCCCGGAAGTACACCTCCCCAACCAATCTCAGGAGAAAGACGAGTTATTATATGTGGGAGTGTAACAATGTAACTTTTGAAGGGAGTTTTTCATTTGGTATGAGGTGGGTATAATCTGGTGAGTGTACTTGGTTAAATATACATATATAAGGGAGTGTAACAATTAACCCTTCAATTAAGGAACAAGAAGTTGATTAGCCAACATGAAAGGAGAAACAATATAGCACTTTCTCTGTCACAAAATAAATATTCACTTTGTAAACATGACAATTATATATTTGTTAAATTTAACAAAATCCCCAACAATTATAAATTTGTTGGTTGTTGATTATTTTTTAGAACTAGAAGTATCTTTTGTGAGTAAAACAAACAATTTTCTTGTCATTTTGGGAATATTGTAGGCCAATTTCAAATGAAAATGACAACACTTTTCATGCTGGAAAAACTCCAATCGAACTTGTGCCTGACATGACACAACATGGACATGGACATGGACATGGACATGGGATATGCGTGTCCGACACACACTTTGGCAATCGGACACAGCATGGTCCAGAGCTTGAAGCGGTTATTTTGGAGGATGATATAGAGTGCAGACACTCATGCTAATTAGGGAGATTTTGATTGTTTTATGAATGAAAGTTTCTGTTTCTTTTTATGTTGGACTTTATCTAAGTTGTTATTGTTGTTTTGTGAGCAATGATTATGAACTTTTTTAAGTATATAGCTTGTTATAAAAATTGCTTCCGTACACATATTCATATCCCCGTACCTGTGTCCAAATACAAGACTCTGTCCTCGAATCCTACAAAAGTGAAAAAATTGTACCGGGCCCACAAATATGTGTCCGTACCCGACATTCGTACCTAAGTCAGAGTAACATAGAGGCAGCTAAGAGCAAATTATGGTATGCCATACTTAAAATCAGTAACCAACAACAATTTCTTATAGTTTATGCAAAGTCAAATAGATATCTAATTTGGAACAGAGGGAATATATATGTATATAACAAAAAACCCATACAAGCAATAACCTCAAGCCCTTAAAGAAAACACTCATTGAACTCCCTCACAATTGAAATCACACAAAATGAGAACTATCCTCCAAACATTGCACACCCACAAAACAAAGAAGGGGGAAAATCCATATGAAAATAAAACCACATTCTGTTACACATCCGATTCCATATGGATATATGACCATATGACCAGCACAGCATTTGACAAGATCATATCACCCAGACTCAGGTGCAACCCTTGATGCATTGCCAGATGAAGAACTTCCCTGACCACTAGATGGTGGCTTCAGTGTAACCATGGTCTTCACAACACTTTTCAACACGATTGTGCTTGCGTTTTGTTGAATTCGGGATATTATCCTTCTTCTCTACTCCGTTACCACTGTTATCCATTGCTTTTTACTCTAGTAATTTTGGATGTGAAGGAGGGTGTTTGATATGTGAATTTGATCTAGCTTGTAAAATTGTTGTGGCTTGATGGAGAAGAACCTAAGAGCTTTTATAGTTGAATTCTTCAACACCCCAAAATCAGAGAACTTTACATCACATTTCTTCAAGTCTCAAAAATGCTAAGAAATATTTACGCTATTTTCTAGTAGGTCATTCGGTTGAACTCTGGCCACATACTAAACTAATTACCTGTTGCATTTTTCATCATCTAGAAACTGGTTTGAGAGGCACATTTCCACTGCTCGTCTTGCTAGTTTCTAGTTCAAAATCCTTGTTGGCTAAGTAGGGAGCAAACATTTCCAGCACATTTCCTTAGAGGGTTGCTCTCACTTATAGAAGCCCAATGGTTTTCTAAGAAGAAAATAAGAGCTTTCATAATCAAAATTCTCCAACATCCCGAAATCAGAGAACTTTACGGCAAAATTTCATTGTCAAGTCTCAGAAATGCTTATGCTATATTCCATTAGGTCATTTGGTTGAACTCTAGCTCCATAGTAAACTATTACCTGTTACATTTTTTATCATATAGAAACTGGTTTGTGAGGCGCATTTCCATTGCTCTTTTTGCAACTTTCTTGTTCAGTTGGCTAAGTCATTGGGTGGCAGCAAGGGGCAAATAAACATTTCCAGCACATTTCCTTTGAAAACATGGGTTACTTTCATTTATAGAACCACAAAGCTTAATTAGTTACATATATTTAGTCATTGTTTCGGAGCTTCCATAATCTAGATTATGTATCTGTTTCCCAAGGAAATGCACAGGAAATCTATGCCCAAGAACATTTTTCCTTCTAGATGACTCTTAACCATCAAGAGGTTTTAATCTCCAATTGCCTAGTTAGAAACTAACAAGAAAAACACCCAAATGCATCTCCCTAACCAATTTCAGGTAATGAAAAAGCTACCAGTAAAAAGAATGAGTTAACATTTCTTGGACTTGCCATTGAAATGAACTCGCAAATTCTCCATTTGGGGGCCATTCACAAGTTATTATAAAAGCTCACCATGGGTAATCTAATTTCCATCAAGCCACAAGGCTAAGAGTCCCATATTAAGCAGCACTTAATTAGAGTTTTTCATTGGAGATAATCTGTAAGTTTGGAAGAGCAATGGACAACGGGGCAAGCAACAATGTCAAGAAAGACAACATCCCAGATTCGATCAAACAGAAGCATAACGGGGTCTTGAAAAGTGCCATGAAGACCATATTTACTGAAAAATCACCATCCAGCGGTAACGGAAGTTCTTCATCAAAGGTTGCGCCTAAGTAACTTAACCATATCTATGGCTCATTTAAATAGCAAGATATGACTACTGGTAATAGAAATTTTGTGAAATATATAAAGTTATATTATGTTTTTCTGTTGGTATTTCATTTGAATTTTGAAGTTCCTTGTTCTTATGTGTAACATTGTAAATTTTTATGGGTGGTTTACATTTGTGTATGATTGTGGTGTAAATTCATGAGTGGAACACTGAAATACAGTAGGTGTTTCTTTATCAGAGTTTTGTCCAATTTATTGCTTAGATTATACTGTAATGACTGACAAACTAAAGACTCAGAATCAGCATTATACCTTCATCTTCTTTGACAGCATAATCTAGTTTCTACTGCTGGCTCAGACTCTGCAGCTGTTTCTCTAACGCAGCTCTCAATCGCTTGTTGTACATTGAATTCAGCTGAAATTTGGCATCAATAAGTACATTAAAATCTCCATTCTGTTCATCAAATATTAGTTTATCAATTCCCCGTTTATTCACTAATGGGCATAAAGCACAACATCATGAATAACAACTATAAATCAAGCACAACTTACCATCAGCATTATGAATAACAGCTATAACTCAAGCACAACTTGCCATCACCATTATTAGGGTATTTGTTGACATTATTGGATTTTTCAGAAGCAGTATTTTGGAAAATCACAATAGCTTATTGAGATATTTCTTGGATTCTTGACCTTGATTCATTAACTTTTTTTTTTTTTTTTGGCTGAGACGGGGTAGGGGGTGTTTCAGTAATTAATAAGCCCTAATTAGCCAAACATGGAGGAAATAACATGATTTTTCGAAGGAATTTACGCTCAAGAACCATAGATCCCACCCAGATGACTTAGCCAACAAGGATTTTGATCTTTGATTGCACAGCTATTAGAAAGTTCCCAGAAAATTTCAGGAATTGCATCTCCCTAACAAATTTCAGGTGATGGACAAGTTATTCATTGTAAGTTTAACTAGAAATGAGCAACTGAGCTACGTCATTAAACCAGTGAATGGACATTTTTTTTCAACTTAACAATAAAATTTAGTAGTAACTTCTCCATTAGGGAGTGTATCAATGCAACCCACCATTCCATCAAAAAACAAGCTGTTGATAAGCTAATAATAAAGAAGAAACAGTATACTATAATAAAAGTTTAAAACCATACAAGCAATAATCTAAAGCTCTCAAAGAAAACACTTATTGAACTCAAAAACAATTGAAACTTCAAAAAAGGAGAATCATCCTAATATTACACACGTACCCACAAAAAAGAGGAAGGGGAAAAGATAAAAGGAAAAGTTCATATGAAAGTAAAACTACAGTCTGTTACACATCCATCAATTCCATATGCTAATATGACCATATATCGTCCATATGATCTAAGCAGCATTTGACAATAAACATATCACCCGGATTCAGGTGCAACCCTTGATGAATTTCCAGATGAAGAACTACCCTGACCGCTAGATGGAGGCTTTCCAGTAAAAATGATCTTCACAGCATTTTTCAATACTTGATTCTGCTTGCGTTTTGTCTAATCTGGGACATTATCCTTCTTAACTACTTCGTTACCCCTGTTATCCATTGCCTTTCACTCTAGTAATTTTGTATGTGAAGGAAGGTGTTTGATATTTGAATTTGATCTAGCTTGTAAAATTGTTGTGGCTTGATGGAGAAGAACCTAGGAGCTTTTATAGTCGAATTCTCCAACACCCCAAAATCGGAGAACTTTACATCACATTTCTTTGTCAAGTCACGGAAATTCTAAGACATGTTATGCTATTTTCTAGTAGGTCATTTGGTTGAACTCTGTCCATACTTAACTAATTACCTGTTGCATTTTTTATCATCTAGAAACTGGTTCGCAATGCGCATTTCCATTGTTCTTCTTGCCAGTTTATAGTTCAAAATCCTTGTTGGCCAAGTAGGGAGCAAACATTTCCAGCACATTTCCTTAAACGGTTGCTCTCACTTATAGAAGCCCAATGGTTAATTAGTTTCTAAGAAGAAAATAGGAGCTTTCAAACTTTACGTCAAATTTCATCGTCAAGTCTCAGAAATGCTTATGCTATTTTCCATTAGGTCATTTGGTTGAACTCTATCTTCATAGTAAACTAATTACCTGTTGTATTTTTTATCATCTAGAAACTGGTTTGCGAGGGACATTTCCATTGGTCTTCTTGCAAGTTTCTCGTTCAAAATCCTTGTTGGCTAAGTCACTGGATGGCAGTGGCAGCAGGGGGAAAATAAACATTTCCAGCACATTTCCTTTGAAAACATGGGTTGCTTTCCCTTACAGAACCACAATGCTTAATTAGTTACTACTCCCTCTGTCCCAAATTAGTTGACATTTTGACTAAATTTTGACCATCAATTATTCACAAATTATAATGAGTTACATTATGAAATTACCTCAATTGTAATTTTTAGTAAATTATCTTTCTAATGACAGTAATTTCATATTATAAATCATTGTAATTTATGAGTAATTAACTGTCAAAATTTAGTCAAAGTGTCAATTAATTTGGAATGGAGGGAGTAATATTCAATCATTGTTTTGAAGCTTCCATAATCCAGATTATATATGTGTTTTCCAAGAGTCTTTACCTTCTAGATGAATATTAACCATCAAGGTTTTAAACTCCAGTTACTCAGTTAGAAACTTACAAGAAAAGCACCCAAATGCATCTCCCCAACCAATTTCAGGTTATGAAAATGCTACCATTAAAAAGAATTGAGTTGACATTTCTTGGACTTGCCTATGAAATATACTTGTAAATTCACCATTTTGGGGGGCCACACAAATTATAAAAGCTCACCATGGGTAATCTCCATCAAGTCACAAGATTAACAACTAGAGTCCCCGTATAAAAGCAGCATTTAATTAGAGTTTCCGATTGGAGATAATCTGCAAGTTTGCAAGATCAATGGACAGCAAGCCAAGCAAATATGTCAAGAAGGACAACATCCCAGATTCAATCAAGCGGAAGCATAACGGGGTCTTGAAAAGTGCTGTGAAGACCATACTTACAGGACAACTACCATCCAACTGTAAGGGAAGCTCTTCATCAAAGGGTGCACCTAATTAACCTGGCCATATCTATGGCCTATTTAAAGAGCGAGATTTGATTACTTTTAATGGAAATTTTGTGAAATATATACAGTTGTATTATATTTTTCTGTTGGTATTTCATTTGATGTTCTTCTTATGGGTAATGTTGTAAATTTTCAGGGGTGGTTTACATTTCTGTATGACTGTGGTGTAACTTCATGAGTGCAATAATGAGATACAGTATTGAGTTTCTTCATAAAATTTTAAGGTGGTTCACTTTATAGCTAGGTTATACTGTAATGACTCACAAAAAGATTTAAAAAACACAGCCACCTCACATCCTCACCTAAGTTGTTTACTATCAGCTGCATGTCTAATAGGAACAATATGCCATTACCAATCCAAAGACATCAACAGAAGAACAACACTTGCTGAAAGGACACATTTTAAGGACTTAACCATCACACCAATGAGATCATGTAACGCAAGATTCAGAACGGGCGTCATACCATTATTTTCTTTGCAGTATAATCCAGTTTCTCCTACTATATGAATGGTTCGTGTAGATCATCTCAGACTCTGCAGTTGCTCCTCTAACGCAGCTCTCAATCGCTTGTTGGATTCGAGATTACTGACCACCTTCTCCTTCAAAGCCAAAAGCTCGGACTTCCTTAGCTCAGCTTCCTTCATATCCGAATTTTCTTCTTCTCTGCCACCGTTCTGAAGCCCCTTGTACTCTGAATTCAGCTGGAAGTTGACATCAATAAGTACATTACAAATTTACAATCTCCATTGATTGATTTACCAAATATTTTGGTTTGTCAATTGACTCATTTCCTTATTCATTCAATCACTCACATAAAACACAACACTATGAATAACTACAACTTGCAGTTGCATAACTTACCATGAGCATTATGAAGCCTTTTGTTGACTTAAGCTCAACTTACCATCATCATTGAATAATACAAGTTGTTCAGATTGGCAGTTGAGCTTTAGTATAACAAAAACAACTAGAAACAAACATTTAAAAGGGGGGGGGAACCTCGACACAATTTACCATAGTCCTTGAGTAACACAAGTTGTTTGATTGACAATTGAGCGTCAGTATTACAAAACCAGAAAATCAAGCACAAGTTACCGTCAGGATTATCGAGGAATCAACTGTTCATCTATTATGAATGACAATTATAACTCAAGCACAACTTATCATCGGCATTATGAATAAGAACTACAACTCTAGCACAACTTACCATCAGCATTGTCGGGGTATCTGTTGACTTGAGCACAACTTACAGTCATCATTGAATAGTACAAGTTGTTTGCCTAACAATTGAGCTTTGGTATAACAAAACCAACTAAAAACGAACATCAAAAGGCTAAGAAAAGCGGCAATTGCATTATGATATGAAATATCACATTCACTGATGCTTCCAACCTTGAAATAAAGAGATCTAAATCTTTTCACTAATAGTTTTGATTGTTGGGCAATGTGTAATTTATGTTATTCCAGTTTCACTTCAATAACAAGGTGCAGATTGCTCAAGTTTTGCTTGATTTACTGCCAAACACATTTGAATTACATCCGATTTCTTACCATCAACTAATACAACAGGAATCAATCAAAAAACTAAAACGCAACAAACTGAACAGCAATAACAAGTTGCAGATTGCTCAAATTCGCTTGATTGACCAACAGAAAAGGTTGAATTTCGCCGAATCCAATTTCTTGCCACGAACTAATATAACATGTATCAATTAAGAAAGTGAAATGCAACAAATTCAACAGCAACAAGAACTTGCAGATTGCTCAAATTTTGCTTGAATTACTGCGAAACAAATTAATTATGCGAAACAATTGAATCACCAACCTCTTCGCGACGTTTCCTCAATTCCTCGACTCGGTTCCGAATTTCGACCGCAAATTTCTCCGCCGAATTCACAAATTCCTCCATTTCAGCGCGCCTGGAACCGTAATAATTTTCTCTCTCCTCCTCCATTCGTTCAAGATCCTTCACCTCAACTCTCAAATCCCTAATCACAACAACACAATCCAAATAACGAACTGAGAAAAACGCAATCGAAACTCGATCAATAGTAAAATTCATGCACGCAATAACAAACCTAAACTGCTGAGCGAGATTCTGGTATTTGCGTTGAAGAAACTCAATCGCCGATTTGAGAGACGAGATTTTGAAGTTGTGCGAAGCGAGTTTTTGATCTAACAGCAAGCATCGCTGCTCCAGATGCCTGATTTGTGCGAGTTTTGCTGACAGCAAAATCGACTTGCTCTTCTGCTGAATCTTCTCCTCCTACATTCCAGTTTTCGACTCCATTGTTGAAAGAGAGAAAACAAGAGATAGAGAGAGAATTAGAGAGAGAGAGAGAGAGAGAGAGAGACCTGGAGAAGAGAGAGCCTGTGAGAGCGAGAGGATTCGAGGTCGAGAAGTCTTTCTCTGAAAGCTGATTGAAACGCCATTGTTGAATGCTTCGCAAGAACTCTGAAATCTCTCTCTCTCTCTCTCTCTCTCTCTGTAATATTATGACTCGCTGTATTTTGAAGATGAGCGCAAAACAATGGAGAAAAGTAAATCATGACCTCTGGAATTATACGCGCGCAAATTTAAACCAAATATTTTATGAGTTTAATATTCTTTTTCAATAAAAATTCAAAAAAATCAATCAGCAGCATTCAGCGAGATACAATAGGACTCCTGGCCTCCTGCTGAGTGAATTGGTATTTTGAACAAGTATGTTATTGAGAGTGAATAGTAGGTAAATATAAATAAATAATTACATTATTGAGAATAAATAACATATAAGTTTAGAGCATTTGAACATATAATAAATTGCACTTCAAGTAGGGTTGAAGGGTTCCGAAACTGGAATATGGAACATGGTCGAAATTTGTCAATGAATAAAGGTAAGTTCTTAAAATTCACGAATCTCTCTTAACGGATATGGATAAAGTTCCTAAAATGTTGGCTTAAAATAAAAGTCAAAATGTGTTAAACAGGTTCTAGTTTCTAGCATTTGGACTAGGAATATGGAACGGACAAATATATGAAAAGTAAAACATAATTTAATATAGATAAATAAAGAAAATTATAAAAAGGTATACATCGTTTAGAAACTATTTGCTATTCTTCGAATTCATTATTGCTACTAAATCAAGTATAATATTGCAGTTATGATAATTGGACAGTGTCATGTAATTAGTACCAAAATAGAAAAAATAGTATTTTTTAAAAACAATTATATGTCAAAAATAAAATTGTTATAATTGATTTTTACCGTGAACTCGGAACCTGAACCGTGTTTAAGGGCAAAGGTTCTTAAAAGACAAAAACCAATCATGACAAGTAAAGGATAAGGTTCCTTGTTAGGACATGATATTTGGAAACTCTCACATCTATCTTCAAGTAATTCCTCAGTTGAGGACTTGATGTGATCGTCAAAACAATGTCGAATCATTAGTTGATGTGGTTGCTAATATTTATGATGAAAGTATAGAGTGAGACTAATAGGGGTGTGCATTATTCGGTTTTGAACCGAATAAATTGAGAGTCGAACTGAATTGAAGTGGTCCAAACCGAACCGATTTTTATTCGGTTTGGTTTTCGGTTTGGACTTTAAACCTTATTCGGTTCCTGTGAAAAAACCATAAAAAGTGTGCGTTATTCAGTTCAAAACCGAACACCGAACCGATTTTATTTGGTTCGGTTTTCGGGGGCTTTATCCCTTATTCGGTTTATTTGGTTCGGTTTTGAACCGATGAACACCCCTCAGACTAACGCTCAATATAGGATGTGTAGGTTAAAGATCTGTTGACTTGTCACGATCTTGATGATCTCTATCCTGAAGGTGTACAAGTAGGTGGTAATCTAGAGCATTAGTGACTCCTATTATATTGAGTCAGACTCTAATGTTTCTCCTATACTTAAGACGTCTTTACCCCGCGATATCAAAACACAAGTTAGGTAAAAAAGAACAGTGTTGAAAACCCAAGTACAATTTTGTTGGGACAAGTAACTCACGTTGTTCAACCAAGGAACACATGACAAAAAGATGGAAGGAAACAACTTGGTGCAAGCTGCAGAATCTTTCAGAAAGTTGTTGAAAAACTTAATGAGAGCACTGATACTAGCAAGGATCATATTGCACCCAAAATTATAGTGATTAGCTTTGCTTTCCTTCTCTCTTTTGACCATGCCTTAGGACTGACCTTGCCTTTCTTTCCTCTGGTTTGGTTCGAACTCCTTATCTATGGGATAATTACGTGATCTGGTCAAAAGGGATTAGGAGATAATTTGATGAACCGCCTACGCTGGTTTAACGAGTCAGGGGCCTCGGAGGAGTGGTATCGAGGTTCAAGGTATTGAGTAATAGGGTGAATGGCTTCTACACTCACAACCATGAGCCAAGGCCAAGGAAACCATACACTCACTCCAATAAATAGCCCTTCCAGAACCCATACAACTTATGGGGGAAAGCTGCCAAGGACAACAATTGGTTAAACTCCACAATTGTCTAGTCATTTGTTTCTAGTGGTGAGGACATTATTTTATACCTTCGAGCTACTCTCTCTCCAAGTGAGCTCAAAAGAGCTATTTGCTTCCTTTGGAGCTTTTGGAATGAACGGAATGTCTGCACCTGCAACAATTTAGTCTTCAACCAAGTCAGAGTTATCATCCGAGCGAAGAAGAACTTGGCAGGGTGACAAGCTAGAAGCTCCTTCAATGCGGCACTTTCTTATTCTCAGTGGCAACGTACTACTACTTCGCGCTCTTGCCATTCGAGGCATGTTAGGTGGGACCGCCCAAACCCTGAATGGGTCAAACTCAATTGTGATGAGTCAATTAATCATCATGAAGCAACAACCAACTTCATCATTTGTGACTATTTGGGAAGACTCCTCCGTGCGTGGTTCTTCGAATTCCACTCGGAGCATATTCTCCTAGTAGAAGCCTAGCTCTAAAACTCCACTGGGAGTCAGGATCAGGAAATAAAATTAAGTCTCACTCTTTGTCCCAATGTTGATCGGGACTTTATTTTTAGTCCTACTCCCAGTCCTGCTCTCATTGGGAGTGGGATTTTGGGATTAGGTATTGACTGGGATTGGGACGGGATCGGAATTCTCGAAATTTTTACTTACCCAACACCTATAATGGTAGTAATTTTATATGACAAATCATTGTATATATTGATAATTTTATAGTCAAATTTTTTAAAATTTAACTACACAATATACAAAGATGACAATTAATGAAACCGATGGCGACCTCAGTATTTTTCGGAAATTTGAAGGGGAGTAATTTAACAAAGAAAGAGAACCTCACACCTTTTAGACTAGAATTGCATCCACGTGCATTGTTGTTGTGTTTGTAGTACAAAAGAAACGAGCATATGATATCCCACCCCACCCACGATGAAGATCCCCATCCTCCCATCTTCTTCTTCTTCTTTTTTTATTTTTTTTATTTTTTTACAACCAAACAAATTCACTGCCACCTTTTTTTTCAGCTGCTGTTGTTTTACTTTCCCACCCTTGAAAATAATAAAATTGGGTTTTTGCAGATTCAATTGCTTTACTTTTATCCTAAGTAACCTCCCAAACGTAAGTACGTAACCCAACTTGGTGGGAGGTACATGCAATTGTCAAGTATATTCCCTCCATTTTTTTAAATATATCTCGTACTTTGATTGTTTATGTTGTTCAATATTCTACTATAATTTTTAATTTTTAATGAAATGTTTTTTAAAATTAGAATTTATAGTATTTAGGATTTTCGGATTTGAATAATCAGAAGTTTAAAAATACAAGGAAATAACGTAAATTTTAAGGCTATTGAATCATTGTAGTGTACTATCGAATTTTACTAACAAAAACTCGCAAAGTTCAAATTATTTAAATCTAAAAATCCCATATATATCAAAATGATCCAATAACCTTCAAGTTCATATAATTTTCTTGTATTTTTAAGGCTCCAATTATTGGGACTTTTACGGGTAATCAGATTATTTAAATCCAAAAACTCTTATATTCATTTGAAGATGTTGTTATTATTTTAAATATGATGACATTTAGGGATGAAGACATGAGTTTTATAATTCTAAACAAAAATAATAGTTATTATTGAATTAGTTATTATCGGATTTAATAATTTAATTTTTTGAAAAAATTGTACTAGATTCCAAAAGTTTTATGGATCTATACGGAAAATAAAATTGCTAACTTATTTTATTGCTTTCAAAATAAATAAATAAATAAATAAATAATGGTTAAAATAAGGTTTTGTAATTGTCAAAAATGCATCACTTAGATTTGAATTTTGACTTTATAGACAATATATAAACAATACTATATATAATGGTTGGACTACAGCCCCCTTGCCTAGTCATATCCTTGTCGCCGATGACATTAGTCTTATACGATGGTTGGATTGTGGTTTTAGAATCTAAGATTTCATGTGTTTAATTTGTCGAATAAACGCATCGAGAGACTGGACTATGTAATTGAATTGGGGTAATTAATACTTGAAAGTAAAGCATCATGATTCCAATTTTAATTTACTGTCCAATATATAAATACAAGCACACTATAACAATACTTCAATATATACCTTTCATTTATACTAATTAAGTCTTATCTACAAATGCCATTTTTTTTAGATAAATTGGTTTCATAACCGCTACGAGAAAATATAATTTTTGAAATATTTGAATTTGTTTGATAAAAAGTATTACAAAAATAAGAAATACTTTGAAGAAACAAAAACATATATAACTTATGTTATGGTACGTTTGGTTCTCATACCTTTTCGGGAAAATTAATGAATTTTTCTAAGTAGACAAATTTTTTCTTGTTTGACTCTGACAAATAGATATGAAGGTTTTCGTGTGGGCCCCATTATTTCACCTTTAAGTTCAGTAAAAATTTTCCCAAGGGAGCTCTAGAAAAAATCTTTTCCGTAAATTTTTTTTTCATAAAAGTCTTTCACAGAAAACTGCCAAATACACCATCAAATAATAGTTCTATAAGATAAATTATTAATTTATTATATATTTTGAGATATCAATATGGGGAAGCTAGTTTGAGGAAAGGAGTATAGTTGATTGCTTAGTTGGAAATATCTAAATCAAAAGCGAGTCCAACCAAGTCCAACCCCTGCATGCCCTCACCTCTTTAACTAATTCTTTTTTTAAATTAATTAATTAATTCAACGTACCATAAAGAAAAGAAACCCCACCTTTTGAAGTAAACAATAAACAAATGACCTCAAAAAATACAATATATAAATCGCCCACAAAGCCAAATTTGTTGAGAAATAATAAATAAATGACCTCAAAAAAAAGCAATAATAAAATAAATAAATAAATAACCTACAAAGCCAAATTTGTTAAGAACTAATAAATAAAGCACCTAAAAAAAGCAATATATAAATAACCCACAAAGCCAAATTTGTGAAGAAATAATAAATAAATAAATGAGCAATAAATAAATAAATAACCCACAAAGCCAAATTTGTTAAGGCAAGCTATATACTACTTGACACAAACCCATTTCCTTCCCCACTTGAATTCACACTTGACCCCCAAAATTCTTGGGTTACCCTTTTAATTTTCTTTTGTTGCACCTAATTTATCCAAACAAGCAAAGAAAAGAATTCCATGCAACATTAGTATATATATACCCCCAACCCCCTCTTCTATCTCTTCCCCCTCTCTCTCTCCTCTCTCTCTCTCTCTCTCTCTCTCTCTCTCTAATTCTCTCTCACAATGAAGTTTGCTAGTTATTCTACCATCTATTCTCTTCAAATTCTCCATCTCATTCTTTGCCTCTCACTTTTAGGTAAGTAAACATTGTTTGTTCAATTAGAGTCGATATGATGCTGGTCAAAACTGTTAATGATTGTCTTCCGATTTTAGGTTTATCGTCATTTTTTAAAAACGGGTAAGTGAGTTTATTTTTCTTTTGTTGCAGATGACTTTGGGATTGTCGTGAAGGTTGAGCCATTAGGGATAAACTACGGCCAGGTAGGGAACAACTTGCCCCCGCCAGGAACGGTTTTGAGCTTAATAAGGTCGATGCGGATCACCAAAGTGAGGATCTACGACACGAACCCGGATGTTCTAAATGCATTCGCGAACTCAGGTGTAGAGCTAATCGTGACGGTAGAAAACGACATGTTGTCCACGCTGGCAGACCCTCGGCAGGCTTTGCAGTGGGTCAACGCGCGCGTGCGGCCTTACTACCCCGCCACGAAAATCACGGCGATCGCGGTCGGCAACGAGGTGTTCACCGACGATGACACCTCGCTGACCGCCTACGTGGTCCCCGCAATGGCCGGGGTCCACGCGGCGTTGGTCCAGCTAGGACTAGCATCCTTCATCCAAGTCTCCTCCCCTACCTCCCTAGCCGTCCTAGCATCCTCCTACCCGCCCTCCGCCGGCGCGTTCAAGCCCGAGCTGACGTCAGTCATGACACAGTTTCTCGCCTTTTTGCAGGCGACACGGGCCCCGTTCTGGGTCAACGCGTACCCGTACTTCGCCTACAAGGACAACCCCTCCCAAATCTCCCTCGATTACGTCCTCGGAAACCCGGGCCCGAACAACCCGGGCACGGTGGACCCCCACACCGGGCTACAGTACGACAACATGTTGTACGCTCAAGTGGACGCGGCGGTCTACGCCGCGGCCAGGCTCGGATACCGGAACCTAGACGTTCGGGTCTCCGAGACGGGCTGGCCGTCCAAGGGAGACCCGGACGAGGTCGGGGCCACCCCGGGAAATGCCGCCACCTACAACCGGAACATACTCCGAAGACAGGTGGCGGGACAGGGGACCCCAGTCAGGCCCAATGCCAGGCTGGAGGTATACTTGTTTGCACTATTCAATGAAGACATGAAGCCCGGCCCGACGTCCGAGAGGAACTACGGGCTGTTCCGGCCCGACTGCACGATGGCGTACAATGTGGGACTATCCACGCTGTCAAATCCTTCGTCCGCCATCTCCTTGACATCTTCTGCGACATCCAAGGTAATTATTACTACAAATTTGATCATATGATATGATAAGACCGCATTTTTGTAATTTTATAATTTTTTTTAGGAAAAATTTTGATTTTTTTATCGAGGAAAAAGTTTGATTCATGCAAGGTAATAATTATAATAAATTTGATCATATGATAAGACGACATTTTGTAATTTTGATATCTTTTTAGGAAATTTTTTGATAATTTTAAAAGAGTGTCTTTCATAAATCTTTGTGTTATGATCGATTATTATCGATATTGATTATAATTTTATTTTGATATAAGCTTTTCGATAGTTATGATCGATTATTAATTATAATCGGATTAACATTTATTGAATATGCTAATGAATATAAATGACTCCCAAATATGATAATCAATCCATAAGTTATGCATATTTTAATTTTATTTTGATAATTTTTATGGAGGGAAAGTTTTGATTTCTTTTAATGTGTATCTCATACCATTAAATCAATATTGATTGTGAATTAACTTTACGTACGATTTTTGAGAGTTATGATGAAATCAATTGTCATTTATAATCGGCTTAGCATTTATTGAATATACTAACCAATGGAATATAAATGATACCCAAATCAAATAATCAATCCACACATATTTTCTTATATTTTATGTGTGTTTTCTAATTAAAAAATTAAAAAATATGGACAAAAATTAATTTTATGTAATTTATTTGCGGTATCTAATTAAAATTTTATAATTTTTTCAGACAAACAAAATTTATATGTAATAATATGGTTTTTATTCTAAGACATTTCATTTCTTATAATTAAATTCTTATATTTTTGTAATAATAGTACACAATGCATGTGGACTCTTCTCTACCACAAGCAAATTTGTCCAAATGGGCGAACCATTTTGGAGGTTTATGAATTATATGGGGTTTGCACCAGTCCATTCCCATAATTGATTTGATATTTGATATAACCTTGAGAATTTTTAGAAAGAGATTTGAAATTGATGTGTATATTTATGAATATGTACTGTCACCAACACTATTATTTCTTTCATTCTTTTTCATTATTACATAAATTTTGAGGATCACTGATATTGATAGCATAACAAAAACATATCATTATAGGTAACAAGATATACTTATATATGTAAGTGTGTCACACATTTTAGCATAATAAATATTAGCAACATGAGAGTTAACTATCTTATCTACTTAAATAGTACTCATCTATATTTCACTTTTGCAAATATATTATAAAGTTCTGATCCCTTTTTCGCATTTTGATTATTATGAAACAGGCGACAAATAATATGGGCTATCGAGGCTTGATTTACTGGATACTCGTCTGGTTTCTAGCTTTACCGCTATTGAGATGTCCAACATAAAGACCTGTGGATCGCGTTGAATGCACAAATCGTCATATGCGTACTTGAAGCATACATGTATCATCAAAAACAGGCAACAGATCAAGATTCAAGTCACAGACGATCGATATAATTTCATTCTCTGAAGCAAAATTGAAGTCAAAGAGGCATGCACTACTGAACGTACGCACACGTAATCGACCGATCTAAAGACACATGTACAGTGATGAAACAACAATCGATCGCGTATATCTTACTATAGGCAACGACACACATACAATGATGAAATAGCGATCAATCGATCGAGTACATCTTACTGTAGGCAACGTCACAGATGTAAATACTCCGATTCTTTTAATCAAATTTGAGAAATTAATTAATTAGGGTATTATACTCACCAAACCCACTTTGCATATACACCAAAGATGATTGGAAATTACAACCCATGTTCTCAAAAATCCCACCTAACAATGTCAAATTGTTCATATGGGAATAGGTGTCTTGGCTTCACATGAACCTTCCTTTTCCCATACAATATTTTCATTATTCAACCTACATATATATATCCACCTTTATTTTCCTCATGGGGTCCAATTTCACCTTATCCATTTAATTTTCTCCTCTACCCTTTTAAATCTCATGTCATATTTACCCCACAATGACTCACCCATTAGACAAACATTCCATAAAGTTCTTGACCATTTGAAATATAAATATTATATATTATTGTAATAATATGCATTACATGAGATGAGATGAGCTTACATAATATTCACATTCTTTTTCTAGGAGAGGGGACAAATTTATTATTTTCATTCTCAATGTACAAAAAAGAAAATGTATGTATATCTTATTTTTTTAATAATAATTTTAGTTCTTTTTCATCTAATTTAGACCAATTTGGGTTACTTTTAGTTCTTTCTACTTTTTGGACGACGTGGATTCCATCACTCTCCATAAGTTTAATGTACAAAATTTCTCAAAAAGCTAGCTATTGCTTTACGTTGAAACTTTTGTGTATTTCGGCTAAATTAGTTATTGTTTGTTTTTTTAGAAGAATATACTCGCCATGTTTCATATCATTTGTCATTTTGTTGACTGTTACGGTCTCTAATATCACTTTCTGATTAATAATTTATTTTATCATATTTTATTAACAATTGCAATATTATACGTTTCGAGTAGTATTTTTTGTTACAAATATATAGTAATTTTATATAACAAATCATTGAATATATTGAGAAATTTATGGTCAAAACTTTTAAAATTTAATTGCACAATTTCTAAATATGACAACTAATAAGTAACAGATGGACTACTACTAGGGGTGAGCAGTGCCAAAATTAAGAACCTTACCTTACCGTTAACACTGGTTCCTTGATCTTAGGGATCTTACCCTTGTGGTTCGGATTCCGGTTTACGTTCCAGGATACGCGTTAGTTATAAAAATTGTATTTTCTGACATATACACCACTCTAACCGCAATACCGAACTTAATTTGTTACAATCAATGAAAACTAAAAATTTTTAACCAAGCTCCCGAACCCGAATAATATATACACTTTGATAATTTTGTTTATTTATTTATTTATTTATATTAAAATTAGATTTATCTGTTTGGATAACCATCCGTTCTAGATCCCTACTTGAAAAGTGAACTTATCTAATAAGTTCCAGGTTCCGGTCCAAGATAGTAATTTATAAACCTTATCCTTATCCGTTGACCGATTCCCGTCGGATTTCATGTTTCGATTCTGAAACCGCTCACCCTTAACTACTATTGGAGTAGGAATTAAAATAGAAAAAGATTTGGAGCTATAAATGTACAATTATGTAAATATATTTATGGCGGCCCAGCTTTATTTTTTCCGACAATAAACCGTCAGCATTAGCTTAATTTTTGCTGCATAGAAGAGAGACTTTTTGAAAGGAGCTTTAGATAATCAACTATTTGCAACTTTTTCATTTTTTTTAGAAAAAAAAAGAAGTCAAATTTTAATGGCTGTAATCACGCGTTATGATGGATCTACCGTGATTTCGAGCATGATCTACAAAATAATACAAGTTTTATATAAAAAACAATTTCTCTCTGATTTAAAATGTTTATCATGAACTTTTGAGAAGAGTATTTAATGATGAAACATAAATTAATATTATACCTAAAATATTAAATTTTAAATATTAGTTAATCGTATCTCACAATTTTTTCCATTATTGATTATCTTTTTTAATTTAAATGAGGGTTAATCCAATAATTAATTCATGGTTACTTTTTTAAAAGACAACAATACAATATTTGGGAACATTGATAAAAGAGACATCGGATACATAATTTATCATTATATAACTTTCTTTTAATTATTATTATTATTATTATTATTATTATTATTATTATTATTATTATTATTATAAATTTCTCCTATATCTTAAAGAAATTGCAAAATTTAAATATTGGGACAATTTGGAACCAATCTCTCTAAATTACAAAATTTAAAAATAAGACTATTACATCCAACCCCTTCATACCTAACTTACCTTGAACGGAATATCGGAGTATTGATTTTGTTCTTATATATTTAAAAGAAATAGTGGAAAATGACACCACACAAGCTATCTTCTTCACAATCCCCAAATTATAAAATTTAATCCGTGGATTCCTTAATACTTGTCATGGGATATAATGATATATGCACTCAAGATTTTATAAACTTTCACTATTAATTATTCAATATATAATTATTTAGAATATAAAATTAATATCATTATATTCATTATAAAAGTATTTTCATATATATATATATATATATATATATAATGTTTTTCAAAAATATTGTGTTAAAGTTAGATATTTAAATTATATATAACATTTTGTGATAATAAGTTGAGAATGACAATAATAAAGAGAATAAAGAATGATATGTTTCAACTTTATGGAACCTATTTACACTTGGGATGTGCATCCTCTAGAGTTGAAGTGGTGACTAGTATTTGACATCTTATCCATTAATAGTCAAAATTCTGAGTTCTTAAAAATTCTCAACTTTTGAATTTGATAACCCATGCCCCGGAAAAATTTATAGTGGTTGTCAACCATGACAACCACCACAATGAAAACAATGTTTATGTGTCAACTTTTATCTTCGTCATTCATTTCTTTATTTAATACAATATTATAAAATATATTTTCTTAATTAAAAAAATTTTCTGAAATTTTTAATATTCAAATATTGTAACTCTAGATTTTTTGCCTAGAAAATAAGCATATTTTGAAAGATATTTATTTAAAAAATTTTAAAAATATATTTTATAATTTACATTAAATAAAAAAGCTAATGGTCGACAAAATAAAACTTGACACATGTACAAATAATATTTATTTTACTTACGGTGGTTGTCATGGTTAGACAACCACTATAAGTGCATCCCTAACGGAAAGAATTATTGACCATTACAATGACATATTGCAATATTCCGATCTTTTACTTGTGTATATAGAGTCATGCATTAGGTAGACCTCTTGGTTTGAGTGGGTTTGTGTTTGGTTTTGTTCCCCTGATTGGGGTTGCAATACTTTCTCAAGTGTTTGATTAGGTTGAACTTTCGTCATATACCGTGTTCTCATTGAGTTGTTGCTCTGTTTGGTGCTCTTAGGCTGTTTACTTGAGTGAAAGGATCTGATGGTCACAACTTATTAAAAAAAAAATAGAGTTATGCATTTGGTTATTAGCTAACTTTTTCAATCACCCCTCATTACCTAAATCAAAATATTTTTACATTAATAATTGGATTATCATGTTTTAAAATCCCTAATTTTGAGAATCGTTTATCAGAATATACCGAACTTTATTTTTGAAATGAATATCCTAAATTTTTTTTTGGGTTGTATTTGTCAGCAGCCCAACACCGAATTAATATCAATTAAATTCAGGTTCTTGTGTAATGTAACAATATTTTTTTTGGGGCGATATGATCAATGGAAGTGTATCTAAACCAAAAAACAACCACTACATTATAGAAAAACTAGAGTTTAAATAATATTATTTCAGTATTGGGATGCTGGCAAATACAACCCCCTAAAGTTTGGGATATTCATTAAAAAAATGAAGTTCAAGATATTCTGATAAACAATGTTCAAAGTTGAGGATTTTAAAACCTAATAATCCTCAATAATTAATATTGTATTTGTATACCTAATTCGATACCCATTCAAAAGAACGAGCAAAACACTAATTCATTTTGATTTTTGAAATGGTGAAAAAATTAATCTCTAGAAAACTAAGGGTCAAGATATATAGAGGGTAAGCTTTTGGTATAAAAATATAATGACATATTTCTCTCCTTTAAATATAGCTTAATAACTACTCAACTTGGACAGCATAAAATCAAAAACAAAAATTATAACCCTCATTAATAATATCCTTTTCCATTGGTGAAAATTCATGGAATTGATATATAGTACGACTACTATTAGATTTTGATATACGTTAATGCCTTTTTTGTATCATGATTTTGCAAAAATTAGCTAAGTTTTTATAATAAAACATAATCATACCAAATTATATATGGCAAAACTTTAGGGCCTTAATTAATAACCATACGTACATCTATTATAACAAACATCCACTAGAATTTGATTTTGCAAAAGTTAGCTAGCTAAAAGCCTTTTATAATAAAACATTATCATACTTAAGTACATATGATAAAACTTTAAGAAAAACTGGATTCTAATAATCTCTATTTTCAACTTTTGTTTAGTAATAATTCCTACTTTATTTTTGAATTTTGATGGTCCTAAAAAAAATAAAATTGTATTTTGGTGGTGGAAAAGACTCCTGCATGTGCATATCGAAACCGCTTTCCAATTCGGTGATGTCCCACCAAAATACAATTTTATTTGTTTAGATTCACCAAAATCTAAAACTAAAGTGAAATTATTGATATACAAAAACTAAAAGTAGGGATTATCTGAATCTAATTTTTCAAACTTTATTTTTTTTCGATAGTTTTTTCCAAACTTTAATTTAGGGCCTTAAAATATACATGTCTATAACAAGTATCAACAAATCAAAATCTAGTGGAAAAGCATTGGTCTCTTTAGGAGATCTCACCGTCAGCTAACGTGTAGCACATGCAAGGCAACAATTTTTAAGGGTCCCATGCAACATACATATAAACTGTGCAATCTAATCAAATATAATATTATACAAGAAAACCTATCAAATCGGCACAAGCCTAATTTTTCTTTTTTTTTTTTTCTTTAACAACTAAACTTGGCCCGTTTATTAGATCTCTGTATTAGGATAGTCACTAGCAAATTTATAGGGTTAGGGGCAATTTAAGCAGTAATGCACAAGAGAACCTATCAAAATATGTCTAATCCGATAACTTGTGTTTGTTCAATCTGATAAAATCGGGTATTATCGCCATGTTTTTGTATGGATTTATAATTCAGACGGTCGATCATGTTCGAATTTAAATCTGAGTTTAGGGTCTGGGTTCGATAATTCAGGTATGGATTGTCCGCATTTTGATGACAATTCGAGATCGGACAAATTTGATCAATCGGACAACCAGTCGGACATGAGAAAACATTGATTTTCATGCATTTTTAGACCACCTTTCAAGAAATCTTTAAGAAGAATATTCAACCAATAGGGTTCGGATCCAATCACATACAATTTCTACGAACACATTTACAAAACAATATCACAAATTCGGACACTCAAACAACTAGGTCCAACATCAAACTTTCGGTTTTCAGGTCCCAATCCGAACTAGAAACTGAACAACGTCCAAGTTTAGTAACTCTGTCCAATATTCAAACAGTTCGGACCCAAATTTACCCACACTCAAAATTTTAACGGATAATAAATTATCCCTGAAATAAAGACCCAATGGACCAACTAATTCAAAGGGAATCAAGAGAATAGGACATACATATAAAGATTGGATTGATTTCTATGTTTGTCGGAGATGAATGATTAGACTTAAAAGGGGGAGCATCACTTGTGTAGAAGATGGTTTGGTAGCTTGCAAGTTTTGTTTGTTTGCTCCTACTTTTTGGCTAATTAAAGTTTACATGGTTTGTTACTAGTTGGGATCAATCACATGAAATTACTATTCATGTTAGGTGGTAAATGGTCAAAATACTATACATTTGATGCTTGATGTGTATAAATTTATATGTATATGTGATTATGTCTAGACTTTGCTTTATAAAAAGAAGGATTGAGGAGGTGAACTTGGTCTAAGATTGGTCTTCCATTGGCTTGGAAATAGGAACAAGATGGCTAGATTAAGGGTCTTTTGGTGTCATGTTGCTTTTTAAAGTAACGACTCATGAGTAAATTAATGACGGCAAATTAAATGGATTGGGACACTTGTGAATTTTTTTTCTATCTTTTTCATATTGGTAAGTCGAGTTATTTGTTGGGTTTTTATTTCAGGGAGAGTTTAGTGGACCAACCAGTCTATTGGGGATAATCTCACACTAAAGAGAGTAGCACATGCTATCCATAAAAATCGAACCGGATATCACAATGCAGCTGGTAGCTAGTGCTAATAAAATTTTGTGAAATTCGGAAAAAATCTGGTTTTGTCCGAACCCAACTTTGACATAGTCCGAATTGATTGAATATTCGGACACAATATTTCTCTTCTTTCTATTACCAGAACCCGATTTTGACTTTTAATTCCATATGAATTGTTCGACATGACAAAACCGAATCTAGCCATCAATTTCTCATCTGAATTTAAAATTGACTTAATTAGATTGACCCCAATTTAGCTGGACCCGATCTTTTATTGGCGCTATTTGTACCAAATGAGCTAAGAATTTATTGGTTGGGAATGGTTTATTGTGATCAAGGAAACAAAATCAAGTTAGGACTAGGACTAGGAGGTGATTATTCCAGCAAATTTATGTTGTGTCTCTTCAAAATGCGATTTCAAGGAGCTTGTTATTTTTTTTTTATAATTTGCGGTCAATCGACCCTTTTATTCAAAGGATAGGCTGAGCCATTATAATCGACCCTTTCAAGGAGCTTGTTATTGGGGATTGTCTTTAGGTCCTATGTGGGAGTCAACCAGGGAAATCTAACTTTCTGTTGGGAGATATGTAAGGTCGTTAGAATAGAGATTTTAATTAGGACTTGTGACTTGTGAGAGGTAGCTAGATTGAAATCGTGGAAGTGTATTGAAAATTGTAAGATTATAAATACATTGGCAAAAAATATTTTTGTAGGAGTGGAAATAGGGTGGCTCTATCTTTTATGCATGAACTACCACTAGATGAGAGATGAGTGCTAGAGGGATTTCTGAGGGCGATCTCAAGGATGGTGCCTTGAGTGACGACGATGAGTCGATGGAAGAGATTCAACCTCATCCCGGTGAACCCCCTGGTGAGGGGAAGAAATCTGTTGGGGTGGTGGAATCTAAATACATGAGTACGAGGTCGTTCAAAGATGTTGTGACAGGTAGTGAAAGACACTTCCCAACCATATCCTCACTGCTGGTGGAGGATGAGGCGGAGCTGATTGAATTTGTGGAAGGAAATATCAGTTCGGGAGAACCTAAGGTGGAAGCCGAACTTCAGGCCATCAGCTTCCATTTTCTCATCGATGGTTGTATGGATTAGATTACCTGAACTTCCGGTGGAGTACTTCCATCGGGATGCCTTGTTTGAGATTAGCAGGTGTGTGGGTACTCCCATTAAGATAGATTATTCCACTGATAGGATAACTCGTGCTCGTTATGCAAGAGTGTGTGTAGAGGTGTCTTTGTTGAAGCCCTTGGTGGCTAGGGTTTGGGTGCATAATTTTTGTCAGGCAATTGAATATGAGAATTTACGCATGCTTTGCAAGCATGCAGTGTGGGATTGTGGGACACGTGAAGAATAACTGCCCCCAAAACCCTAGTCCACATTTGACTGGGAATGAAGAGAGCAACATCCAAATTCCTGCAAAGGAAGGCCCGGTGGAGGGGCCTGGTAAGGGTCCAATGCAAATTGGACACCAGCAGGAAAAAGGAGTTGAGGAACCAAAATGGACTCTTGTGGATCGAGGTAATTTTGGTAGAAGAAATTACCCTGGCCCTGGCCCATCCAAGGGATGGGACAAAGAGCCCAGGAAGCAACAACATGGTTTTGATAAGGATACAAAAGTCTGGGGTGGATCTGATAGTAGGGGTCATTCCTTTGGGCTAAAGCCAGACCATAGAGACCATAGAGGCCCACCTTTTAGCAATCGAAACCCGCCTTTAAATCTTGGAGAAAACAATACCTAGCCCAAGGAGAAGAGGAAAGGAAAGGCCCAAAAATTTTCGGGAATTCAAATAACTAAAAAACCGACCTTTACCAGTTCCAAAAAAGAAGCATCCAACAGATATACTCTTTTAAGCAATCATGAGACTTTCCCCCAAAAAGCCATCACACGAGCTGGCTTGAGTACCGAGGAAAGTTGTTCCACTTTAGAAGGAAATCATAGGGAAAGATTTCATTCTTCGAATGCCCTTTTAACTCCCTAATCTAAAGCCATGCAAACCACTGTTAAATCTGCCATGCGTGAATTTATTCCTGAACTGGATACTGTTGCCCTGCAGCAGGGAGAAGTTGAGAATAATTCCTTGGCTATTAAAGGCATTAATGGAGCTTTCATTGCTCCAGCCTCCTCGGTCAGCCTACCTTCTTCTGATAC
This sequence comes from Portulaca oleracea, assembly GCA_029582165.1. Lineage (NCBI taxonomy): Eukaryota > Viridiplantae > Streptophyta > Magnoliopsida > Caryophyllales > Portulacaceae > Portulaca > Portulaca oleracea. Next base: position 22,286,999 of record CM055871.1, read on the forward strand.
ACCTAGCTCCATCTCTCCCTCTTTTAATGGGCAGAAATCTACCTCCTAGGCTGCGCAAAGGAAAAACAGTAATCAAAGAGGAACACAACAATCATTGCATCCCAAACCCCAAAAACCAACCTCAAACCGCGTTACCCCCGTCAGACCCTCCCAGGCCTTTTCGATTCCCTCATCCGATGGATCAAGAACAGTCATCGGCCAGACCAGTGCCGATCATGTCAAGACCGTTTACCCTACAACCGGTGATTCCCCATGGATGAGTCGACTAAGTTGGGGACCCAGTGGGAAGCCGACGAACCAGGGATTAATCTCTGCGATACCGGAGATCCAGGAGCGGAACTTCTTCCCCGACTTCGCCATGCCAGGTCTATGGCCGATCCTAAAGCAACAGACCACAGAAGCAAACAGGAGAACCAAAGAACTGGTGGAGACGTAAGTTCGTCAGGCAACCAGAATCCAACACATCATCAAGCCCTCAACTGGGGCCAACAGGGATTAGAGGTTTGTGGACTACGTTCCACCTCCAGAAAATTTATCTCTGATAGATGTGCCCAGGCAAGGAGAGGTCGTAGACTTGACCCACTTCAAAAGCAGGATTCAGTGTTTCTTCATCCCTAACCTAATGAGGAAGCTGGGGATGGACTTCCTCTACGACTATCCCTTAGCGACACACCCGAAAATAACGGTGGTGCTCATGCCGCGAGTCGTGGTGGGATGGTCGGAGATCCAAAAGAAGAAAGAGGCAGAAAGGAACAAGGAGGAGATGAAAGGTGTGATAACTTACACCAGGAGAAGCAAGTTGAAGGACCATTCCCACTATCAGTCTAGAATGAATTGCACACCAAAGAAGATTCTCGTTTGGAATGTTAGACGGAATTCGTCTGATGATTTTCTGGTTCATCTTTTTGATTTGTTGGATAGGAATAAGCCAACCATTCTGGTTATTTTGGAGGCCCCAAAGCCTTTTTCTGAACCCAACTTCATCCGTCATCGTTTTGGTTTTGAAGAGTTTAGATACGTTGACCCAATATCGATGAGGGGAGGGATTTGGGTCTTTTGGAAGAAGCCTGTCACCTCCTTTGAGTATGTGGGGTATAATGGTAATCTGTTCCATAGTATCGTCACCTTTGTTCAGGAGGACCCCGAGGTGATGATAACGGGCATGCATGCTCCGAGTGATCGGTTTTCAAGAGGTAACTTCTGGAACTCTCTGGTTAATGATCCCTCTCCTTCTGATTTTCCTTGGCTAGTTTTTGGTGATTTAAATACGGTTACCAACCCATCTGAGAAAAAGGGTGGTCGCCCTGTGTGTGAGGCTCAGTGTGCTAATTTTAAGCGGTTTGTGGATAATTGTAATCTTATTGATTTGGGTTTTTCTGGTTCTTTGTTTACCTGGGATAATGGTCGCACAGGAGGGGAAAATATCAAACAGCATCTTGACAGAGCTTTGGTGAACCCTAACTGGCTTCAGACCTACCCTCATTCTAAGGTAATTCATCTTCCCCGTCTCTACTCGGATCACTGCCCAGTTTTAATTGATTTAATCCGATCAGACCCAAGTTCAATCACCCGTTTAGGGGTTTGGTTGCTTGGACTAAACACCATGGGTTCCCATCTTTCTTCAATTCCTGCTGGAACCCTGATGCTAATCTGCTAGATAATTTAAGGAATTTAGAATTAAAGCCCCCTTATGGCACTCCAATGTTTTTGGGAATGTGAAGGCCCATAGGAATCGAGTCTCTGCTAGATTGGGGGGAATCCAGAAAGCTCTGGAGACTAAGCATAGCCCATTCCTTGAAAGTCTGCAGACTGATCTTTTGGCCCTTCACCATAAACTCTGCCAAATGGAGAAAAGTATGTGGGCGCAAAGGGCCAAAGTTAACCACCTAAAGTATAAAGATCTTAACACTAAATATTTTCATATGGTTACTAGGGTTAGAAATTGTAGACAAGTTATTGATCATGTCAAGGATGGGAATGGGGTGTTAGTGTCTGGCCCTGAGAATATTAGAGCCATGCTGACAAAGCATTTTAAGACTTTGTTCCAATCGCATGCGTTTCCTAGCTGTCAGGATAGTAGTACATCCCCTTGTGAGTTCTTTAAGGACTTTCCTGATATTGGTCTTTCCTTCTAAATACGAGATTAAGAATGCCCTCTTCTCTATAAACTCTTTCAAATCTCCTGGTCCTGATGGTATCCAGGCTCATTTCTTTAAGAAAGCCGGGGACATTATAGGTGATCATATTGTGCAGTTTGCAAATGATATCTTCCATCATCCTGATCACATTGGTGAGGTCAATCAAACTTTTATTAGCCTGATTCCTAAGACGGATAATGTGGAGCCTGTTAATGAGCTTAGGCCCATTAGTCTGTGTAATACCAGCTACAAGATTATTAGCAAGGCTATTGTTAATCGTATTAGGCCTCTCCTGAACGACTGTATTCACCCTGCACAGTCTAGTTTTATACCCGGTCGTAATATTGTTGATAACATTATTCTTGTGAAAGAGGTGGCTCATTCCATTGCTAAGTGTAAAACCAAAGCTAAGCTTGTTGCCATTAAGATTGATCTGACCAAAGCCTATGATAGCATTAAATGGAATTTTGTTGAACAAACCCTGGAGTTTTTTTGGGTTTCCAAATGCTTTAAAAAAATCTTATATGGCTTGTATTAAATCTCCTAGGATGGATATCCTTTGGAGTGGCCAACCGAGGCCCTGGTTTTCCCCCAAGAGAGGGCTTAGACAAGGTGATCCGTTGTCCCCCTATATTTTTGCCCTTTGCATGGATAGGTTGTCTAGGAGTATTGATGAAGCTGTTGAAAGAGGAACTTGGAAACCTTTTTCTTGCAAGCAGTTTTCCACTTCTCACGTTTTTTATGCAGATGATGTGGTGTTGTTTGGGTCAGCCACCCCCTCTAATGTCAGGAATATGATTCATGTTCTCAATGTTTTTGGTCTTCATTCTGGCCTTCACTTGAACCCGACCAAATCTAGAATTTTTTGCCCTAGGTCCTTTCACCACAGGGATATGGACCTTCTGGCTCATACAGCCCAAATCCCCATTTCCACATCTTTTGGGAAGTATCTTGGGATTCCTTTGACTACTTTCAAGCCTAGACTGAGTGACTTTGATGAGCTTCTGAGCAAATTTCAAAAAAGGTTGGTTGGATGGCAAACCAAGTTCCTCAACTTTGCTGGGAGAGTTACTTTAGTGAAGTATGTCCTTTCTGCCTTGCCTGTTTATCACATGCAATCAGGTCTTCTTCCTAACAAAGTGATCCAGTCCATGGAAACCTCTATAAGGCGTTTCATTTGGAACAAGTCTGGATCTGAAAGATACATGGCTCAAGTTAGCTGGGATAAGCTTTGTAGACCCAAGTCTTTTGGCGGTTTAGGTTTGCGCAACCTTAAAGTTTGGAATAGAGCCTTCCTCACTAAGCTTCTGTGGAAGGTGGCTACTTCCTGGGATATTCCTTGGGTTCACCTCATTGAGCAGAAATATTGTAACAATTCCCCTCTCCTCCTTTGCTCCCAAAAACCTTATCACTCTCCCTTGTGGAAGAGCCTTATTTCGATGAACCCCTTTCTGCATGAACACATGAAGAAAGAAATTGGAGATGGCACAAACACTTCTTTCTGGTTTGATAACTGGATTGGTATTGGGCCTCTTGCTAACAGAGATGAGTTGAGTTCTGCCACTTCTAGACATCATAGAGTCAGTGACTTTATCCTTCATGGGGATTGGGATGTGCGGAGTCTTTAGGACTGCCTTCCCCAGAACATTATGTTAGAAATTGTTAATATCCCTATAAGACAACAGGCTGATAACAGCCACGAGTATAGTTGGAGGTCTTCATGGCCCGGTAAATTCAGTGTTGGTCAGATCTACAAGGACTTAAATTTTGCAAATATGAGGTCGGTGGTTTCTCAGCATCCCTTATTTATAGTAATTTGGAAGGTTAAGGTCCCTTCCAAAATCCAACACCACCTTTGGAGAATGGCTCATCAGTCCCTTCCTCTTGCCGAAACGCTTTCTTACACTACAAGAAAATCAATGTTTTGTAGCAATTTATTAGTGGCAAATTTATAATTGCTACAATATGTAATAAGTTATGAAACAATAGTAGCATATACAATTTTGCCACAATAGGGAGAGTCTATTGTAGCAAATATCTTAAAATGCTATAGAATAGATTTAATAATTTTCAAAGAGGTGGGAAAATGAAAACTTTCTACTAAATTTTATGTTCCCTCTAATTGTTTTAGCTAATTTTATACATTCCCTCTATTTTTTGAGCCCAATTTTTGTATTCCCTCCAATTAACTTTTTTTTTTTCAATTTTAAGAAAAAAGAAACCCCATGTTGTGTTTTCTATCACTACTCTTTCAATTTACCAGTAAAAGTCACGCAATATTGCTCTTGCTTTTTCTTGTTGCTACTCTCGCTTGTCTTGTTCGATTTCCTGTTCCCAATCTACCAGAATTTTTTCAATGTGAAATCGTGACTTCTTCTCTGTGTAGGTTTTGAATTTGTTAGATCTACAAAATCGATCTAATGTTGTGCTTCTTCACCATGAAGTGCGTTAGGTATCTGCTGGGTGAGAGTTTGAGCGGTCACAAGCAATTGAATCAAGGTAATTACAGTTTTTCGCCCTAAATTACAAGTTGCGAATATTTATATTATAATTCGAATTGATATTGGAAGAATTTCACCTGCTCAATGCGTTTACTCAGAAATTCATAATCCATCCATCAATCTCCGGTTGCTGTTCGTCGTCGTAAACTCTTCTAGTTCGAGTCAGGTATCTATCTATTTTCATATTCGAAAATTTCAAATTGATGTATTTTCAAGTTTCAATTACCAACACTGTATCTTACCAAGTCATCTTGTTCTTTCCGCTAATTACTAACACAATGTGTTTGATATTGCTAGATAATTGATGTATTTTCAGATTCTATCTGGTGTTTGGGGACGTATATAGGGTTTGGGAAGTTATCAGGCGCCGTTCTCATCAGGATTTAGTGATTCAAGGTGAAACCTCCATGTTTCATTACCTCATGAGTGATTGAGTTTCTTGTTTTGTTGATTTGGATTTAATGAATTGATAATGTTCATCTAAGCTTTGTCTTTAACTCTAGATTTCAACTGTTGCAGCTCTTTCTACTCGTTGGTGATGTGGCTCAACCTGCTTGATCAGTACAACTCTCTCTCTCTCTCTCTTTCTCTCTGTGTGTGTGTGTGTGTGTGTGTGTGTGTGTCAATGATCTGATTTAGTACACCTCTCTCTTTTTGGTGTAACTTAAAATTGTTAGTAAATGCAATTAATGAAACTCTGTTAGGATTTGGGAATTCATATACATGGCTTTGGATTTGAGCATTCTTATACTCACGTTTACTGTTGTATGAATATGGGTTTTCTATTATCAATAAATACGAGTAATGAAATTTGGTATTTTGGATTTGGACATTCGCTATGTTTTTATTATGTGAATATGGATTTCCTTAATTGGCTTACAATTATGTGTTTGTGATAATGGCAAAGTTTGTTTCTGAATGTTAACGTACTGTACCCTGAGCCCAAGTTGCAGAACAAGATTATTGAAAACTGCACTTAGTGTTATAGGCTGTTACAATTACTCCACCTTTGCACTTGTGTTCTGTTTACCTCTAGCATTGAATTCGGTTAGTTTCGGTAGCAATGACCCAACCACTGAAGATCTTTGGCATAAGATAATCGTTAGGAGTATATTAGTTCATATAAATAAAGATGAACGTTTGGTACTTTGTTTTATTTCAATAGTGCCTTAATGGGTTGATGTGTCCATGCCTTTGCACAGTCTATTGCTCGACATATAATAGATATAAGATACTTGGAGTCATTAATACTATGAAATTGTCAATGGCTATGGTAGGATGGTGCAATGGTTACCATATAGTTTGTCGGAAACTAGAATTGTCAATTAGGTTGTCAGGTTAATTTCGTGTTTGGGTTGAAGTTAAACTGTGCTATTGGGACAGAGACATTTGTTGTTTGTGTTTTTGTGCCTCTTCTACCGAGTCTTAAGTGTGGAGTCTATATTATAGAGAAGTTACTGTGAGTGGCCTTGATGAATGATAGAAGTTTTTGGTCGAGACTTCGATGCCAAAATTTCCCATTTATGTAACCACTACTGTTGCTACCTAAGTGTTTTAATAAGATTTTTGCAATGTTGTGTTGATTTTTCTTCGTGGCTCTTGTGAATTGGTCTTATTTGAGTAACTTGGTGGTTGTGAGGATTCTAAATATGGTATGGAAGGTAAGTGAATCATTTTGAGGCAAAGTAACAATTCTATTCATACCAATTTATGGTAAATAAGAATTGATAAGTCTAATTCAATTAGGCCTGAGTTCTTTCATGTATATAACTGCCCTCTATTGTTATTTTCCCCCAAATTTGTGTTTGGTACTATTCCATCAAGTCTGGATTGAATTCAATCGAGAATGGATTCCCTTGATGTTTTGTGATTCGAATTCAATTAGGTTTGGTGATCCGAATGATTCTATTGTGTTCAATTAGTTTTGATGATTTGAATTCAATCAAGTTTGAGTACTTTTGGAATTTTTAGCAAGTTCTGAGTTGAAGTTAATTGCGTGTAGCTTCTCTAGATGTTTATATACATAGTCTCTCCTCCTATTGTTCTTCCCAAATTTGTTGTGGTATTTTTAGCAAGGCTTAGAAGTTCTAATTCAACCGACACTCATAGAGTCTTAATTGAATTCAATCTGGAGCAAGTCTTTCTTTATTGTTTTTCAAATTTTAATTGAAAATAAACAACTTAACCATGCAATCAATAAGTTGATTTCAGACAGATGAAAACTTGAAAAGATACCTATTTTGAGTGACAGGAATCTTGAAATGGGAAGTTGGGGATTCTTGAATAATTAGAACTACAAGTACATGAACACCATCAACTTAGATGGGATGTCTTTCACTCTGTTTCATAACCATTCTGTGCAAATATTTGCTTAAGTTTAAACCTATATTACAGTAGGTTAGTGGTTGAATGGGAATAGTTGGTAGGCTTTTCATGTGGACAATCTCGCAGTTCTTTTTTTTTTCTTTTTTTTTTTTTTTTGGCCTTGTAGGCTGATATAGTTTATCTCCCCGAATTTCAGCCATCTATAGAGCACCCGAGCAACTGTCTAATTTGGCATACTAGTTGAGCATGTTGCACCCAAGAACTAGATCATGTTTACCTCAACTTGTCTTTGAAGAGATTTGACATAATTTATTATTTCATCAAGCATTCCAGCTTTCCCAGTGATCTTGTTGCACCCAAGAACTAGATCATGCAGATATTTCATTCTTTCACTAATCTTTTCCTGCCTTACCTACATAATATTTAAGGTGTAAACACAAACTACATCTAATAAGATCAATAATTAATTATGCTTGTGTTTTCTTGATATGTATCCCCTTATTATAGTGCAAATACTCGTGATTTTGCTTAAATTTTGCTTACTCTTTTAGCTAAGCTGTGGCTGTCAGTTGCCTGGCCACGTCATGCTCTGACATGAATATAATCAGGCTTCCAGGCTTCAGAAGTCTTTGAGTTATCCTTTGATATAGATGGTAAGGCTTCCTTGTTTTTTTTGTCGTTGTTATTGCTGCAGGATTCTTTATGGTTGCTCTGACTGCTGTTGCTTTTTCTGTTACTCGTTAGCTCCGTAGTCTTTGATTCTTCCTCTTCTGCACACCCCTTGCTCTTCTTTGATCTGTTATCATCTTCTGCATTGCCCTGTTACATAATATGTCAATGTTTATCAGGAATATCAGTCAAGGACTTCTGATATATTTTTGAACTCAATTAAGCTTTTTGTTTTTTGTGCGATAGAATAGAGGAGCAATTAATTTACCTTTGGAGGCAGGCTCTTTTCTGCCTTTCTTTTCTTAAAGCTTTCCCTTCCAGTGGGTGCAGTCAGCTTTTGTTCCGATGTGAGAGGCTGTCTTCAATTCCTTTGCCTTGGGCAGCTGCTACCAATGGTTGGCAACTTGCAGTTCTGGAAATCATGCCATGATGATTCAGCCCATAACCAAGACTGCTAGTTTGCCCAACAGATTGAATACTTTGTTCATTGAAATCTATCGACCTGCTGTCTTCGCCTGGATCAATTTTCATAGTTTGATTTAAAACTTCATCTAGATTGGGGCTCGGCGGGATTAAGTTCGGGCCACTGCCCAGGGCGAGGCCCTGAAAAATTTGTGCTTGTGTTGGCATCATCAATTGAATGCTTGCTTCATTGAAACTGCAGTGATCTTGTAGGTAGAGAGTTGGCTGGACTTGTAGTCATAGTTATTAAAATCCCGATCCTGATTTACGATCCTACGATTTTACGTTCCAAAATCCTCATACAATTCTACTATTTACACACGATCCACGATCCTACATGGGCTAAATTCCGATCCTAACTTCCCCGTAGTTTCGAGTTAGGATCCCGATTTTAACAACCTTGCTTGTAGTTGTTGTTGTTGCTGCCAATTAAGAGCGATCCTCTGCTTTTTGACCTCACTCATATCCATACCTTCAATTCTAGCTCCAATGCCTGAGACGTTCAGTCAGTGTAGCATCTCTGCAGAGGCTCTATTCATTTGCTTATCTAACCCCAGAACGAGAGTTAGCAGAGATGTTTGCTTTACTCTATATTTTTTTTATTAACTAAGTTTTTTATGTATGTGAATAGTTTCTTTATACTTTGCTTTATGCAGGTATGGAAAAAGGAAAAGTTGGTTCACTGCAGCCATTAGGCAGGTTTTTGTGGATGCTTTATGCCTAGACCTATGGTGGGTTTTCTTTGTATGTATCCCTCTTTCTATCCCCTCTTATATTCTGGTTTGTTTTGTTAATCTAGTAGAAGGGAAGTTGGGGGTATATATAAAGGCGGGAAAAAGGGTTTAGACTTTGGGTTGGGATAGCTGACCTGATGTGAGTGGCATTTGACACAACTAGCTAGAATAATTAGTTTAGAGAAATTTCCCCCCTCCCCCACTTTTTTTTTCTTCTTCTATTGTCAAATGTGTATTAATGATGTTCTTGGGGGAGTTGAGGGGGAACTTAGAGGTAGATACATGAGAGAGGAAAAAGAGGAACTAGGAGAGAGAGCCATGGATTGTGCCCATTCCTATGGGTTGTGGCCAGTGGGTTCTACTTGATGTGATCACCACGTGACGTGTTCTAATCCTTTCGTTTGATGTTCTCAGCTGCATTTCTTGTTACTATCTAGGCTGATAAAGGTGTTTTTCTAATTTTATCTTTCTTTGGAGGGCATAACTGGTTACAAAGAATTTGAAGTGGGTAGGTTTGTAATCAAGTTGGTCTATAATAAGAACTTTTGATGCAGCCTTTGTGTACATATAGCTGAAACTTGGTCTATAATAAGAACCATTCTGTGGGTATGTCTTATACCCGTAATTTTATTTCCCCCTTGATAGTTTTTTTTTTTTTTTTTTTGAGATTTTAGTCCTATTCAATCGACCCTGTATTAAAATCCACCTCCCCTAAAAGGAATGAAATTGGCTTGAAGTGAGTGAGCTTATTATTGCTTGTTGATTGCCTTAGCTAAGTTAGAGTAATGTTTTTTGGTTTGTGTAATGTATATAATTTGCAAAGTTAAGTTTCTAGGCAGTATCAGACATATCGATGAAATCAGAAGCTCAAAGGAATAAAATGAAATATGTAGGATAAGCTCTTGAATACTGATGCTTGGAACATATATAGTACCAATGGCAAAAAGACAATCTCAACTACGGTATGCATCCTATTTATTGCTATTTTATTGTTTATCTTTTATAAAGTATGATGATGTAGGATTTGTTGGTAATCAATCTTCCTTGGGCTTGCATTTCTTTCACTGCTATTTAATTTGTCTATCTTCTATAAGATTGTGATAATGTAGGATTTGTGTGTAATCTATCTTGTGTAGTTGTGTTGCATTGAATGAATGGGTCATAATTGTCTATTTGAACTATTCACAATTTAGAAGTGCATGACTCAAATAGTAGTTGAATGTAGATTCCGAAACTTATATTTGTTGTATATACATGTAGGATGAGTATTTCTGAATTCTGATGTGTTGGAATTTTCTGAATTGTGCAAGTGATGAGCAACACAATAGGTCACTTGGGGACGAATTCATGAAAACAATATATTTTCGTGGGTCAAGTTCCAAGTCTTGATAGACAGTACTAAAGGTATGGGGACTATCTTGCCTTGTATAGATCTATTTTTATGTATATATATCAGCTGGTTGGACTCCGAGCATGTAGTTCGTGATGTATTCTGTCGTGTAGCTGTTGAGGTTATTATTTTTATGCGAATTTATATGCAAGGTAGTTAGCGTAGGATATTACCAATTTTTTGGGGAAATGCTGCCGTATTATTTGTAGTATGTTTTTAAGAATACTTCTAATGAAATTGTTTTCTCTTTGCAGTTACACATCCAGTCAGAGACTTCTTGCACGATATGTAATGCAAACAAAGATGATGTTGTAGATGCAAAGTTCGTTGAGGTTCTCGAACATGAAAGATGTTAGTTTAGGCTATTTATGATATTATTTTTATTTTTCTTAATTAGTTTAGAACAATAGAAGTGCTTATCCCTATCGCTCCAAGAAACGAAACTAGAACAATTTTTTATGTTTATCTAGGGATTGGATAGGTAGAAATTATGATTTATGAACAAAGTCTTCTTTTCATGTTTAGTATACATTGTCTATGATATATATAATAAATATTTAGATATCTTTGAAATCTAGTACTTTTAACTTAATATGTGTTCACTGTTTTATATATATATATATATTTGTACATATATATATATATATACATATATACATATATATATATATATATATATATATATATATATATATATATATATATATATAATAATATAATATAATATAATATAATATAATATAATATAATATAATATAATTATGTCCTACATGCATCATTACAAGCAATGTTTTAAATTATAATTCAATTATTCAATAATTAAAGATACATATTGTGGCAAATGTGAGTTGCCACAAATGGTCTTTTAGAATTACAATATGATTTTTAGCAAATCATATATGCTACAGATAATGTAAATTTGTGGCAAAGTTAGTTTTGTGGCAAAGTGAAATTGCTACAAATTGTATGATATTGTAGCATTTTAACATTTGTAACAATTCAAAATATGCCACAAAAGCCTTATAATTTGTTGCAATTTTAAAATTGCCACAAAAGCCTTTTGTAACAAGGCATTTGTGGCATCTTTGTGGCATTTTCATAAAATGTTACAAAATACTATTGTAGCAATATTTTTATATTTTGTGGCAAAATTTGATGCCACAAATAACCATATTTCTTGTAGTGTTATAAAATTTCAACTTTGGATCCCACTTGCTCCATCTGTTTGAATGGGAATGAATCTCATATGCATCTTTTCCGCGACTATAAAATGGCTAAGACCTTCTGGTTGGCTTTGTTTAATAAAACCACTAGGGGTAAACCTAAAGATCAGGATTTCTGGGGTCCCATGAGCTGGAATGAATGGATTTCTCTCAACCTCATCAACCAACCGAAACCTTGGTCTATTTTCTTTGCCACGGTTGTCTGGGCTATCTGGATCTTCAGGAATAACTTTGTCATGCAGAAAGAGCCAGGTAATTTCAATACTGCTTTTTTCCATTGTTGGACTAATTGTTGTTTGTATGAGAAATGGCAGGATTACATTTTTACAAATAATGAGAAAATCATCAGTTGGAAGCCGCCAAGCTCTCATGCTTACAAGATCAATATGGAAGTTTGCAAGAATCAGGAGACTAGTTGCTTTGTGGGAGCTGCCATCATCCGTGATAGCGGCATGCAATGGGTGGTGGGAATCACTGCTCGTGTGTTTTGCACCCAGACTACTGCGGCGATGCTGGTCACTCCGAGAGAGATTCTTCATCTGGCTTGGGAGAGAGGAATATCTCCTTTGGAGGTGGACCTTGAGGACTACATCATCAAAACTTTAAGAGACCCTCCCCGTGATGCAGAACCTGAGATGCTGGAGGTCATTGAGGATATTGAGGCCATCCTTGGAAGGGATTGGGCAGTCCAGCTTAATCTGGTTCAGAAGTATGTTAACCTCACGCCTGCAGTGCTTGCGGAGCAGTTTGTGCATCAAGACGATACGATCATTGTTCACAATCATACCCCTCAATGTGTGACTATGGCTATGGAGCTGGACGTCAAATCTTTCTTCTATGATAAACAAGTACAGCAAATGTTGGAGGTCCGGGATAGGGACTTCCATGACTATGACTGATGAGAAGCGGTGCAGGGTGTATTTTGGTATCTGCCATTGGGTTTGTTGGTGGATTAACGAAATGTGGATATGTAGGGTTGTTTTTGCTTGCTCTGGCTGGTGTAACACCCATGTTTTTTTGGTGATAGGATTAAGGTTAGTTGGGGGGGGGGGTGCTTCTTTTGGTTTGGTGTGTCGGGTTTTAGGGTTTCAGGGCTTTTGTATTGTTGGTGGGTGCTCTTTGGTGGCTTGGTCTGAGTTTTTTGTGCCAAGGCCCCGGATGTTTGTTTCCAGTTGCTAAGTTAATTTAAGTTTCTCGTTTTTTTCCAAAAAAAAAAAAATACATTGGCAAAAAATAAAAATATAACAATGAAGATCTTAAAAACAAAATAATTAACTAAGAATAACGTTACAAATTAAATTATATTTTGGTTGACAACCTTTATACGAAAATTTGTATTGTTATGATAACATTTTTAAGCCAATAAAATGCACAAATTTTAATAAATTCATGTAGGATCGTAGATTGGATCGTAAGATCTTAACTACTTTCAGATAATAAGGGTAATATGATATATTGAGAGTTTTAAAGTCATAGAATCGTAGGAATTGGATCGGGAATTTAACAACCATGAGTGCTAGTGAGTTCGAGCTTTGCGGTAGGCTTGATGCAAGAGTAGACCTGACAAAAATGACCCGATCTGAAAATGTCAAAAATAACTAACCTGAAATGAATCTGAACTCGAAGTGACCCAACCGAACTAACTTGACCCGAGTTTATCTTTTACCGAAATTGTTTGTAAATAAATTGGTTTCAAGCTTTGTGGTGGGCTTAGACTTATTCAACAGTTTCGTCGAAAGTTTCTGACCGGTCGGTCCGACCTGGCCTGACCTTCGTGTCAGGTACCCTCGGCCCGAGCCTTGATCCTACGGGCCACGGGCCGACAACTGGATAAGATGAATTTTTTAATATACAAAAAAAATCTAGAAATTTATGTATTTCGTTGGGTCGTCGGGTAAGGTCGGGCCGGATCACAAAATAAAACCTAATCTAGGGTTCTTTTAAAAAAAGTTTGTGTTTAGTCGAGTCGGGTTGGGTTACAAAAAATAAAACCTAATCTAAGATTATTTTTTTAAAAAGTTAACATATTTAGTCGGGTCACCGGGCCGAGTCACAAATGCTTTGCCCGAGCCCGATCCGACCATACTTCGGGCCCCGACTTTTTCGGACCAAGCCATGTCACTATCTAAAATTGCGTCCTTGACTCGCATTTTTTTGGGCCGAGTGGTTTCCCGGTCCGTTGAACAGGTCTAAGTGGGCTTCATTCAAGAGTATGTAGAGTAGAATAGTTTTGGCTTTGATGTGGTTGAGATGAGAAAAATAAAGCTTTTTGGAAGAGATAAGGAGATCGGATATCTTAGGAAGAGATATGGGATGAAGGTTGATAGACATTAGCCCAAGAAAATCAACGTAACCAGTCCAATCCAAAAAATAAGCCCAGCCTAAATATTTGATGCCTAGCATTAGGGCATGATCATAGAGGACATGAAGATCATGGGATTCTAATTTATGCGAGATAAAGGGACGTAGCATTGTTGACATGGCATGTTAAATGGACAATCATTTTTTTTTTTGTTTCAATTGTTCTATCATTTCTCTCTTTGATTCACGCATATGATATTTACAAAGTGCAACATGGTTTACCTTTGAAGATATTCATGGATATCTACAAAGACTAACCATGACTCATCTTATACAACAGCCTCTGCTCACACTTTCTCTCTCTTTGGACCCCCAGCTTTCACCCTCATACTATCAGTCCCTATTCTTTTTTAAGGTAAGTAAAATTTTACTGTGCCTCTTACTTTGCCTTACTTTACCTTACTTTACCATCTAAATAGCAGTGGTATACTTACATATAATTTATATTTTGAGTTATTTATTTAACTCATTGAGTTTATGTAAAAATAAAAAAGAAATAATTGATGTGACATTTATCTACCTTCACTTCTTTATTCAGGCCTTGTTCTTTTATGTGGTAGGTAAAGTGCAAAAATGATATGACATGGTAAATTGTAGAATGCGTGATATGTTGCGTACTATATGGTAGATTGTGGTAAAATTTGTGTTAAAGAATGGTTGTTGTGGTATGTAAGAAGAGAGAAAAGTAAGGAAACGAAAAATTATGATGATTGTGATAAAGTGTGTCATAATACGCTAAGATGCGGTAGTTTGTGAATAATGTAAGAGCACTCGCTATGGTGAACATGAGTTATACTAATTGGATGAAGTGGAAGCAGTATGACCTATCAGGAGAGTTAGAGTTAGACGACTGTTCATATAAACATACTTTCCAATAGTGAACATGAGTTTGATTAAAATAATTTTTAAAAAAGTGTAGGTCTTACATTTGATAATTTAAATACATTACAATAGAAATAAAAAAAATGACAAGAATCTCATGTTCGTCCGCGCATGAGTTCGAGTTTTTCTCACCATCGACACTCATCCTCGCCGCTACACTGTTTTTCCCGTTCTCGTCCACACTACATCAGCTCTATGTCACTTTCAAACTTGCCATCGCGGGAACTCTAATATAGTGCAGTGAATAGTACGATTTCTTATCTAGCTTTATGTTACCTTACCTGTATCTTTTCTACACTTAAAAAGAACAGTGTGAGTCTATCAATTCAATTAGAAGCTAGAGAAATTCAAAGACGTGGACCCAACTCCATTGAAGAAATTAAGGAAACCCATACATATGGGCCGAGCTTACTCGTTTAACTACCCAAGATCAAACTACACACTAAAGTCTATACACACCATAAACATCAACAAAAACGTGGGCAACAACAACCCAACCATAATCAACAACCACCATCAAAACCTCCTCAACTCTCTCAATCCTCCTCCTCCGACCACCACCACCACCGGAAACCACCGATCATGGGGGCGGTGACGGCGGCGATTATCGGCGTCGCCGGCCTGATCTTCGGGTGGATCGCGATCGAGATGGCCTGCAAACCCTGCCTCGAAAAAGGTCGCGAAGCCATGGATCGGACCCTCAACCCGGATTACGACCCGGATGACGACGATGTCCGGGCCCCACTCAACCCTAATTCCGGCGCCGGCGACGGAGATTCTTCCTCCGATCAACCGCCGAAGACCGTCTGATCGGAATTTTCCGGGATGATCGTCGGTCTGTTCTTCTCAGATCTCCTTTTGTTTTTGGTTTGATTTTGGTGAGTGTTTTTGTTTGTTGTTCTTCGGTTTTTGATCGAGATTTCGGAAATGAGTTGCGAATTGTTGTTTGAATCTTGGGATGTATAGACTTTGAAGTTTGAATATGTATAATTATTGCCGGCAAAAAGTTCGGGTTTGGATCATTTCGAGTCCGGATATATTTGGTCTGATGCCCAGTTTTCGGACGTTTTCAGGTCCGGATATATTTGTCGTCCGATGCCCAGTTTTCGGGCCGGACAATTTGGATAATCCTGAATCCAGATCATTCCAAAATATCGTGCCCCGAGTTTCAGTCTAATCGGTCTAAATTAAAATTCGGATGAAAAAACCTATGTCCATACCCAGTTTCTTCTGAATTGGGTATCCGGATCGGACAACTTTTGACCTATGTATGTATAATCTTTCTAGTTTTTGAATTTTTTGCTTTTTAAGTAGGTGTCATTACATATTTTATGAGTTATTGGACAACAAATAATGGAGGGAACAAGAACAAATTAGCATATCATCATTTGTTATAGTAGAAAGAAAGGAAATTAAAATTGAATACCAAAGTTTTGGATGAAAATAATACAAAATTTTGGATGGCATACAAGATAGTATAAACAATTTTGTTGGATATTAGTTCTATCAAAAAAGAAAAGAACATAATTGTTGGATATTTAATAGTACGGATTTTGGCATTATTTAGTAGCAAGAGTACGCCGCCGAGTTGGGTAATGTGAGAATCGAGTGTGTTATACTAGTAATATGGAGAAAGCGAAAAATAAACATAAATGTGAACCTATATTGGAGGAAAATTTTGGCAATGTTTCAAGAGAAGATTTGTAGTTGTCTTGCTAAGAAGCCCTTGTTTGTAAGAAGATTTTAGTGAGGGCAATGAGTTACAGGTTGTCTGGAAAGACCAAAGGGATACTTTGAACATATGGTTTAAGAATGAAAGAAATGAAATGAATTAGGGTAAATATTGGTAATTTTTGATAAGGTTGGTTGCTTCCCTGTTTTGCATGTCCCAATTTGTGGGTTCATTTTTTCAATGTCTAACTTTGGGTATAACTTCCCCCTAGATATGAAAATGGTATTTCCTAATTTACACAATGCATTTCAAACGTATGGATTATCGTGGATTATCGTGGGAACCTGTTACAAATGAAAATAGTTGACGAGATATTTTGGATTATATTCAATATAGTTAGATGAACATATGTGGGAAAGTAGTTTTATCTTCAATATAACTAGATTTCCTAGACAAGCCAGTTTCTTCTATCGAATGCAACATTTTACGCAAATTAGAATCATTCAGGGTCTGTTTGGTGAACAAAACAGGAATGGAATTGAGTAGGAATGAGTTCTGATTCCTATTTTTTCTGTTAGGGGAACAGTTTCTGGAATGGAATTGCAATCCCTAGAGATTTGCTATCCCTCCCAAATAGGGGGATTAGAAACCTCCCAAATGTGGGGGGAATAGACTATCCCTTTTCTTTCACAACAAAACCAATAATAATAATAATAATAATAATAATAATTTTAATAATAATAATAATAATAATTATTATTATTATTACTAATAATTATAATTTATAATATTAATAATTATAATAATAGTTATAATAATTAAAATACTAATTATTAATAATTATAATAATAATTATAATTATTAAATAATTATTAATTATAATTATAATTATAATAATTAATAATAAATTTTATAATAATTAATAATAATTATTATTATAATAAATAATAATAATTAATGATTATAATTATTATTATTATTTTAATAATTATAATTATAATTATAATTATTAATAATAATTTTAATAATAATTATTATTATAAATTTAAATAATAATAATTATTACTAATAATTAATTATTAAATGTTATTAATTAATAATAATTTATAATAATTAGTAATTTAGTAATATAAAATTAGTAGTTAATATTGAATATTTAATAATAAACATATATATTAATAATTAATAAAAAAATTATAATTATTAATAATTAATAATTAATTATAATTATCTAATAATTAATATAATAAAATTACAAATTGATAAAAATGTCAACAATTAAAAATTAATTAATAATTATTATAGTTAATTATTTGCCATTGATAATAATTATTAATTAATAAAAAATAATAATTTATAATTTATAGTAATAATATTATTAATATGTAATAATAACTAATTAATAATTGATAATTATTAAAATTTTATTATTGTCATTATAATGATAATAATAATAATAATAATGATAATAATAATAATACTAATAATAACAAATACTATGACTATAACTTTGATTTCATTCCACTACTCACCAAACACTTTCATTTCAGGGTTCTAATTCAATACCCAAGCCCCTAGGATTCTAATTCCATATCCAACCCATTCCACTTTTCTCTCCAAACAAGCCCTCAAAGGAGTTCTTGGACCCCAAAAGAACATGGTTTATGTACAGAAACCCAATGACAAGGAGAAATAATAAAGAAATAAGTTTCTACAAAATAAAGGGTATCTCCCATCTTGAAAAGATGGTAGTTTTTTTTTTTTTTTTTGAAACTTGAAAAGATGGTAGTTGAATGGGAGGAAAGATTGGCAAAACATACTTTTATCAAAGAATTTTGCATTCGAAGACTACAACATTGCCCTTGTTTTTGAGACTATAGGATTTTACCATAACATTCAAAGACAACAAAAATCCAAATTCAAAAGGAAAATGGGTGCAACTAGACCTGTCAATTCGGTCAGGTTGGGTTCGATATGCCTCGTATTCCAAGTTTGTTCCATTTTAGGTTTGAAAAACCGGGTTGGTCTCGGGTCGGATCAGTTTTTGCCAGCTCTAGGTACAACACTACCTGATTGTTACATGTGAAACTAGACAACATGAAAGCAAGCTAAGGTTCATACATAGCAGCACATCTCAAAGTTCCCAAAATCATACGTGATAATGCAACATTCTATGGGCAAACTCATTTTCATAAAACACCACAGGTCACCAACTCACCATACATCTGTACCAGGCTAGCAGGTCATATTTCGCCTTTTTTGCTCCACTTCTAAGCCTTATATCTGGATCCCCTCACACCTTGCATTAGCGAGACTATAGTGGACAACATTGTCGTTGTTCTAAGTCCTAGTCAAACATCCACAAGTTAAACAAACGGGAAAGACAAACAAGCACTACAACAGAGTCGAAGGCTGTTATACAGATCGAGTGAGGCAGAGATTCAATCCCCTAGTGTCATAGCAGCAGCAGCAGCAAAATGACTTGCTCCAAACTTCAACATCATTCACAAAATATGAGCCCGTGATATGAAAGGATCTGAAAAAAAAATAAAGCAGAATGTCATCGCTACAGTATAAAAGCGTAAACTTACATTTAGTCCCCCACAATTTAAGTTCATCAAGGAGAGACAAAAGGGAGCTATAGCAACGGTGGACGGAAGTAACACGAGTTTTTTGGGTTTTGTAGATAAGAATAAGATCGAGCATGAGAGCTTTGAGGGCATGATGATTTTTGTTCTTGCCCCTGCTGTACATGGGTGCCCCCCCTTGGTGTCTATCTAATGTCATATTTTGATTAATTACCAGAAGAAAAGGCAAACTTGTGGCATCAGAAGCTAGGTCGCACAACCATTGTTGGACTGCAATACGTTCCAAGAGAACAACTTTCGGAGACGAGAACAATACATGCGGGTGTGTGATATGACCTGCCAATTTGAGCGGGCGGTGCTTGCTGGTCAGGTTTGGTATGGGTATGGGTCAGATTCGGCTTTATTTAGATTTCGGGTTTGGACATCGCATGACATGTTCCAGTCAATTTTCGGGTGGGGTCAAATTTTGCCAGGTCTAAATTTTCAGGTATAGGTTGAGAAAATTGTGTTCTAAACTCAATAAAGGATACTAGCATTGAAGTGCCTTTTCGATCAATTTCTCTCCTTCCAAGTCACCCGAAAATAGTCAAAGGAACCAAATTCCAAACTCCATGGACCCAACCTTACTTCATCCTTTTCCTCTGAGCCACCAACACAACCTTTACAATTTACACTACATGGGACCCCAGAAACCCCCATTAATGAAAAGACAATGTACCAAAGGCCAGAGCAAAGAGACTCCCGAACAATGCATAAGTAGATGATTTACATATTCTTACTCGTGAAAACACATGTAATGCATACTACTATAGAACCACTAAAACTTCTTTTGAGCATGTTCTCTATAGAATCCTGCATATTAAGGCTACCAAGCAAAGAAGCAAGCTTCAGTGGGTGCCTTGGAATTCCATATGAGGACTTCATACCGACACTCACTCCTAGTGCTGGCAAAAATTTCGATCCGGGTCAATTCGGGTAGGTCAAATTTCATCAATGTCGAAATTCGGACGAGAAATTGATGTCCGGGCCATTTTTTCGGGTCGGACAATTCAGACGGAATTAAACCCAAGTCAAAATCAGGTTCGGACAAAACAGAGAGAAATATTGTGTCTAAATATTCGGTCAATTTGTTGGGACCAAACCGGGTTTCCCAGGTCGGACAAAATTTTGCCAACCCTACTCACTCCATCTAGGTCCCAATATGCATGTTGTAATAGGTCCTACAGTAAAAGACCACTTTACATAAGGCCAACCAATTTCATCACTATCATGATGCAAACCACCATCTCAGCAACTAAAGCCAACAAACTGCATATGCTATCCTCTTCCCAATTGCTAAAGGTTCTCACTAAAGTCAATCCCAATTAGTAAAGTTACAATGCCATGAAACGGGCTGTTAAACTGTAGCCTCCTCTGACATTTCAAGCGAGGGGTCAGACCCTCCATATTCGAACAAGAGTATGGCCCTTGACACTTCAAATTACAATGAATAAACGGCAAATTTTCTTGAAAATAGCTGAATCTTAAACTTGGACGCATACCTGTGTCAAGGACATCCATACCTGAGCTTAACATAGGTGACAACCTGTTCAGCAGTCCAGATTGCAGCTAATCAAGAGCTTCATGAAAGAACAAAGCACGTAACGTCAGATTTTCACTATGTTAGAGATCAATTGAAGCCCAAGATGGTTCAGCTAGCATATACCTTTCACAGTAGCTCAGAATCAACAAATAATTTTCACGTAAGGTGCTTCAATTTCTTCCAATACCCAACTTGAGAAAAGAGTGCAGAAATAGAAGGAATAACGGGTGGTAATTACTCAAGTTGCTGTCAAGAGGTGGTTATTCCATTGCCGAAGTGGATAGTTTGTTAGTGGATATTATCACATATTTTTCCCATTTCTAGTGTAAAAGCTCATATAAGCTCTGCTATGGAACTTAGGTCATTAACAAAAATAATGAGAGAGTATGCGCATTCTCTCTCTAGATCAATGCAGTCTAAAATCTTCTCTCGTCACAATCATCAATTCATCTCGAGCATCAAATTTAACACTCGAAACCTTTCACAAGCCTCCATAACTTTCTCCACATGAACCTCCATGACAACCTGCAAAGGAGGATCCCCGCTGAATATCAGAAGATGGTGATGCCTAAGCCCCCCCCCCCCCCCAAAAAAAAAAACACACACATACACACACAAATAAATAAATAAATTTGGGTAGTAACATTTCATATTTCATTTAACTAAGGAATATTCAAAGTCAACCTAATAAAGATGAAAGGAGGGTTCCTGAAATGGCTTGAGCAAACAGGTTGTTCAACAAGTCATAGACCGAACACTTTCGATGAGAGTTGTTTACGCTCCAAATGAAATCCTAGGATTTCCAACCAGAGTCTTCGTGTAAATAACTAAGGAAAACACAAGTATAAGCTTGGGAGAGATCCGATGGTACAATTGCCAAGAAGGCCACAAACAACTTGATACTATCAGCATATGTAATACCCTTTTCAAACATCCATATCTCAGAAGTCAGAAATAAGCATGTACGAATAACCTATTAGATCGTCCAGTTTATCTATATCTCCCATTTCATTTCGATTAGAAGTATAAACCTGAATATATATGGAAAAATTGAGGATTAATCTCTAGCATACGGTTACAATTGCTTTATGCATTTCATTAGTTCGTTAGTATTCTGTATTAAAAGTTCTTATAGTATTTGTACTCAATTCCGAAAATTCAGATGACACATTTTGTAGCTCAAACGGTAATACTACTTGCCACACTATAATGTCTACTTTTGATATTAAAACTGAAGGGCATCCACAACATTAGTATGGTACAATCAAACCCAAATAGTTCACGACTTATTAAGATCTTGACTAACCTACACATATGAATTTTCACACAAATGTTTGGTTCATGGTTCATAATTCATACTAATGAGGTCTTAGCTCACTCTTCATTTTACCCTAATGAACCCTTGGATAGGCCCAAGACAAGGGTACAACGCCGAACACTTCAAATTGCAATGAAAATCTTCAAGGTCTCTAAAACAAATAGCGAAGTTTGACACACTACCCGTGTCCAAGAAACATAGGTCCATGAATCAAAATCATGCCCCCAAGCATATCATGATCCTGGTCTGGTTAATCTTTTGGTTGAGTAGGTTCTTGCATGTGGCATCAAAGCCTTTTCCTATCAAGAAGATATTCATTTACATAACTCAGTCATTGCAGCACATAATATAGATATTCAATAATTAATGCATGAATTTCCACGGGTGCAAATTAAACTTCAGAGTTTAAATGCTGCTCTCAAGTTTCCATTTCAGAAATAGATATTTATAAATGTACATTCTAAATATTCATAGAAAAAGATTCTAAAAATTAAAATTACTTTGATATATTCATCCACATCCATATCTGGTATCTATAAGTACAACCCATCAATCCTACCTAAGCAAAGGCCGAAGGCGGCTTTAAATGCAGCACCGATACCGCTCATCCTGTTAAAGAGAGGATGTATACAAAAGAGCCGTATTAAAACCATTGGACCGCTTACTGCAACTTAGAAAAAGAAACTATAATGATTTAATCTAAAATTCATCTAAGTGCAATTCTGTTTTCCAAAACCACATAGAGAAATAGCAACCGTCTGGACAAATAAATGAACTGCTGATCTAGATTGAAAAAGGAAAAAGGAGGGATATTGGTAAACTAACCAAAAGAGAACAACCCCTAAGCTTATCGGCAAATAATCTCTTATATTCTCAAAACAGAATTGTTTGTGAATAAGGCCAATAAAAGTTACATCAGATTTGGTCTCAGCTTTCCAATAGAGAATTACAATAACATTTTTATCACATAAGCATTGATAACGACCCTGCTAGCCAACAAGAGGAAACACACCCATGGATACAACCGGGGGACTATTCACCACAGCAGTAAAGCAGTGTGAAGAGCTTTGTGACTTTTAACTGGGAAATGTGCTGGCTATGGAGGCTTTCTCCTCCTTTTGTTCAAGGAAGGAGCATTGTCATTAATATGAAAACTAGCACAACATGATAAGAAAGTCTAGACAACTTGTCCTCTGTTTTACGGGCAATTTTATACCTAAATGTGTTTTTCATACAGGAGGTTATGTTTGGATGTGATAAGAAGATTAAGATTATTGTTCAAGCAATGGTCATCTGGATGTTCTATACCAAGACTATTTCTGGGATGAAGGGAACTAGTGTTATTATACTTGTGATCATGAAGATTTAGCGCATAGGTTTCATAGTTGGTTTGTAATTTGAGTATAGCCATTTGTAGGATGCCAAATTTGCATCCATCCTTTTGAAATCAATTAAGATAATCTATCTTTTTCCTTAAAAAAATATATCCCTTTGGAAATAAACGCGATATGAGTCTTAATCTACCATAGGAGTCAACAATGCATTATTTTCTAGGTAAGGCTGAATACTCCATTCTCATCGAGAAAGTAAATTTATAAAGGCCGAATTCCAAACTTTAAACATCAATAGTGTCAAATCCATGTGTCATCCAGGACTCCTCCACAGAGGATTTGAAGTTGAATTCCTTCAAGAGATTGGTCATGCACCATGTCGAAAGAGCATCACATTCAATAACCTACTTTCAGCCAAAATGCCCAATAATACCATTTCCAAGATACCTCCACCGAAAATGAATCCACCCAAATTTTTGTTCGAGTAACTTTTCTACACAAGATTTGGGTAGAATTCATTGTCAAACATCATGCCTCGGAAACCTCAACGCCACAATCACTCTCCGTCTAGTACGTGGAAACCTCAAAGCAACAGCGATCAAATCAAGCTCACTCATAGACAACCCAGTCCAGAAGGAGGAAACCTCAAAGCCACATCACTTTGTCTTTTTCTTGAATGTTCAAATGCCTCCCTCTAACCTTAATTGAAAAGGTGTGAGGCGAGGCTTATCCAAAAAGCCCACAAAAGGCATGCATTTTTGTGTAGCTTTAGTGCGCATTTTTGCGCCTTAAAATTCTTTTTATTGTGTTTCCTTCTAATTCATTCCCCTCAACCATAAATCACCTTTGGAAACACCCATAACTTCTACTCTTCTCTAGTTTATTCACGTGAGTGTGTGTGTATGCGCGCACGCATGTGCACAAAGACACACACTCTATCCTGACTTGATACTATTCATATAGTCTAATTAATACTCATGTACATTGGGTTATGCACTTATGCTAAGTCAGTATGTAACGCCCTGGAAATTCAATTATAAAAACTCTAACAGTCAACCTAACGGTAACAACGGGAGTCAAACTTTATTCGGGCATCACTGCCTTGTCTCCGATTCCCCCATTTTGATCCATCCTGGAGTCAATACCGTTACAATTTAAAAAAAAAAATTCTACGCATTCTAAACCCTAATAGTTATTATCAATGATGCTTACAGGTTTGTGAGTTTAGAACTAACAGATATGCACAACATATACATATAATTGATCAGGTAGTCAACAAACAAGAATAATAAGTACATTCACATTTCATGGGTGTTCCCCATTCCACACAACTTGTCTGCCGTAATCACAATCACTTCATACTTCATCACAAATGAACAACACTTTCTCAAATCTCATTTTATTCAATGGGAAAGAAGCTACACATTACTAAGTTCATACCCCAAGTGGGGTCATTACGTGAAAAGAAATAACTCACATAACTAAATTATAAGGTTTCTTTTTTGAGAGATGATCGCGTTACATCGCTTATGCATGAAAGAAAGAGAATAAAAGATTAGACTATGCGCCTACACCTCTTGTTCTCCCAGGCTGCCTCCGACTCCCAGCTGAGGTTGTCAGACTCGTCCCCTGATCAGACTCAGAGTTCTCGGACGGGCCTGATTCCTCGGCAAGCTCGGGATCCTATTCCTCCTCAATGTTCACGCCAACATCTTCCTCTGGTTCCGGCTGCCCGTCGGGGTTAGGATCTCCTCCGGGTCTGCCTCGGGGGCTTCCTCCTGATCCTCCTCTGGATCCTCTTCCGGTGCAGGGTTCTCTAGTTGACCTCCTGAGGCACCATCCTCATCAATATCTAAGTTTGGGGGCGGGTTTTCCGGGTCCGTTCTGATGTCAATCACGTTCGTCGGAGTCTGTTCGAGCATCTAATGCATAATGTTAAGCACATTGGGTCCCGCTGGGGCCCTCCCGCACTAAAGACACATTGGCTGTCCCGGGTGCTCAGGGTCTGGCAGGTGAAGCGGGGGCAAAAGCTAGGAAACCCGGTATCTCCATTTCCGGTCTCCGACCAAGGTAAGTAGAAACAGGCTCCCAAAGGCCTCCTCGTGCCTCAAACAGGTAGCCTGTATGTCCACATCTAGCTGAATCTCGACCTCGACTCTCAACCAGATTAGGTAATCTGCTAGAAGTTCCTCAGGATCTCTCCAAAAGCAGAGGTGAAACTCGGAATCATCGATCTCATAACTGTGCAGAAACTGGGGATCCATCCTAATGAAACAAAGCCAAGAAATGAGCATATATTTTTAACACATCCAGACCTACAAACACAAACACCCATTTTTCCAAATCGTACACTCAACACTCCGAACTAGCTATTTAATCTCCTCTTCCTAATTGCTAAAGGTTCTCACTAAAGTCAATCCCAATAAGTAAAGTTACAATGCCATGAAACGGGCTGTTAAACTGTAGCCTCCTCGACATTTCAACGAGGGGTCAGACCCTCCATATTCGAACAAGAGTACGGCCCTTGACACTTCAAATTACAATGAATAAACAGCCAGTACTCTTCGTGAAAAAGAAGAACGGTATCGGAGCTCTAGGTTCGACCTAGTAGCTTCTAAAGTCTTTTAAGTGTATAGCTTAGGACTTAAATAGCTAAGTTTGGAGTGTTGAGTAACGGATTTGGAAAAATGGGTGTTTGTGTTTGTAGGTCTAGATGTGTTAAAAATATGTGCTCATTTCTTGGCTTTGTTTCATTAGGATGGACCTCCGGCTTCTGCACAGTTATGAGATCGATGATTCCGAGTTTCACCTCTGCTTTTGGAAAGATCCTGAGGAACTTCTAGCAGATTACCTAATCCGGTTGAGAGTCGAGCTCGAGATTCAGCTGGATGTGAACATACAGGCTACCTGCTGGAGGCACGAGGAGGCCTTTGGGAGCCTGTTTCTACTTACCTTGGTCGGAGACCGGAAATGGAGATACCGGGTTTCCCAGCTTTTGCCCCAGCTTCACCCGCCAGACCCTGAGCACCCGGGACACCCAGTGTGTCTTTAGTGCGGGAGAGCCCCAGCAGGACCCAATGTGCTTAACATTATGCATTAGATGCTCGAACAGACTCCAGCGAACGTGATTGACATCAGAACGGACCCGGAAAACCCGCCCCCAAACTTAGATATTGATGAGGATGGTGCCTCAGGAGGTCAACTAGAGAACCTCGACCGAAGAGGATCCAGGAGGATCGTGAGGAAGCTCCGAGGCGCACTTGAGGAGATCCTAACCGACGGCAAATGAACCAGAGGAAGATGTTGGCGAACATCGAGGAGGAATAGGATCCCGAAGCCGCGAGGAATCAGCCCGTCCGAGAACTCGAGTCCGATCAGGACGAGTCCGACAACCTCACCGAGCCTGAGGCACTGGGAGAACAAGAGGTGTAGGCATAGTCTAATCTTTTATTCTCTTTCTTTCATGCATAAGCGATGTAACGCGATCATCTCTCAAAAAAGAAACCTTATAATTTAGTTATGTGAGTTATTTCTTTTCACGTAATGACCCCACTTGGGGTATGAACTTAGTAATGTGTAGCTTCTTTCCCATTGAATAAAATGAGATTTGAGAAAGTGTTGTTCATTTGTGATGAAGTATGAAGTGATTGTGATTACGGCAGACAAGTTGTGTGGAATGGGGAACACCCATGAAATGTGAATGTACTTATTATTCTTGTTTGTTGACTACCTGATCAATTATATGTATATGTTGTGCATATCTGTTAGTTCTAAACTCACAAAACTGTAAGCATCATTGATAATAACTATTAGGGTTTAGAATGCGTAGAATTTTTTTTTTTAAATTGTAACGGTATTGACTCCAGGATGGATCAAAATGGGGGAATCGGAGACAAGGCAGTGATGCCCTAATAAAGTTGGACTCCCGTTGTTACCGTTAGGTTGACTGTTAGAGTTTTTATAATTGAATTTCCAGGGCGTTACACAGTAATAAAAGTTAAACCAAAAATTTGCACAAATGGAATAACAAAAGCACACAACACATTAGTCCTAAATCCTAATAGAAAATGGGTAGAGAGCACTGTGATCTCACAATGATTGTCATCACAACCACTACCCATTACTAAGCATCCCCAATGTTATTTCTCAATCATTATCGTCATCACAACCACTGCCAAATTTTGTTTTGCTGCTCTCAAGGCTATTCTTGCAACCCAGAGAACTTGATAAGAGCAATTCCATAACATTTTGACAGGATCAAAACACAATGAACCTAATTATTTGCAGTGTGCATCACTGGAATAAAGCCAACCAATAGACTACCACTTCATAACTTATAATTGCAGCAAAAAGCCATACCTTCAACCTTCTTTTCATAAAGTAACTCACACACTAAGCTTCAAACTGCAATTGGAATGATCTTATACGATGCAAATTCTGGGATATAAACTTAATTGCGTAGTCATGACTTCTCAGCATCAATGGAAGCACTCTTACCCTGGTAAGATAACATATGCAATTAGCACTTTTAGCAATGTACAAGTGAACTGTTTACATAATCATGCTAAGGAAAAACGAATTACACGCACAAAATCTAACCATATAACCTTAAGAATTGATCAATCAGAGGTGCAAGCTTACCATAATTAGCCATGAACCACCGGAAAAATAATAATAATAAAAATCATATCCTATTCAACACAGCTTCTTGCATTTAATTGTTCAATCATGCACTTCTCAGGATCAATGGAAGCACTCTTGCCCTAGCAATATAACAAATGCAATTCGCAATTTTAGCAATGTACGAGTGAACTTTTACAGAATCATGCTTAGGAAAAACGAATCACACACACAAAATCTAACCATATAACCATACATATAACCATAAGAATTGATCAATTAGAGGTGCAATCTTACCGTAATTAGCCATGAACCACCAGGGAAAAAAAAACTATTAAGAAAAATCATATCCTATTCAACGCAACTTCTTGCATTTAAACTTAATTGTGCAATCATGTAATTCTCAGCATCAATGGAAGCACTCTTGCCCTAGCAATATAACAAATGCAATTCGCACTTTCAGCAATGTACGAGTGAACTGTTTACATAATCATGCTAAGGAAAAACGAATTACACGCACAAAATCTAACCATCAAACCCTAAGAATTGATCAATCAGAGGTGCAAGCTTACCCTAATGCGAACCGCCGGAAAATTTAAAAAACAGCCGGAAACCTAGGCCATCCGCCGTCGCAACCACCGCCGCCGAAACATAACGGCCGCCGCTTCATGACGACTATATCCGGCGGCCGGAAATCCTCTCGATCTCCCTCCAGCGATCGCTGCTCTTCTATTTCCCTCTGGTTTGTCGTGGATTAGAGGGAAGGGGAAGTGAGTCCAAAACTGACGTTTGGGTAAAAATCCTACCTAATTTTTGTCAGATTATTCTTAATTACTTTCCTAATTTATTTTAGTAATAAAAACATTTTGAATTTTTTGATGATAATATACGGACTTGAGGGTATTGGATTGTAATATACTGACCTTTACTATTAGACAGCAATATCCCAACCTTTATACCTAGGTGACATTATTATACCAACTGTAACTAAGAAGGTGACAAATCGATTTCCATGCGAATGTGGCTGACGAAGGGAAAAAAAACTTGTCCCAAACAAATAACCCAGTTAACCCCTTCGTTTTTCTCAATAGCCCACATTACAAGACATAAGTTGGTTGTGTGTCACGTCAGTACGGTGAGCGGTTCACCACCCTCGTAGACATTGTACTAGGCCGATTTTTTTAACATGGATTAGTGAGAAAAACGGAAGAGTTAATGGGGCTACTGGCCAAGGGCCGGTTATTTTTCCCTCCTCCTACCACATCATCACGAAGACCAATTCACTAGTCACCACCCCCTTAGTCACTTTTGGTATAATAATTTCACCTAAATATATAAAGGTCAGTGAGATATTGTTATCCAATAGTAAAAGTTGATATATTACAATCTAATATCATAAAGGTTGGTATATTGTCATCCAATATCCCAAATATTTTCTCCTTTTTATTTTATATGTTACAGCCCCGTTCTTTTTTACGGTGCGGTTGCAGTACGGTTGGTTGTGGAGTGGTGAAATGTAGAAAGTTGCGGTGGAATGTGAAAAGTTGTGGTAGAAATAATAAAATGTAAGTAGGTATATTTTAATTTAAAAATAATGGTAGGTGAAAATAAAGTGAAAGTTTCGATTTTTTATTTGAAAAGTTTTTACTTTTAAAAAAAGGAAATGAAAAGTTATGGTGAGTTGTATTGGAAAATGGAAATTTACAATGCAGCGTGGAACCGCAAACAATCCCACCGAAACGTTTGGCAGGATCTTAGATAAATTTTCTTAGAAAAATATATTTTAGAATGTTTGGTTGAAATAGCAAATTTCATAGGAAAAATATTTGAAATGTACAAATAACGGGCAACCATATTTTTATAATTATTTGAATTTATTATATTAGGGGTATTTTGAAACTTTTTAGACTTTGGAATTCATTTTCCATTGTGAAATTTTTTCCCTCACCCTTTATAGAAAAGTTTTCTCCAATGATCAGTATGAAATTGTGGACGTCACATAATGCTTTCCGTTGACAAATAAAGATCAAACACAGAGAAAATTAGGAAGTTTTGAAAAGTTGGTTAATTTCCCCAACATTTACATGTAACAAATGCACTCTTAATAAATATTTTACGTCTTTAATGTCCTTATTTATTTGGTAATTTTTCAGATAATATTTTGCCAAAGAATACAACAATATAATCTTATGAGAGTATTTTTATTAAGATATGAAAGTAATTTTGCACTATAATATGATATTGTATATATTGAGAAATTAATTGTCAAAATTTTTAAAACCTGACCCGATAGATAGATTTAGACGATTGCTAAAGTTGGAAAGGAGAGAGTAGTGATTAGTGACTCATCAAAATTATTGGTTCATATGGCAGACAACGATTTAGCTAGGCAAATAGCAGTTGCAACAACTCTAGTATAGTAATTGCCAGATAGTTGTTCAGATGATCAGCTGAAGGAGTTGTGTTTGATAAATTTAGCGGTTAAGTTGGCTTATCAATATAATAATAGATTTTATGTGAGATTGTTTCACTATAACGATTAGTTTACTCTTAGACCGACAACTTTGTGATGACTTTTTATAAACTAATAATCTATTTTGGTGTTTTTAATAACAGTCATTCCTAGATAAATTATTAGTCACTTCCATATTAAAAAGTCATCAAATGGAAAAGTCATCAACAACATGACCTTAGTCATAGTAAAATATTATAAAAGATACCTTAAAAAAAGTCTGTCTCACGATAACTTTACATAAGATAATCTCATCCTAAAAATTTGCATTAATATAAACTAACGCAAAAATCATAAAAGATAAAATTTTGCAAATGTATCATTTGACAAAAAAATGAAATGTTAAACGTTAACTTTTATTTTAGAAAAAAGTTGATTATAAAGTTGAAAGTTACTTCAAACGTTAGTTGACACACTAGGTTACAAGACACTAGTATTTGTCTGTTTAGAATTTTGATTCGTCAAAACTTCAATATTACACTAGGTGCTATTACTAATGCGACCTAAATATATTTTATCAATTTTTGTACATCTATAATATATTTTGATGACTCCAATCTTTAAAATAATATACGGCTTCGTTCTTTTATACAGTAGGTTGCGATGCGGTACCACACCGTACCGCACTCTGTAATCTCTACCACACTTTAACACAACACACCACAATCATTACTAATATATCTCTTCACTTTTTTTTTCC
This sequence comes from Portulaca oleracea, assembly GCA_029582165.1. Lineage (NCBI taxonomy): Eukaryota > Viridiplantae > Streptophyta > Magnoliopsida > Caryophyllales > Portulacaceae > Portulaca > Portulaca oleracea. The sequence continues at coordinate 22,318,007 of CM055871.1, forward strand.
TCTTCACTTTTCTCTTCTACTTTTCACATTCTGTCTCTTCACCTACCCACATATCATAATTCTCACCACAACTCACCACATTTTTTCAAATTCCACCATACCGGACTGCAACATTACCACACTACACCAACTATATAAAAGAACGAGGTCTAAATGTAAATATTATCCCATTGCCCATCCCTAGCACCAATCTATTTCACCTACATATTAATGTTGTCCTCCACCCCTCCTTGAATTCATTGCCAAAAGCAACTTCATCAACTTATACTACATCTGTCCCAAATTGTTTGTCCATCTACCTAACTCTCTTGTCCCAAAATGTTTGTCCATTTTATAATTCCAATAATTGAAATTCCTATTATACCCCTAATAAATACTCTTTTGTTTCTTTTTTATTTTTCTTCACATGAGAAAAGTAAGAGCAATTCTGGTACATTACACATTTTTCATCCAATTTCCCATGACCATTGGACTTTTAAATATAATTGAATGGACAAACAATATGGGACAGAGGTAGTAGGAAACATTGTTGCTCTCCTTTTTAGTACAACATTTACTCAACTCAATTTTTATCCCTTTTAGAAGACATATTGTCATTTGTAAACTCAATTGTCCAAAGCAACTTTAGTTACTTTATTCAATTACTTCCTCCTTCCCATGTTATTTGTCTCTTAAGACATAATTTACAAAATCAAGAAAACTTCTAATTTATATTAATTTGCATTGTTGGGAATGAGAAAAATGTGAATAAAATGGTGAATAATAAAGAAAAATGGTGAATAAAAAAGAAAAGTTGAAGAAAAAGATGTATTTAAAAAGGTTAATTTGATAAATTAATAATTAATGTATTATTGGAATTCTAAAATGACAGATATTATGGAAAAAAAAGAAACTGGGTTAAAGTGACAGATAATATGGGAAGGAGGGAGTAGAATTTTAACTTATAGTCAAACATTAAATGTTATACTAAATGCTATTGTTGAACACAGCCAAAGTATTAACTTAGTCAAACATTTTATTATAATTTTTGTATACTCACATGTTAAAGTGAGTAATATTCTAATTAGTGACTAATCAACTAATAAATAATAGATATATTTTCATGACTATAGTCGTTTAACATAATTTTCACATGAATGAATCTCTCCATGAACATTAGTTCATAGAGGTTGCCTACATATAGACCCCTTAAACTGCGCACAAACGTATTGTTCTTAAGAATTTGTTACTGTTATTGTCTTTTATTTTTTTGAAAGCGATTGTTATTGTCTTTTAAAATAACATAAACGTAAATACTCATCTCATTGCCCATCCTTATCCTAAACCTATTTCACCCACATATTGATATTGTCCTCCACTCCTCCTCAAATTCATTGCCTAAAGGAACTTCGTCGACTTATAGGAGACATTGTTGCTCTCCTTTTTTAGTACAACATGTACCCAAAGTAAGTTAGCGAATGTATAGGGAACAAGGGAACATTGTTGTTGTCCTTGAATTCAGTTGCTCACGACGACTAAGCTCATTCATGGCTAAAACATTAGTAGTTAGCTCTAGGCTCTAGCCTTTTGTGTGTAGGATAGTTGGAGGGAAAGTTAGGTAGGAAATGTAAACAAGATTGTATAATATTTTCTGTTTCATTTGACATCTCATTTGTTTTCAATCGATTGCACAATTATTTTGAACTTGTGTTATATTTTTTTGCATTTTTTTGGTTTAAGTATTTTCAACTTCACCATGATAAATGGTTAAAATAATACAAAATAATATATAGATATTTTTTTAATTACACACACAACAACCTATTAGTATTTTCTACTTATTTTAGAATAAAAGAGTACACAATTGTCAATGGAAAATGGCTACATTTGAAAACAATAACATACAAGTACTAATTGTCTTATATTTTCTTAACCACATATCCCAAAATATATGAACATCAACATTTCCAAAACAAAAACAATCATGTTTTTCTCATTTATGAGAACAAAGTTTTTTTCAACATCTACCATTCATTAGAGACGTACTATTAAACAAGTAATGCGCGCTACTACTAAGCTTAATTTTGTTACTACTTACTATTACTATATATAACAACCCGCCAAAAAAACCTCAGTTTTAAAGTTATAAGAAGTTTTGATGTAACAGCGAGGTTACTATTTTTAAAACCAGTATTGGTTACACGTTGGGTTTTTGAACACTAAATATATTATATTTTGAAGGTATTGTGTAATATTGCACTGTATAATTTTCTCTTATCGTAATTTGAGGATAAGCATCATGTTCAAGTCAAATTAGTGCCTTTTTGACAATCACGCACCATAATTCATCCTTCTATCGAAAATTCAACGCTCCTAAAACACAATGAGTTAAATGAATTGGGTGCCACAAAGCTCTTAATTTTTTTCAATTTTGCCAACTTTCAATTTTGTTAAATGTGTCACTTAACTTCTAAAATTTATCAAATATGTCACTTCACTTCTAAAATTTGTCAAAAATGTCACATGGAGCAGCAGACCATGGTTAAGTGGTGTAGCATTTCTGACAAATTTTAGAACAAATTCAAAAATCCAGTGGCGAAACTGACAAAAATTAAGAGTTATGTGGCATATAACTTTTAATTTTTTATCAATTTTACCACTGAACTTTCAAATTTGTCAAATATGTCATTCAACTTCTAAAATTTGTCAAGAATGCCACGTGGAGTAGCAAGTCATGATTAAATTTAGTGGCATTCATACGAATTTCAGAAGTTAAGCGGCATATTCGACAAACTCAAAAGTCCAGCGGCGAAACCAACAGAAATCAAAAGTCATGCGACACCCAGATCATTTAACCCAAAACACAATATATTATCCCCACCACTCAATATTAATTGTCTAAAACCTCATCTTTGAATTGACTACGAATTTCCTATAGTATAATTTATCAAAAAATTACAAATGATAGTATTTTTCGTTATCAATCTAATCATCATATCTCTATATGTCAAAACATTGTATATATTATTACCTCCGTTCCATATTAACTGTCATAATTTTGACTTTCACGGTCTTCAATATCACTTTTTAGTTGATAATTTCTTGTAGTATGTGATAAACAATTGCAATATTCTACTTTTATGATAGTATTTTTCATTACAAATCTAATAGTGGTAATTTTATATATCAACTCATTATATATATTAAGAAATTTATGGTCAAAAGTTTTTAAAATTTGACTGTATAATTTTCAAAGACGATAATTAATATGAAACGGAGAGAGTAAAAAATTAACAACGCCAAGTGACTACTCATATGAAACAAAGTAAAATATTATATAAAAAAACTTATACAATACAATATTATACAATATCTCCAAAGTACAGTATCTCAGAAATTCGATTCCGAAGTTAGTCTTTTTGTGAAGTGAGTGAGGCGGTTGTCACTGAGCCTGGTCTTGTAGGCAGCCTGCTTGTACTCCCGCCATGTGAACTCCTCGTACAGGCAGTCTTCTCCAGGCTGAAGAATGCAAGGCAAAGGTGCAATCTTTTCACACAGTGGTGGACCTCCAAAATATATCATTGATATCCTTGATTTTGTGTAGTCTGCAAATACTCTGTGTTTCACACTCTTGAACCTCCCGTTTGTCATCACCTGCATTTCGACATGTGTCATTTTTTGATTAATTCTCGCCTCAGACCACCCCCTATATTTAGATATTTTTTATGAAAAATGTTACCCCATTTTCAGTCAACTTGAATTCAGATCCTATTTTTTTTTGGGGGGTAAAACGTGATAATGTTAATATGCGGTAAAAATTGTGAATAATGTGATATAATGTTATAGGGTGTGGTAAATTGTAGTAAAAATGATTAGTATGGTAAGTGTGAATATAGAAAAATGAAACGTAGTGAGAAAAATAAGGAGAGAAAAAGTGAAAATATATATATATATAAAATTTGATGAATGAAAATATAGAAAATTATAGTTGTTGTAATAAAGAGTGGTATAGTATGATATGATAATTTTTTAATTAGTGTGATAAACTATGATGTGGTGTGGATGGAACCATGAAAAAGAATAGGGTCTAAAACTATTTATTGAAGTCAGAATTAAACATGTTTACTATTTCTTTTTATTTTTTGGGATATATATTGTCGGTTTGATTCCTGTTCCGCGTTAGTTTGAACATCCCAAACCGGAACTGCCTTGTTTGACATCAAATTTTTATGGTTCTATGCACCAGATCTTTTAGCCGGTTCGGTTTGCCGTTTTTCGATTCAACTTTTCCGTCAAAAACTATCAAACATTATCCATCAAAAATCACATAAAAGCCTTGTCCAATCTTAATTTATCTAACTTTACATTATCCACTGTAAGAACAGATCCATACGTACCTGTAAAGAGTCCCCAACATTAATGAAGAAAGAGTTGGGGTCCGGGGGAACCGAAACCCATGTGCCATCCGGAAGGGAGATTTCGAACCCGGCTGTGTTATTAGATCTCAGTATAGAAATAATCTGAGGGTCTGTGTGCTCGTCAAAACCTACCAAATTCGTCTTGCCGGTGCCTCCTAAAGCACCTAAGGCACACTTCAACTCCGGGCAAGGCGGGTAATGGTTAAGTCTGAAATAGGAGTCGCTTTTCTCGTCCTTTATAAATCTACTAAATACCCTCTTGTCTTCTATTCCCAACCCTTGTGCCATCATTTCCAACACTTGTTCTCCCATTTCCTTCATCTTTGAAATGTACTTGTTTATTGCTGAGCTGCATTGTGGTCCAAATACAAACACATAAATAATGTTAGTACTTCAAATTTTTTAAGAGAGAGTTTGAATATAATAATAAATAAATGAGTTAAAAATAATGAAAAAAAGGAGATAAATTTACAAAGTATGGTAAAATGTGAGCGTCAAATTTCACGTGTAAGATGCATCAAATGAGAAAAATCTCTTTGACCTTTTTTTTCTCATCGTACTCACTTATGCCCAAGAAATGCGTCACATGCATAAAATTAGAAATTCTATTTGATCTATTCTTTTTTTTTTTTTGGCATCATTCAACACTATCCTAAGGAGATTTGTATAAGTTGAGCTTTTTTTTTTAACTAAAAATCTATAAATACAACAATCTTGTTCTTAAATTTTACCTGTTCAAAATATGGTAAGGAGAGATCAGATGTAACAACATGATCCTTAAATTTTACCATTTGGGAGATAGGGTAAAGAATGTCAAATTCACTCTCAAATTTTACCGTTTTCAGAGATGGGGTAAAGAGCGTCAAATTTACTCTTACTCTCAATATTGACCAATTACCCACTTAAATTTAGTCCAGAGTTGAATTTTAGCTACCGCTAATTGTTTTTTATAAGATTTTTTAACTAACTTTTCTCGTTTAATATTAAGTATTATTTTATAGTTTCAATGACATATTAGTTACATATTTTTCTTATTTTGCCATTAACATTCATTAAGTCAACGCTAAATTTAAATATATTTAATTAATTCTTTTCTAAACCACTTATATATTTTTGTAATATTCATTTTCCTAGCACCCCAAAATACATATAAAAACAGAGTGTACAAGGGACATCAACAATTAAGGATTTTTTTTTTTTTTAAATGCCAAGCACTTTTGAATTGCTCCCCAAATCATACTCTCAAAAACCAAAAAGTGATGAAGTGAATCAAATGATAATTAATTAAGGAAGATTATTGATAAGTAATGACCTGAAAATATGAGGATTATCAGGAAACAGGGCATTGGCAACCCGATCAATGAACTCCGGGTCAGCCGATACGAGCAAGTACTCGACCCACCCGACATCCCCATTCAACCCGATCCTCTTGTTCCCGTACCCAAACGGTCTCGGGTTACCCGCTTTCTCCTTCGTTCCCTGTGAAAGTTTGAAGAACTCCATTGTTTCGTGCTCGAGATTGTCCACCATTTCAATGGGCACCCCGTGGTTGATCACCTTGAAGAACCCGAGCTCCTCGCAAGCTCGGGTTATTCGGGCCGGGGCATCCGGGTCGTATAGGGAGATTTCGGGTATGGATACGGGTTTGGGCCCGGTGTTGAGAAAGGTGGGTGGGAGGATGAATTGGTTGAGGGAGGGTTCATTTGAGGATGAGAGGACTACCATTTTTTGGTTTGTTTGGGGTTTTTGAATGGTTTGAGGGGTTTGAGGGTGTGATTTTGTGAGTTGGGTGTGTGAGAAAAGGGAGGTAGGAAGAATGAGAAGAGATGGAGGAAGTGAGGGGGGGGGGGGGGGGGAGGGAGGGAGCTTTATATGGGCCAAATGGGTGAGGTAATTGGCTGACGTTGGCAAAAATTTAGGTACGGGTTAAAATCGGGTTAGTCGAATTAAAATTCGGATGAAAATTAGAGTTTGGTGTTTTGTTTTCTTTTATGGGTTAAAATAAAGGGAGTCAAATTAAAGTTTTAGACAAAAATTGATTTATGGTATGATGTTATGAGTTGAGCGTGTGAAAAAGGAAGGAATGAAGGAGGGAGGTGAGATCGAGCTTGCTTTAAATAAATGGGCCAAATGAGTGAGGTAAATTGGTTGACATTGGCAAAAATTTGGGTACGTGTTAAAATCGGGTCAATCGAATTAAAATTTAGATGAAAATTGGAGTTCAATGTTTTGTTTTGATTTGCTTTTTGGGTCGTATCAAGTGGGTCGGTTAAAATAGGTCGATTGAATTAAAATTTGGACGCAAATTGATTTGATGGTGTGATGTTATGAGTTGGGTGTGTGAGAAAGGAAGGAAGAAAAGAAGTGAGGGAGTGATTGAGAAGAGATGGAGGAATTGAGCGAGGGAGTTGAGATGGAGCTTAAATGAGTCAAATGTGTGAGATTTTATTTTAGCGCTGACAAAAATTCAAGCATAGATTAAATTTAGGTCCGCCAACGGGTTAAATAGTTCTAAATATTAAAATTTTGTCGAAATTTGATAGTCGGTATATTCAGAATGTCTCGGTTAAGTTTTATTCAGTCAAATCGTCTATGTTAGAATCCAAACAAAAATTGACGATTCCTATTTAGTTTATCACAAGTCGGATTAGGTCAGGCAATTTGGATGGTCCAGGTTAAATTAAGGTCGGTCAAATCGTCAATACTGAAATTCGAACAAAAATCAACAAATTATTTAATTATTCATTGATCAAGTGTGTCAATTCATAAGGTGGCGTTCAAATTTAGTTATTCAAATAAAAAAAAGACGGCCTATGTTTAGTTTTCCCCCGCAGAATCTAGTCGGTTGGGCCGGAAAGTCGTAAACTCGGTTAAAATCAGGTTCAAACGATGGAAGTAAGTGAAATTTTACGTATGGATTCTCGTTCCATATTAAGTTTAAATGAAAAATCTATAATTGTATTTCAAAAGTCCCTTTCTAAGGCGGATGGACCGTAGGAATTCATTGAGAAAAATTCTGCAAGCTCGAATGAAAGATAAAAGGTGTTTGCAATACATATTACATGCATCTGGAGCATATGCTTCGAGTATATGTAAGTCAACAATTATACCATTGATAGTGAACAATCGATCTAGTATATATAAATGAACAATGTCCATATTTAAAGCATAATAAATTACAAGGTGAGTGACATGAAGAAATAAGGGGTAAGAGGTATGAAAAACTCCTCTCGGATAATCCAATCGAAAAAACAATTTTAATCATAAAATTTTCGTTCGAATTTTAACACCGGACAACCTTTTATTTAGGCCCTGTTCTTTTATGCGGTGCGGTGCAGTACCGCAACTCACCAAACTACTTAATATTCTTCCACACTTTACGATAATCATTACCAATATATCTTCTTACTTTTCTCTTCTACTTTTCACATTTTTTCTCCTCATCTACCTCACCTACCACAGCTCTCACCACAACTTATCACATGGATTTACATTTTACCATATTTTTCAATAATATCACTGCACGCCTGCACCATTATCGCGCCGTCACCACACTCCACCCACCTGCCACCGCACAAAAAAAACAGAGCCTAAATACAATCCAATATTGAATATTTTTCTTATACGAAACCGTAAATAATCCGTACTAAAACAGACTAATAGTGCGACATCATTTTTTCTATTATTCAATATCCAATGAATATCCTCACTGAAAATACAAATACTATCCAAATCCAGAACTTAAAAAGTGGGATTTTAGGGAGAAAGGGGGGGTGGGGGGGTGTGGGTGGGGGTGGGGGGGAGGTATAGGCAAGAGCATGAGCAACTGCCATGTGGCATCAATTTGTAGACATCCTTTTGTGTTCCTAGTTTTCCCCATGAGCTTGTGGGCCCCCTCCCCTCCCCCTGTTTGAGTATGTTGGAAACTGTTGCTTTTTTTTTTCAATCCCCCTCCTCTGCACTGATGTACTGATATGTTCAGAGTTAGGTTTCCAGTTATTTTAATCCTCACTGAATTGAATACTTGGATCATTGTGTAAAGTCCTGGGAATTCAGGCGGGCGGGTCAATTTCGGTTCAGTATATATCGGTTTTGGGTTTATTAATGTTTAAGATTTGAAAATTTTGGACCTAATCTTAAACTTTCGGGCGAGTTTGGGTCAAATTTAAGGCCTAGCCTACGTAAAAAAATGGGCTTAGGTGAATTCGGGTTCGATCAATGTGAAAATTTGGAAGAGAAACTAATGTCTGGGCTTGTTTTTCTTTTCGAGTCATATCGGATCGGATAATTCAGATGGAACTGAGGGTCGAAATTGAATTTAGATAATAGAAAAAGAGAAATATTGTGTACGAATACTTAGTCAATTTGGTCATCGTGAGAATTAGGTGCAGACAAAACCGAGTATTTTCCGAGTGGGACAAATTTGGACATTCAGGTCGAACAAAGTTCGGGTCCACAGGTTAAATTTAGATTGGTCTAGCTTGATCCATGTCAAAATTTTGATGGGAAATTGATGTCCGGATCATACAAATCAGATGGAACTGAACCCAAGATCAAATTCGGATTCGGAAAATTATAAAAGTAGAGAAATGTTATATTAGAATATTTAGTCAATTTGATTTGTGCCAAAATGAAATTCAGATCATACCGAGTTTTTTTTGGATCAGACAAGTCCGTGCTGGACAAAATTATGTCAGCTCATCTAAGTTGTATGAAAAGAAAAGGGGTTGTTTAAATGTGGCGTCCATCGATTAAGTGTTCTTTACTTGGTGCACGAAGGTACGTTTCTATTTACATCCTGTTCCCATTGTTTTCTTGTGGTCCCAAGCGTTTCTCTAGATGTTTTTCACCTTACTTCTTTTTTGGGTTTTTTTTGTCTGTCAAAATCAATCTCTTCATGCATTTCGTTCTTGTGTAGGAGGGGAAGATTGCCTATATCAGAACCCCCCACACTTGACTTTATGGGGACTTTATTAGGGTCGTCCGGCCATGTTGTTGCAGTTTTGTTTATTTTTTAAGGGTCTGATATCCAATATTCATGTATAATAACACTTATAACATGGTAATTAAAAAAACTAACTAAACTTATAAATATTACTTCTATGCCAATACATGCTTATTTAGTTATTTTCTTAATGGTGTGTTTGGTTGCAATTATTTTCCGGGAAAGTATGTCAACTTTCCTAAATTGACCAAATTTCATGTGTTTGGTTGTCAAATGAGTATAGGAAAGTTTTAGAGGGGGTCCCACTCTTTTCCCAAGGTAGATGGAAAAACTTTCGAATGGGGAGCCTGAGAAAAGGAAATTGTTTATAATTTAATGATAAGTGCTTTTTATGACTATGTTTTTAGAATTCGATTGTGAATTAAGGATAGTTTTAATTGTAAATCTTGATTTATATCCCAATTTTCCTATTACGCTTAGTGTTGTTTTTTATGCAAATTTGTAGGTTTTGAGGCCAAACAACAACAATTCCTCAACTTTTGGCAAGAATGGACTCCCCACGGGCCTCCAGAGATGACAACCAGACCGTGGCATGAATTTGGGACGAAACGGAGCAAGACTTGCACGACCAGAGGGTCAGCCCGTGGTGAGCCCCACGGTCCATGGTACGGATATGTACAGACATGTCGTGCGCAACCGTTTTTTCGAAAAGAAAAAAAAAAGAAGAGAGAGAAGGGGACGACAATTTTATTATCTATCATTCTCCATTCGTTCTAGGGTTATCAAAGGAAAGAAAGAGAGCCCTAATACTTCCATTCTACTCCTCTTCCCCGCAATCAAGCTTCAATCGAATCGAGTCAAGAGATGCCAAGATCAAGATTTGAGAAGAAAGTAGCGGTGCTCGCGGAGAAGGTTCGATCCCAGGATCGAAAGACTCGACGTGACATATTCTTCGCAGTTTGTTCTTCCTTTCGATTTCCTTCTTTTTGTTTGAGACTTGATTATGTTGATTGGAATTTGTTTCATGTTTAGATTGAATATGAGTGAGTAAATTTCTTGAATTTTAGGGTTTTGCAACCCGAAACAATGTAGTTTGATTGAATGTTCTTAGTTTGTGCATGAAATCTTGCTTTGAATCAATAGAAGGTTGTGTTTTCCATGTTTATGAGTGTTCTTAAAGCCTTGAATACTTGTAATATTGAGATTAACCTGAGAAGTACTGAAAGGTGAATTAGGATAATCTGACTACCAACCTTTCTACCTAATTTTGTGAAATTTGAGAAAAGAATATCAGACTAGAGAACCTTTTAGATAACCAGAATATTCGAGACCTTCAATTTTGATTAACTTGAAAAACATAAAAAAGTTGTAATTTAGGTTAGTTGAGGTAATTCTATTAGCATCGAAAGAGCAGTAAAGTTCTTATGGTTATCGTTTTTGATTCGACTTGAATGAATGATTGTGCAAGCTGAGTTCTAATAATCATGCTCGTTGTTAGGAAAGCAATTCCCTATAAGTCTTTCTCCCTTGATTGAATCTTTGATTAATTTCCCCGCTTTATTAGTTTTAATTGGTAGTTAAAACCTTTCTAAAATCAAAATCCTGTTAGCTTAGCAATCACATAAAGAGCTAGTTTACTGCGTTGCTAATTGAGTCCCTGTGGGATCGACTTTGACATGCTACACCGTACATTGTGTGCTTGCGGCCCTGTCACTTAACTTCCCAAAATGCCCCTGAAAAAATATTTTATAAATTAAGATATAAGGATAGTTTGGACATTTTAAATAAACTTTGTGAGAAATTTTATTTAAAATGTCCAAAATACTCTTATGTATAAAATTTATAAAGTACTTTTCATGGGCATTTTGGGAAAATATACCATGGTAATTTACTTTCCCATGGGAAAAAAAACTTTTCCAACACCCCCCATGGGAAAATGTTTCCCATCAACCATGGGAATTGAGTCTCACCTACAAACTTCCCCATCTTTATTTTGCAACCAAATATAGGAAAGTTTGATCAACTTGGGAAAGTTGATAAACTTTCCTTGGAAAGTTCTCCATCCAAACACTCCCTATATGTAAAAGAAATATTGTGAAATATTTTTCCCAGAAAAAACTTTCCTTAGAAAAACTTTTCCGGAAAAATATTTCCCGGGAAAGATTTTCCTGAGAAAGAATCAAACGCTTACTGTCATGTTATAGCCTACAGGTGTTTGGACCACCAATAAATGAGCATTAGACATCAAACTGTCAAAAAAAAAACTTCTCTTTCTATGAAAAGTAATTGATAGTTGGATAAATGACCCGAAGTAAAATTGATGTCTCATACTTCCTCTTTATTTTATTTGTCACTTATTAATTGATTTGGAGTATCAATAAAGAGAGTATAGTACTGCAATGACATGACTGTTGAAGGTTTATTCTTTTCACTAGATTCGACTCCTGATGGACATAACTTTCTTGATGAAAAGAGTTTTATAGTGTTTCTAAAAGCTCATTGTAGATCAGTTTTAAAAATAGACCACCGATATATCTATTTTGGTTATTGTGTGGCCCCTCTCCCCAACTGCGATCTCACTATTTTTGAATTAATTAGATCATATAAACAAGATAAATTTAGGTCAATTCAAAATTTTGACAACACAAATAAAAAACAATATTGTATCCATATTTTTGTGTTAAACCGGTCCATGACGAAATTGAGTTGATAAAATCATCATTGCTTTTTTTGTTTTTTGGGCTCAGATTGAATCAGATAATTGGTTGAGTGTTTTTTGGACAAGTGTTTTTTTGTTTATTCATTAGTTTATTACTATATAGAAGTTCCATAAAAACAAAAAAAAAGGAATATAAACAATCCAATTTGAGGTTATGTGATGAAATATACCAATATTTTTTATTTGATATAAATAGTATAACTTCTACAAAGTATTTTTCAAATTTATATTGATTTTTAGGATTTTAATTTACTAGAAAATTGACTTGATTAATAATTTCGATAACTAATAACATGTTATTTCATGAGTCCATAACCCATACCTGAAATCATTGAAAGTCCTAAAAATAAATAGATGTCTACTAAAAATTCTCTCCGAAAGATCACATGTGTGAGTTTATGAAAATAATATTATAGTTTCACCTAAAATTTAATGGTCAAATATTTATGTTTAATTTTTGTAAATTATATGTAGAAAAAGGTTATATTTTAAAAAATCTGTGGTGCCTTTTTTGTGTCATTTTCATGCCTAGTTATGAATATGATTTTTAATCTTTTCAGATTCCCTTTAAGACTTTCATGTACTTTGACTCTTAAACCTAACATGAAAGGGATATGGTCACACTTTCAAACATCCTTTTCTTCTCAACTTTGACTCCAGTTATTGGATTTGGACTTGGATTGAGTTTTTTCTTCTACCTATTACTCCTATTATTATTTACCTTTTTTTTAAAATTAGTGTTAGCTATTAGAGAATAAAATAAACATTACACTTTCCCTCATTCCCATTTTATATGTCATGTATTAAGTATTCAACAGTCTCGACTATCCTTCTTTTATTAATAGTTTCATACGTAAGATTTAACTATTAAAGAATAAAATAAATATTACACACCCTTTCGTTCCCATTTTATATGTCATGTTTTAGGTGTTCAACAGTCTTGACTATCCTTCTTTGATTAATAGTTTCATACGTAAGATTTATTAGAAAATTATAATATTATATTCATAAATCATATTTTTCATTATGAATATATTTTATCAAAAAATTATAACACTATATTCATTCTGTTAACTATGCTCGGAGCCATGGGCGGATCTATGGGCATGGTGGGGTGTCCACGGATACCGTTAGCCAAAGAAAGTTTTGTGATTTTCTAATATTATTCGGAAAAAAAAATTCTTAATTAGAGCAAGTGGACGCCGTTAAAAAAAGTCCCAAAAAACATAATAGGGGTGTCCAATTTAGAAACAACCCAAAAACCCTAAACTATTACTCCCTTGTCCCAAATAAATTGTTCTAGTTTGACTAATTAGGTCAAAATTTTTGCTTGAATACAATATTATTAGTGTTGCTAAGATAAAATGTGAAAATTAGTGGTCAAAGTATTGCATCGAACACTGTGAAAAAGTAAGCTGGACAAATTAATTGGGACGGAGGAAGTACCAAATTATTTTTTTTACAAACAAAAAGTGTACAAAATGAATTGGGTAATTGGGTATTATTATAAGTTTAAGATATAAAGATCTAGTTAATGTGTACTTTCAATTTATTTGGTGAGCATATTTATATGATAATGTGAAATTTTGTCAAGCTTGTGAATATGTCATTTAGTATTTATTTATATTTTTATTGTTATTTGTTTAAATTTTATTATTTTATTTTTCAAAACAGCTTATATAATAATAAGTATTTGGACACCTCTAAGTTGAATGTTTGGATCCGCCACTGCTCGGAGCAAGCATATTGCAATTGATTATCATTGTGTTCATGAGCGTGTTGCTGATGGTGACCTGGTGGTTTGGTCATTACTATATTCTTACTCAATAACATATCGCGGATATGATCTTCACAAAAGGTTTACCCTCAAGCATAATTATTAAAATCCCGATCTGGATCAACGATTTTACGAGTTTACGATCCAAAAATCTTCCATCGATCCAACTGTTACTAGGATCTTAAAATAGTTAGGATCATACGATCCCGGTTTTGTTTGAATATTATATGTTAGAATCGCAATACGATCCTGCGATTCGATTCACGATCCTACCTGAATTTGATAATGTTTGCGCACAATATCATCTTTAAAATTTTGTCATAACAATTTAAATTTTGTATTGAAGTTATCAACTGATATACAATTTAACGTATTGCAACTATTGCTTCATTACTAGTGAATAAAATGTTAAGATTTAAACTATCATAGAACTTTATTTGATATTTTCCTATTGTATTATAATCTTACGATCCTCGATATGATTTTACGATCCCGATCATAACTACGTCCATCGATCCTAACTAGAATTGTGATTCTAACAATGTTGCCCTCAATTCAATTTTCTTCTTTTGAAAGGCAATCTATTTGTTCACTCTCCTCTTGTACAGATCGAGGGGAGTGTAATAAATAAGATATCATGCTGTAATTATCGTCACTGCATGTCATTATTTTGTAATAACCTCGGCATATATATGAATATGAGTGCCTGACTCCCTAATTGGGTGCGTGAAACCAATTCAATTCTCTCACAGTAAGACATTGTTATATAAGATCTATTGTCATATTAATCGGCCAACTTAACCACTAAATTTATTAGACACGTTTCTTCAAACAGTCGCCTAAACAACTACTCCCTCCGTTTCATATTAACTGTCGTCTTTGGAAATTGTGCAGTCAAATTTACAGAATTTTGACCATAAATTTTTCAATATATACAATAACTTGTTATATAAAATTACCATCATTAGATTTGTAACGAAAAATACTATCATAAAAGTATGATATTGCAATTGTTAATAAAATATTATATAAAAAATTATCAATCAAAGAGTGATTTTGCAGATCGTGATAGTCAACAAAATAACAGTTAATATGGAACGGAAGGAATATGTAGCAATTGCAAGTAAATTCTGACAAGTCACTAATCACTGTCCCCCTGTTTCACTTTATTTATTGCCTAAATTTATGCATTGGTCAAATTTTTGAAATCTTAATATATTAAAATTAAAATTTAATTTTTGTATGTGAAAAGGAAAGTGAAAAAAGGAAAATAGCCTTTTCATAGTCTTTCAATGGCAAATTATCTTCCTACCTATTATTCCAACTTTAGACATCTCCATCACTTTTGCCGGCCACGCTTTCTTTTTGCTTCATTAATTACTTCTTCTATTCATATTAATTGTCATTATTTTAATTTTCACATTCTTTAATATCAATTTCTGATTGATAATTTTTTATATAATATGTTATTAACAACTCCAATATTATACTTTCACAATCTTTAATGTCATTCTTTAATTGATAATTTCTTACATAATATGTTATTAACAATTGCAATATTATACTTTCTAACGGTAGTAATTTTATATAACAACTCGTTGTATATATTGAAAAATTTAGGGTAAAAAATTTTAAAATTTGACAATATAATTTTTAAAGACGACAATTAATATGAAGCAGTTCTCTCATTTTTCTCGGTGTTTTTCTTTTATTAGTTTTTAGTTTTTACCATATGCCAATTTCTATGTAATCATTGACCACTTTTTTTTTAGCATGTTTTGATGCAAAGCCGCAAAGGGTTTCGGTTGGATGAAATTCTAAGGTGCTAGTTTTGGGTAATTCCACTTGTTCTCTTAAATATAGATTTAGTTTAAAATAAATTTAGTTAATTTAATACTTATTCCATTTTTTATCTGTCATTTATATTTTTTAGGTCTATTTTTAATTAATAGGCTTTCACATAATTTTTCACAAAAAGTATAATATTATACATTTTTTATAGTAATTTTTAAACTTTATTACGAATCTAATGACATCAATTTTATATAATAAATTATTAAATAAATTAAGATATTAATGATTAAAATTTTTTACACGTAAATCTAAGCGATAGATAAATAGTGAACAAAATTATTACAATGTTTTAATAATCGGAAAAAAAATCAATACTACATATAGATGGTTAACAAAGACTAAATTTAGCTTGGAGTTCTCTACCATTCCGTAACTTCCATAAATATTGAACAAAATTATTGATCTTAGTGGATTAAAATGGACGAACATGAGATTGCTTGAAGATGACAATACTAGGTTCATTATTTCAAGTATTTGAACCTAGAAAAGGCAAATTAGTACTTCCCTGCTTCATAATTTATCTGTTGATTAGATTTTTTTTTGGGTGTGTTTGGTTCTTTTTCAGAAAAATATTTTCTGAGAAAGTTTTCTTTGAGAAAGTTTTGACTGGTAAAGTTTTTCATGGGAAACACGGTGTTTGATTTATATTTGAAATCATAGGAAAGTTTGTATGAAAGTTTATTTAAAATGTCTAAATTACCCTCATTTATTTATTTATAAAATAGTTTTTAGAGTTATTTTGAGAGTTAGATCAAAATACTTCCCCTTTCCTATGGGGAAAAAACTTTCCCAACCCCTTCCACGGGAATTGAAACATTTTCCCATCTAACATGAGAAAATATTGAGACGCGCCAGAAAACATTCCTATTCTCATTCTGTAACCAAACATGGGAAACTTTGGTGAACTTGGGAAAGTTGAAAAATTTTCCTAGGGAAATCCCTCAACCAAACAGTACTCCATTAAGGAAATCTTGCTTGGAATTACGCCCAAAGTTATTAGAATTGAGATTCTTTACACCAAAAAAACATCGGGATTCTAACTCGAATCCATAGGCTAGTTATGATCGAAATTAACCCACGTAAAATCATGGATCAGAATGTAGATAGTAAAATCGCATCGAGAATTTTAGATCATAAAATCGTAGAATCGTAGATCGAGATCGGGATTTTAATAACTATGATTACACGTTAATCAATTAAATTTTGACCATTATTTTTCAAAGTATATAATACTGTATTATATGAAGCTATTGTTTTTTCTTTTATTGTAACGAAAGATACTACCATTGTATTAATTACAATGGTGCATTCTTTTGAGGGGTGGGATAGTTGGTATGTTGGATAGGTTGGGAAGGTTGGGATAAAATCGGATAAGTTGGTGTGATAGTTGGTGGATGGGATAAGGTGAGGTAATGCTTGAAAATGTAAGTTACATCAATCACAACATTTAAATATATGAATTTTTAAATGTACAATTTTTAATTTTTAATAAGATATTTTGAGTAAGACAAGTTACATTAGTCACATAACTTAATAAATGTATATGTTTTTAAATATATATATTATATGTATTATTAGATATATGAAATTTTAAATATATATTATATGTAATGTAGGTAAGGTGGAATAAGGTGATGTAAAGTAGATAAAGTGGGACAAAGTTAGTGAGATGGGATAAAAGTATCCCACCGCACTAAAAAAAAACGGGGCAATGTTGTAATGTTTGATAAAATTATATAAAAAATTATCAGTAAAAAAAAAAAAAACAATGAAGCACGTCAAATATTTAACACGCAACATATAAAAAGGGAAAGATTCCAGGGAAAAATTAACTTCTTTTTCTCTCTCTTTTATCCATTTAAGTTGAGAATCTTAGAAAAAGTCTATAACTTATCCAATTAGTACTCTATAATACTTTTCTTTTATCAAAATTTTGAAATAAGCTTGTAAGTTATCCTAGTAGTTCATAAAGTACCTCTTCTATTCAATTTAGGAATGTTTTGACACAATAATATTCCTTGTTGACAATTGCCCAACACAAAATGTAGATTACTAGTTTTGGACCTTTGGTAAATCCATCAAAGTGTTTCATTTTTCCATCAAACTCGTTAATCTTTACTAGATTTGGCAATCGGGTGAATCAGTTTGGGTTTGGGTTAATTGAAGATCAGTTTGAGTTGACATCGAGTCAACCAATTTGGTTATGGGTATCGATTGATCGCATGTGATCTTTATTCGGGTCAGTTATGGTGAAATTCTTTTTTATTTGGTTCTAATTTGATTTGGAATCGTTTGGGTGTGAATCTCAATAAGGTCATTTTGGATTTATAGTTCGGGTCGATTTCAGATTCGAGTCAAAGTCAGATTATCCGTTTCGAAGTCGGTGAGATTCGAATTAACTTTTATCGATTCAGATTTTAGATCTCAGTTTAATTTTTACAAGTCTAATCTCTACCCAAATCATCTTCCTCTTTTTACCTTTTAGGAGGAACCCACAAATAGTTATGCCTCTCTCGCCAATTATAGTGCACCAAGCACTTACAACTTACAAGTATGCACTTTGTTTTGGTACACAAAACAAAAAGCAACCGACAATTATTTTTGAACATATTATGAATCAAATTTACACATATATATATTACTCCCTCCATTTTTTTACATTTTTTCAAGATCAATTTCTCATATAAAATTTTTATAAAAAAATATAATATTATACTTTCTTAATAGTATTTTTCTATTACGAATCTAACGATATCAATTTTGTATGATGAATCATAATATAAATTAAAAAAATTAACGGTCAAAATTTTTAACATAATTTCCTAAGTGACACATAAATAAAAACGGAGGGAGTATGTTTAATGGTATCATCAAGGAAACCATTTAATCTAAAATTTGTTATAGGATATATTTTTATGAATATGATGGACTAGTAATTCATATAGAACTCCTCTAATAAAATTTATCATATGATATTATTAGTCATCATTACCATAAAAAGTTAGTCTAACACGACCATCACATCAAAACTTCTAAAATTTACACAAATCCAACTCTTGAACTTAAGATAATCTCACCCAAAGTTTTGCATCATATTTGTATTTATCTTTCAACAATTTTTTTTTGATTGTTGAAAGTTTAAAAAGATTACAAAGTTTGCAACAAAATTTCAAAATAATTAGATATAACAACTCCACAGCAATAACAAATATTGTATTATGATATTCAACAAAGTTAGTCTCAAATATTGTGTTACCATCAGTTTCTCGTAAATTTTCTAGTTACAAGTGCGTAAAAATAATGTGTTAGCTATCAAAGTGTTCCCTTATATTATATGTATTTGTCATTTTAACTATTTTTTTATTTTACATAATATTTATCATTTACAATTTTAGTATGATATTAATGATTATTTTTCAAGTTTATCTCTTATTATTTTTATCATTTCAATACAAGTATAAAATCAAATAGGAATAGTTTTGATAATATACCACTCAATTATTATTTTGTTAAAATCTTTTCAAAGCCTAAAAGTGATAATTACTATGAAATGAAAGAAGTATTTCCTCTACTATTCCATATTTTTGGTCGTGTTAATCTACGTGTCAGTCAAACTTTAAAATTTTGGTCGTCAATTTCTCAACATACATAGTATTTTATTCACAAAAAAGTATTACCATTAGATTCGTAACAAAAAAATATTATGATATGAGTACATGTATGTTGTAATTTTTTGATAAAACGCGCTAGAAGAAATTTAATCAAAAAAGAAAATTGAAGACTGTGTAACATTTATTATGCGACAATTAATATAAAATGGAAGGAGCATTACACATGCTAAGACAACAACAATTTGACCAAGATAAAAACATAGGTTTTTGGTGCCAAGTAATTTGCACTGTAGGCCTTGTAATTGAAAACAATCCAAATTAATTTGTTGGCAATTGGTAAATTGAACTTTGATCGTATTTTCCAAATTAAGGCTGAACCAAACTTCGTCATCGGAAAACTGATGTGATATCGGTACACGTGCTTAACACCGATGAGTTGACTCCATTTTTTTATTATTAAGCATGTGATATCAATGCCATGTCAATTTTTCGTTGCTGGAATTCGATGCTAGCTTAGTCTGGAAAAAATATCATAAACATTCGGTCTATTGATGACCAAAAAATCAGTTCAAATTATTTTCAATCACAGCCCTTTAATACGGATTATTTGCTGCCGCCTGCCGAAAACCGTAAGAGTGTGTTTGGTTGGTCAAAAACCCCGAAAAAATAGTCAATTTTCCCAAGTTGACTTATTTTTCCCACGTTTGGATGTAGGTTGACATTACAAAAAACTTTACGGGAGTCTCACCATTTTCTACATTTTCCTAGGGAAAATTTCTCTTAGTGCGCATTTGGTTGGTCAAAAACCCTATGAAAATGGTCAATTTTCCTAGTTTGATTTATTTTCCATATGTTTGGATGTAAGTTGACATTGGGAAAAATTTTATAGTAGACCCACCATTTCCCCTACATTTTCCAAGGAAAAATTGCTTTGCGGGGGGGGGGGGGGGTGGGGGGATTTTCCCGTGAAAAACTTTCCATGGCTGGGAAAAATTTTCCTGAAATTCCTACCAAACAGTCCCTTAAGAATTAAAAGAAAATTTTCCCACATCCACGAAAAAATTTTCCCGAGAAAAATTTACTTAAAGTTACTACCAAACGCTCTCTACAAACATTTACTTTCCCAATTCAAATGAAGAGTGGGAGCCGTTAGGGAACCTTGATTTTGACCTTAGGGGACTCCATGAAAGTCAAAGTAAACAACAAAGTGCGTATTGATAGAAGAATCCATTTCGTGCAAACTAAAGCAACCTAATCTTCCACTTTAGGAAAAAAAAAGAAAAAGAAAAAGATCATGTCCTCTAAAACTAACTAATCCATATTGCCTTTTGTCATTTTGATTGAGTATATATCAATCACATTAACTCACATGGATTCAAAGTTGAACATGGCTTGCTTGATTATTATTTGTTTATTTGGATAAATATGAGTTGATTAATAAAGTCTTAATTACTTCAAGACAGTTTAGTACGTCACGACATACTGAAGAGGAAGTGGATAAGTGTCGAACTGTTCTTGATAAGTATGACTTTTATTTTGATGTAGATGTCAAAGACTATGCATAGTAGGGTTGTAAAGCCTCAACTCCTCCTTGGTTGCGGACATTATCGATAGTCACTTTAGGAATTGACAACTGGCCCTACAAACCCCAATCAAGCACGCTTCACTAGGAAGTCCTCAAAAGATGAGTTTCCTAAAAGGAAGATGTACATTGACAATATAAGTAGTCATTTCAATCCTCTTAAGTTACACTTAACCATATACTCGGAGTGTTACAAGGACATTGTATCCAAATTTATTGATTGTATTCTCTGGACGTTTGACCTCCAACTATAAGAAGAAGTATGACTTATCAACCATTCAACCCTATAAATTTTTATAAAAGAAAAATATTTCGCTTGAACTAAAATTTGAATATTTGTGAGGAGCTTAAAAGATGCAGATGATAACCAACTAGACTATCACTTCTATAAAAGCTGAAATTTTATGTGAAGTATTTCATTCTAAAATTTCTAATACGATCCACAAGAAACCTTCTTCAGACTCAAAAGTGTATATAAATGACATTATTTATTAAAATATTATGATAAACAATGTCAAATTGAATATTTCAGAACCTAATAAATCTTTTTAATTCGCCGCAAACCTTCTTTAGACTCAAAAGCGTATATAGATGACATTATCTTTTAAGATATTATGATAAACAACTTTAGATCGAAAATTTTAGAACCTAATAACCCTTTTTAATACGCCGCATATGTAATGGAAGCCGGCCGACTTCGAAATGGACTTGTCATCCGACAAGTCTTAATAAAGAACACAATGTAAATGTAAATGAAAGTGAGAGAGATTGCATTGGCATTGCATTGCATCAAAAAGCATGGTTAGCTTTCTAAATAGAATGTCAAGGTACATGATGCCATATTCATGCATCCCCACCTAACTCCCTTTTCCAAATTGTTGGATGGATCAATCACATAAAAAGGTACTAGATCTATCTCTAAATATGATTGCCCTTCTTCACCTTTTATGCATGGTCCTCAACATGGTATCAGACTATCAATCATATTTTGATCCGATTCGAATCTGTCTGAAAGTTTAGGAGTAGACTAGAAAATTTTAAACTTAAAACATAAATAAATCCGAAACCCATCTATGTCGGGAGTCGGGACCTGAAGCTGACCCGCCCGCATAGGCTTACGTTTATTTATCGTTTGTTATTGCTCGCTCTGTTTTAGGGTCCCTAAGACCATATCCAATAGAATTTGACACAGGCCCGAAAAAAGCGCTTTTCAAGAAGCTTCCTAAAAGGTAGAAAGAAAGTAGAAACTTCTATCACTCCTTTCGGTCTTCATGGCTCTTCCTGATTGATCTGAACCCGCCTAAAAGTTTAAGATTAAAACCGACATTACAAACTTAAAGCGTTAGTAAATCTGAAAACCATTTGTGCCGAATTATTACTCACTCTGTTTAAGATTGTTTGTTATTGCTCACTCTGTTTAAAGGGTTAGTAAATCTGAAAGTTTAAGATTGTTTGTTATTGCTCACTATGTTTTATGGTCCCTAGGACGGTATCTAACAGAATTTGGCACGACCTGAAAATTGATATAGACCTGCCTGGAAGTTTAGGATTAGATCCGAAATTTCCGAACTTAAACGTCACTAAACCTGACAGTGATCCATGTCGAACCTGATCCAGAACAGAGTCGTCGGAACATATAGGTTATATTTATTTATCATTTGTTATTGCTCACTCTGCTTGGCGGTGGCAAAAGTTCAAGTTTCGGTCAATTTGAGTTCGGACAACTTGGAGATTTGAACAAACTACCCAACTTGAACTCCGCCCGAATTTTAAATTTGGACAGTTTTTCAGATTCGAAACCAGGCTCTCAAATATGTCCGAACTGAATTTGTCCGAATATATCTGAATCCAAGTTTACACCATAGTTATTAAAATCCCGATCCTTATCTGCGATCCTACGATTTTATAATCCAAAATCCTCGATGTGATTCTACAAGTCTGTAAGATTATTGTCTGCTTCGCTTTATCAATTTGATTGTCGTTTTACAGTCTGTAAGATGACATATTGATTATCATTTGATTTGTTTTTGATCCCTCCGTTTAATTGTTGTTCTTGATCTTTTATGGTCCCAAAAAATAACATGCTAAAGATTGTTGATTTTGAACTTTCAGTGACATTTGGTTTATGGAATGAAAATTCATAATGAAAATGAGAAAGAAAACTTGTATTGGGAATGTAAATAGAATTATATTTATAAATTTCCATTTTCATGTTTGATATGTGGTAAGTCAAAGTGAAAATGGTATTTGAAATAAATGAATAGCAACTAATACCCTTAGTTACTAATTAGTTACAAAATAATAGAATAATCTGAAATAATATTCTAATGTAGGGATTATATTAATCTTTTACAATGATTAAAGAAATCTCATTTCAATTACCACCTCTCCCATCATATTAGATTTATGGGAACTATGAGCCTTTATTCCCATTTTCATTCCAATATTCTCTTCTTCAATTTCTATAAAACAAACATAAAAATTTTGTCATCACTTTTTTTTTTCTTTTTTACTCGTAGGTAAACAACAACCTATTAGGAAACCCTTCCCAAGAGATGTGCCTAGAGCATCCTCACGAACAATAATATATAAGTACATAACTCCGTAATCCCTATGGATACTAGAATTACAAATAATAGAAGACTAAATTGAAAGTCCAAATTTTGTCAATCATTCAAGAGCTCTAATTTATTTTCTAGGCAAAAGATGTGAGATGCACGAACTACATGACAAACCTCCATATATGTTTGAGTATCTTGGACTAATGTAGAAATCTCCCAAGGGACATGACCACACCCTTGATTGCATTGATAAGGACTAAATTATCTTGCTAAAATAATATTCTCATAACCAACAAGAACTGCATCTATGACTCCATACATTATGCATGGCAATGGCCTCCGCAGTTAGAATTGAGTCTCCTCTTAAATTGAAAGAAGACGCCTAAAGGAGCTAGCCCTGAAAGTCCCTAATGATGTATCTTTCAACAACTTTATTTGTTGGAAATATTTCAAGAGTATAAGATAATTATATAGCTTAAAGAATTATATATATCAAGTACAAGGATCATATACAAGTGAAACGTCAAGAATATGATCAACACGGGTGAGTCTGGGACCAACACGAGTCGTGTTGGTCTCAAGAGAGCAAAGAAAACATTCCTGGGCTCAACACGGGTCATGTTGGAACAACACGGGTCGTGTTGCACCCAACACGGACCGTGTTGGATGCCAGAACTGTTTTAATGCTAACGGCTATATAATCTTGAGTATTAAGTTTATGATATCAACATTAAGCTCGGTATTAAGATCCAACAGCTATATTATCATGACCAAGTCAAGGTCTTGTTTCCCCATTAAGGACCTTAATTACACCTTTGACTAAGGGATGTAATTAGGGTTAGATTAGGGTGGAATTCTCCTATAAATAGGAGACATTCCCAAGTCATTTGAGATCATCACAAGCATCAATTCTTCCATTCTATAATCACATCCTCTCAAGTATAGACTGCAGCTATACTTGAGAGAATCAAGTGAGAAACCTATGTCTTGAGTGCAACAAGAGCTAAGTTTTATCCCTTTGAACATTTACGGTACAGTAAATAGTTCTTAAGGAAAATGAGTACGAGGCCATGACTCTTAGCATTATCCAAGCAAGTCAAGTTAATCATTTGGTTATTAAGTTCAATCCCCGTCTTGTCACATGTACCGCTAGAAGATCAAGATACCAAGAGAAGATGATGAAGATTCAAGCCGTTGTCAAACATCATTTTCCAACAATCTTAAGAATTGAACTATTTTACGAGACAAGATTGGAGGAGGCTAAGAGTACATGGGACTTCCAAGATTCAAGAGGGATTACAAAGATAAGTTTATATTTTACAAGTTTATTATTATGATTCTTTCTTACAATTTTATCAAGTTTCATGGAGCAAGTTAGACAATTGAGTAACTAATTATTTTTATGATTAAATTTAATTTGTCAAGAGAAATGAGAGACGTCTTCCTAGACAATTTATCAAGAGAATGGCACAATGATTCTAAGTCAGAGGGCCATGCATTCAAGATCCATGAGCATAAGAGCCGTTGCATGAGTAAATGAGATAAGTAATATTTTTATATTAATTTGCAGTTTCGTTTGGTGCAAATTGATATGTGATTTAAGATAATCATGTTATAATCAAGGATTTATTTGCATATAGCTATAAGTGAGTAAGTATTTATGCAATGGTGGTTATATTCATATTTAATTTATCAATTGCACGGTTTAGTTGAATGATAAGTTATGTGTATTGGCAATAATTGTCATTAAGGATAAGTGTATTGAAATTTCATGATAAGGTAGTTATTGAAGGATGGTGCAAGAAAAAGTCAAAATATTTATTTACTTATATATTATTAAGTGCACCATTGAACACCTACATAAGTTACAAAGTTTATTTAGCCACATGTTTTAAGTTGGCTATGATATTAAGTTACATGGAAGTTTCATACTAGTAATACGGATGATGTTATTGTCATTAAAATATTCCTTGGTTGGATGTTTTAAGTTACAAGTTTTTAAGGTGTTTAATGTGGAAATTCATTGTAGCAAGATTATAATTTGCTTCTTATAATCTGAATTTTTCCATGTTTATTCACATATTCAAGCATCCTTAAGTCTAGTCCGCCTATTGTTTTGATATTAATATGAAGGATGAGTACAAGTTGATTAGACCTTTCATTAATATCATGATTGGAAATTTGTTCCATGTTTATAAGTGATAAGTATGAGTGATTTCATGCTTATTATTTTGCCTATTGTTATTCAAGTATTGTTTAATAGCATGATTAATAAGTTGATTTTATGTTTAAGTTTGAAGCATGAAAATAGAATATAAGTATTGACATAAGTATTATGTTTTTAATTTATAAGATGCCATAAAATTCTATTTGGTTATCTCAAGTTTATGATTCTATTCTTGTTTATTGAAATAAGTTTATGCAAATTGAAAGTCAAATATGAATTTGATTGTTAAGATAGGCTTTGCATATAAGTGTAATTTTTATGAGAATTATTTGAATGCATACAAGTGGCTTGTTTATTGATTTAAGTTTTTTAAGAAATCCACTATAAGTTATGTGTGCATCAAGGTTCAAATTTCTATTATTACTATCATGAGTATATTTTTATTATACTTATAAGTATTGTAATAAGGAAAGCATAATAAGTTATTATTATCATTATTTTACAAGTACATATATATGTGATTATATATGTTGATAAGTTACTTGGCAACGTTATGTGGTTATTAAGATGAAATAGCAAGTTTGTGTACAAGAAGCCATATAAGTAATTATATATGAGAAATCATATGTGATTTATTTTGTACAATTAAGTTTGTAAATGGCTAATATAATTTCCTAACTATTGGAAATTTAAGAGTACACAAGTAAATAAGAAAGACAAAGGATTAATCATGTTTATATGATTAATGGTATGTATAAATATAAGGTACATATACACAAGTTGTCTAGGCTAATTCAAAATATTATTAAGTATACATAATATGGATTCAGGTATGTGAATTCATAATATGTAAGAAAGCTTTCTAAGCTTATAAGATGTTGCATAAGTATAAGATGTTGCATAAGTAAGAACTCATGATTATTTCTAACAAGTTGAACCTATAAGATTATTTGGCTAATTTTCTTAGCTAATTATGCAAAGGAAATTTCATATGTTTTGTCTTTGTACTAAGTTTAAGTGGAGTATGAAATTTATTTAAGTGTTGACTTTCATGCATATTTACAAGTATCTTGTCATGTGATTCATATTTATGAATGTTTATAGAGTTTTATGATTTATTCAAGCATGGCAAGAGGATTTAAGTTTTGGTTTGTTTGATTAAAATAAGTATTTGACTCTATGTTGTTTATGACATGACAAAATAAAAGAATAATCACTTAATCTTATAAGTGTTTAAGGCAATTTTGCTTGTTTTTCTAAATGCAAAATTGATTTATGTGATTATATGAGTATGTAGAATCATAACTTGTTAATTTCTTTTTATTCAAGGAAATACAAGTAGACAAGAACATGCTTTATTCTAGACATATGAGTGGAGTTTTATTCACTTAATATTTTGCCTACAAGTTTGATCATGTTAGTAAGCTTAAGTATGTTATATTTTACTACATGTTAATTTAAGTAGTTATAAGTCATGTACTTGCTACTATGTTCTCAAGTAATGCAAGTTATTCATAAGTGACATGGACATAAGTTTATCTACATGTTTGATTGTCATAAGTTTCTGATGTTATTCAATCATATTTTAGGATGATAAGATTTTATTAAGATTTTGTGCAAGTTCACTATAAGGAAAATTTCTTTATGAAATAAGTGAATGAATCGCATAAGATATATATGAGAAAATTCCATACTTTTGTATGGTTTATGCGTCAATATGTATATGTTTACATATATGTATTCATTTAGTAATGGCATATGAAAGCATCAAACATGATTAGATAAGTATAAGATTGAACATGATTACTCATGTGTTTTAATGTATTCATAAATATAAGTTGAATACATATTTGTCCTTGTTTAAATTTTCAAGTTTATAAGAGCATGTAGTAGGATATAAGGAAGGTTTCATAAGGAATTATGCATACTTGTGATAGACTATAATTCATGATTATGGAAATGATTATTTTTTGAGGTTATACAAGTTCATAAAGTTTAATTTATGAGATTTCCGGATAATCATGATTGAGAATAGTCTATGTTGTTTGTATAAATTGAGCACGCATATATCAAGTTTATTTGCTACATAAGAAGTGTATAGTTTTTATACATTTGGTTATTCTAAATTCATGATGATATCAATGAATTTGGTAATGATATAGTTTAAGTATTATGTTTAAGTCTTCATAGCTATATGCTTTGAAGGGTGGACTTAAACATAAAAGGAGAGAATACAACCATGGTAATGTGATGGTTTAATCATATACTTGGTAGTATACTCTACAAGATAACCATTCATGATTATGAACCATTGTTTATTCAATGAGTTAAAGTTATAAATTCAAGTATGTAGCAAAAGATTGAGATGTAAATTACATATAAGTTGGAAATTCGATTTCCATATAAATCACAGGTTAAGTGGTTTGTCAAGTGCGAGGTTATTTTGTTCACAAGTTTTTATCCATGGTTTTTTGGATGATAAGCATATAAGAGGATCCATATCAAGTTTACACATGGTATAGTGTGATTATATCCGAAAAATAATATGATGGTTTGTTCATATTATGATGAAGATATGCTTATTAAGGCCATGGTAAAGATATAATTATATATTTAGTGGACCTTGTTGTTAGAGATGGGTTAAGTAGCCTAAGTTTCTACTACTTCACAACAATGACTCAACTTTACGAATTGGAATACCACTAATTTCTAAAGTTCAAATGAGTACGGAGTTGTCTAAAGTAGTAGGAAACATCGATTTTATACATCTCAGGATAAGTGATGCTTAATATCTGTAATGATAAGAGATTGAGTGGTGACACTCTTAATA
Source organism: Portulaca oleracea (assembly GCA_029582165.1). Lineage (NCBI taxonomy): Eukaryota > Viridiplantae > Streptophyta > Magnoliopsida > Caryophyllales > Portulacaceae > Portulaca > Portulaca oleracea. The sequence goes on from CM055871.1 coordinate 22,346,450, forward strand.
GACTTTGGGGAGCCTAATTACAGGGGCGGTAAATTCCAAAGACTACCTATGTAAGTGTGATGTGTGGCCGCTGAAAGGAACTTAGGGCTAAAGTTCCGAAACACTTACTAAGGATAAGGACACAAGGCCGGATAATAGTGTCAAAGTTTTAGCACTTACGATTTAAAAACAAATGTATGTGTATTACGAGTATAGTTGATCAATATAAATCCAAAGTTCAAAGATATGTCTACTTTGTGATTTGGATTCAATTTTGACTTGTATATACTAAGTGAAAAGTTCAAAGAGCAATCTACTTTTCATTATGCATATGTTTGTGGGTTTCTCGTGTGATTACAAGTTAAGGTATATCTCAAATGGCGGGAGTGTTAACTCCTTAAGTAAAGTTATTTCAAGGATTTTACATACTCTTGAAATAGCGGGGGATTGTTGGAAATATTTCAAGAGTATAAGATAATTATATAGCCTAAAGAATTATATATATCAAGTACAAGGATCATATACAAGTGAAACGTCAAGAATATGATCAACACGGGTGAGTCTGGGACAAACACGAGTCGTGTTGGTCTCCAAAGAGCAAAGAAAACATTTCTGGGCTCAACACGGGTCGTGTTGCTCCAACACGGACCGTGTTGGATCCCAGAACTGTTTTAATGCTAACGACTATATAATCTTGAGTATTAAGTTTATGATATCAACATTAAGCTCAATATTAAGATCCAACAACTATATTATCATGACCAAGTCAAGGTCTTGATTCCCCATTAAGGACCTTAATTACACCTTTGACTAAGGGATGCAATTAGGGTTAGATTAGGGTGGAATTCTCCTATAAATAGGAGACATTCCGAAGTCATTTGAGATCCTCACAAGCATCAATTCTTCCATTCTATAATCACATCCTCTCAAGTATAGACTGCAGCTATACTTGAGAGAATCAAGTGAGAAACCTATGTCTTGAGTGCAACAAGAGCTAAGTTTTATCTCTTTGAACATTTACGGTACAGTAAATAGTTCTTAAGTTAAATGAGTACGAGGCCATGACTCTTAGCGTTATCCAAGCAAGTCAAGTTAACCATTTGGTTATTAAGTTTAATCTCCGTCTTGTCACATGTACCGCTAGAAGATCAAGATACCAAGAGAAGATGATGGAGATTGAAGCCGTTGTCAAGCATCATTTTCCAACATTATTTTGAATATCAGAAGCATCAAAATTAATTTTAACCACCCCCGGGAAGGCTTTTCCCAATTAACACAAACATATTCCTTAACAAAATGTTGTTTAAGATAGAAAACATAATAAGTCATAGAGTTGGTCAACTTGTGACAGATTCTCCATTCACCGGAAGTCCGCTTAGCACGAAGAAGCGTGCAACTGCTAGGGATTGAGACATTGAGTTGTCTTTTAAGAACAACAATATTTCCAGATTTCAATATGCTTCAAATAAGATTAACAATACGGCCAAAGTGAGACTTAGATGCAGTTGATTTTCATTTGTTTAAAAAACATTTTAATCCTCCTGACTAATAAGAGAGGTTTGAATTCAACCGTGCTGAATGACCAATTGGCAACTTCTCAAATATAACCACAATGTAAAAGATGAAATTATATATATGTATGTATGTATTTCTAAGTACAAAGAGTGAGGATTGAAATATGTAAATTTTAACGAGAGTATTTTGGGAAACTTATAATTGATTCTATTTATTTTTTTTAAAAATCATGTAATATTAATGTGTGCATTAATGTATAAGTTCGCATAGATGACTCTTCTTTCTTTTCCCTTTTTTTTTCTTATACACTATTCTTTTTTCTTTATTCTTTTAAATAAGAAAACTATTCTTTTTATTTTTCATTATTGTCTTTTTCTTTATTCTTATAAATATAATCTTGATAATATTTTCACAATGGGGAACTTTACCATGAAACTCTTATATTTTCTCTCTCCTTCTATCTTTATATTTATCCTACTCACCACCTATTTTCACAAAAGATGGAATAGTGCAGAGATCCATCTTTTGTGAAAATAGGTGATGAGTAGAAGAGAGATAAAGATAAGAGGAGAGAGAAGGAGGAGAGAGAAAATACAAGAGTTTCATGGTAAAGTTTACCATTGCCCATGCTTTAAAAGGACAAAATAATATGATATTATGATAATGGTGAGATTAGAACAACAAAGTGCCAAGGGGACCAAATAATTGAGTAGCTTTTTCAGTTGATCTTCTTCAAATTCATTCAAAGTTCAAACTCCATGTCCTGTAATAATGCGGCTTTTGGAGTAGAGTTCATTGTTTAAAAAAAGAAAATTGAAATGATAAGCGATAAAAAACTAATAGACATTTTTTTACTATATATATCTAGCTTTGTTGTTTTAAATGATATAGTTCTAAAATTTGATATGAGAAAAGCATATGACAAATTCGAATGGAATTTTCTTATAGATGTTCTTAAATTAATGAGTTTTTCCAACAATTCGATCAGTTGGGTTTTTGATGCATCTCTACGGTCTCATATTCAGTTCTTGTCAATAACCAGCCTTGTAGGTTGATAAAGCCCACTATGTTTCTACTTTGCATGGAAGTGTTTTCCAGACGGGTCAATGGCAGCTGGAAAGAAAAAGAAATTACGCAGACACTTTCATAAATCAAAAGTAGGAAAACAAATTCCCTATTTACTTTTTATATAAAATATAAAATAGTCATGATGCTTACACATAATTTTTCATACTCACTCAAACTTATCAAATTGACCTTCTTTACGCGCAATTATCTAATTTTTTCCATCTTTACATTCTATAGGTGATCTTTATCCTATCCATACCAACTCTAATACATTGACGTATTAGATATATCAACATATTTTTTTTTATCAACAAGGTATATGTGAGAAACGGTCATTTTGTGTTGTAGTCTTGTAGAGTAAGGTTATGCATATTTTATTTTGGATCGAAATTGGAGTTGGACATAAAAGTTTGGTCGGTCCAGTTTAGTACCGAACTTTCTTCGGTCCATCTTAGTCCTCAAGTTTGGTCTTCGGATTTTTCGGTCTAGTATGGACCGATGCTCGGTCCTAAATGTAGGGCACTTGTTGAATAACATTTGGGCCCAAGCCCAGCAATTATAAAAATATGATTTCAAGTTTGGGCTGTGAAATTTTTGGGCTCAAAAACTTTCTGGACATGCTGAGCAACAAATGGATCAAGTGGCCCATATGCCTGGAAAGAGAAGAGGATCAAAGGTAGAGAATTCAAGCCTTAAGGGACCAAATTCATACTCTGCTTCTTACATGGGAATTTAGAGTTAAAACATTTAATTTTTGAAAATTTTGTAAAAAATATTCTAATTAAGAAAACATATTTTATAATCTTGTACTAAATAAAATAAATAAATGGTGAAGATAAGATTTAACACTTATATGGATGAAATCTAATTTCATTGTGGTGGACCGGTGGCCGTCATGATTGACAACCATTATAAGATTTTCCTTTTGTGATAAACTTCAAATGTAGATCAAATGAATATAATATCTCAAAATAAGGTCAAATGAACATAAAATATGGGTTGTTGTATGATTCTACTTTGTTTCATGATTTTCGGACACTAATAATTCACAACAACAATATATAACAGATAATCCCACTAATGCGAGGCTTGAGAGAATTCATATATAAGCAGTCGTTTCTCTTATATAAAAGTGCATGAAGAGGTTGATTAGACACTAATAATTTATTTTTAAAAATATTTTTTTAATACTGTAATATTTGATAGTATTTACTTTTAATAATACAAGCAGCATTATAAATAATATCAGTATATTAGTATATATCTTGCTAGTTTTATCTTTTCCGCAATAGAATAATCCTACTAGCCCTTTTGATAAAACTTTGTTCATTTATACGGTGCGGTGCGGTACTGCAACTCACTATGCCACTCAAAATTTTTTTTTACATTTTACCACACTTTACCACAATCATTGCCAATATATCTCATCACTTCTCTCCTCATTTTTCTCGTCTATTTTTCACATTATCTCTCTTGACTTACCATATCAACCATACTTTCCACAAATTTCACTATATCATTCTACACCTCACGGCACTTTTCACAATTTCACCACACCACACCACACTACACCACACCATTTCTACATTTTACCAACCGCACAAAAGAACATGGATGAATATTTTAGATCTGATTTTTAATTTTTTTTATAAAAAAAATTCTATTTAACTTACAACTAGGGGTAACTCAACAATATACTAGACCTTGATTGGACTGTGGACCTCAAATTTTGAACCTTGGATCTAATTAACATTTAGCATCATTTGAAAAGTGACAACTTGGCATGTTCATAGATCCAAGTTCATCGTGTTACGTTAATTCATCTAAAATACTAGTCCTCATACCCATACAACTATTTTAGACTATGTCTATAATGATATCTCATAACTTTGTAAATATAATTTCACAATCATTTCATAATAGTACAAAGTTCTAATTCATCATATATGAATGTACTATGTATATATATATATATGATATGTCCAAATTGTATTATAGGCATGATGGACAAGTTTTGATTTTGTCCAAATTGATAACAAAGTCAAGCAGCGTATATTAGTGCTTTACACACACACACACACAGATATATATATATATATATATATATAATGTCTATGGCTTTTTTTTAGTAGATTGACGGGATAAAGTGGATAAAATTGAAAGAAGTGGAGATAGGTCGAATAAAGTATGGTAGGTGGATAAAGTATTACACAAAAGAACATAGCCCAAATATAAAAGTTTCATATAAATTAATATCTTTTTCCCCAAATAAAACAAAAATGGTTAGATGAGGACTAAATTTTCCCCATCTCGATTCCCATTTTTCCGCTGGGAAAAATAACCCGCCACGCATCTCGTATCCCTGTCCCCAATTTCTTTTAGAGTACATAAATACCCTTACTATGGTAACATCATATAGGGATATTTGAAACTTTAGTAAGGGAGCGTTTGGGAGGAAAACCAGGAAAATTTTTAATGGAAAGTTTTCTATGAGAAAGATTTTCCTTAGCCCCCCTAAGGGAAATTTTTAATTTTTCCCAGAAAAATGTAGGAAATAGTGGACCCACCGTAAAATTTTTCCCAATGTTAAGTTACATCCAAACATGGGGAAAATAAGTCAACCTAGGAAAATTGACCATTTTCCCGAGATTTTTGACCAGCCAAATGCACCCTTAGTAAAAAGCCTATACAGACACATACACACACATATATAATTTATTTCCTTTAACTCTAATATTTCTTACTCTCGCTTACTCTTGCCTCGGTCCGAGTCTCACCCCATCCGTGTTTTCCCCTGTAGTAGGTAGTGAGGATGAGGATGGGGAATATACGCAATCCTCGACCTGCCTCGTTGACATTCCTAGTTGGAAGTCTGAGACCCTAGATTTTGTTTCTCCTCCGCTCCTAGAACCATTGAACGCGATTTAGTTTGATTTCATTTCCGATCCGGAGGTGGCCAACCCCGATTATAATTAATCAGACTTGGAGGTTGATACCACCAATTATTACTCCGAGTTGGAGTTAAAGATTCCCAAGTCCCAACTCCAATCCTATTTCGACCCATTGTTGACCATCCCTAATTTCTTATTTTATTTTATTTTTATTCAGAGCTATGTTTTTTTATGACTAATGTTCTATTTATATATATATATATATATATATATATATATATATATATATATATATATATATATATATATATATATATATATATATATATATATATATATATAGATAGATAGATAGATAAGTAATCCAACTCATCGTATCTATATCAGGGAAATTCTAACCGACATGTCTTACAACGAATAGTGATAGGGAATATCGATGCCTAAAGAAGGCGCCATGCCCACGACAATATTCCTCATAAGGCAAGAAAGAACACTCCCTCAAAATTCAAACTTTAGAAATAAGAGATATTACGAGGAACCCTTATCACCAAGACAAGGGTTATTTCTCCTCTGCCCCTTGGAATCATGGAACTCGATTTAGTTTGATTTCATTTCCAACCCGAAGATGGCCAACCTCAATTATAATTAGTCAAACTTGAAGGTTGATATCGCCTCCAATTACTACTTAGAGGCGGAGTTAAATATTCCCAACTCCAATCCCACTCCTACTTGACCCGGTAAAACCAAACCGAGACCCGAAACCTAAAATGAAAACAAACCCAAAAAGATGATCCAATTCTTCATCACAATCCAAACCGCAACCCGAAAAGTGGCATGATTAGATCTACATTAAAACGACCCCAAATTAAACTAGAACCTAATCAGAAAAAACCTCATCCGAACCAACCTAAAAAAAATGCTAGAATATAAAACCATCATTTGACCTTCAACCATCAACCATCAACCTAAGCTTTTGGTTGAGATGGTTCAATATGGTATCAGAGTTTGACTGAGCATGAGGTCTCAGGTGCAAATCTCAACAACCCCCATATTTATTTGCGCAAGGTTAAATGGACATTTGCATGAGTGGACGTGTTTTTAAAATATAAAAGCTCATTGACCTTTCAACCATCAAATTAAACTTTTGGTTGAAATGATTCCACATAAAACTCATTCGAAGTCGGACCGTACCCGAACCGAGCTGAAATTGGTTAATCCATGCCAGATTGAACTGTCTTCTACAACCCGAACCAAAACCAATTCACCCGATTGATAGGTCTGACTCCAACCAATTCCTCAACATCCCTCCTTCCTTTTTTATGGTTTTTTTTTCTTCAGCCCTATGCTTTTTTTCCCCATGGATGACCAGTGCTATGCTGACTTCATTGTTTATTTTAATAAGATAAGTTAGTTACTGAAATAAAGAAAGTGTCGTAATGTTGGCCCATTCAATTAATATTTTTTTGGGTTGTTACACTCATCAAGTCTACTACTCTTACAACAGACAACAACACACAACAATGAGAGATATATATATCGAAAGAGAGAAAATCAGGCAACCTCACCAAAAACAACACCAACTTTTTCTATTCATTTTTTCCTTCTCTCTCTCTCTCTCTCTTTTTATTTTTTTTTATGGGGAAGGAAGAAAGAATTGCAAATTTGCAATCGAAAACGCCTCTGTTTCTCCTGCGTTTATCTCTTCACAACTATGTTTCTTCCCCCTTTTAATTTTGACCATATTTTGTCCAATCTAAATATTTAAATTTATCCAATTCGGAAAAAAAATCAATTTGATTTGAACTCAATTTTCACATTATCCGAATACTTAGATGCTATATTTCTCTTCTCTTTTCTGATGTTCAAATCCGATTTTGGTACGAATTTAGCTCTATATGAAGCATTTGACCAAAAACGAATATGGAAATTGATTTCTTATTTGAATTTAACATTGACTGAATTTAACGGACAACAATTTAACCCGAACCCGAACCCAAATTTTTACCTTCACATTATTTTGGGTTTGCTACACTTAGAACTCACAAAATTTTATCCGACTCAAAAAAACAGGGTTCAGGACGTTGATCTTTCATTCGAATTTTGATATTGACCGAATGTTCGACCATAATGTGTCTCTTTTTTCTATTGTCTGAAGCCGATATTGACCCGAATTTAGCTCCATCTGAATCTTCCAACCCGATCTAACCCGAATAAGAACCAGTTATGGACAATAATTTCTCATCTAAATTTTGATACTGGCTAAATTTGACTGACCCGAATTTACTCGCTAATTACACTCATCAAATCCCTGCATCCCGTGCTACTTCTCTTGCAACAAACACACAATAAAGGGGAGAGAGTGGGCCATAGAGAGAAAATCAAGCAACACCACCAAACAAAATAATCATCACAAAAACACAACTTTTTCTCTCTTATTTTTATTCCCTCTCTATTTTTATGGGGAAGGAAGAGAGAATTTCAATAGCAAGGTCGAAACCCCTGATACTCCAATCGAAACGCCTCTGTTTCTCCTGCATTTATCTCTTCACAACTCTGTTTCTCACACTCTTCATCACTCTCTCTCCCACCAACAAATGCCGCCTTTTCCGGTACGGATCATTCGACCCAATTCAGTCTTCTCTGTTTTCTTACCCGATCTCATATGGCGAACACAAACACCCGATTCCGACGTACCGGCATTCGTGCTCCTCCCCTGTTTTCTTCTCAGGTTTGTTGTTGTTGTTGTTGTCGGATTTCGATTTCGGGGGTTTTCGATTGGGTTTGGGTCGTGGGTTTGTGGGTTTCTTGGTGGGTTTTTGATGGAATTGCTTCTTAGTTCGTTGTTTTTGTGAATTGAGAGATTGTGGGATTGTTGATTTATTCCCCTGTTTTTTTTTCATTCATTTATGGTGGGGTTGTTGTTGTTGTTGCTGCTGTTGTTGGTGTTGTTGTCGTCGTCTTTTGATTTTGTGGAAATTTCAATCGGTTCGTGCCGTGGGGTTGTGGGTTTTTTGGTGGGTTTTTGATGGGATTGCTTCTTAGCTCGTTGATTTTGTGAATTGTGTGTTGTAGGGTTGATTAATTAAGAGATTGTGGGATTGTTGATTTCTTCCCCTGTTTTTGTCATTCATTTGTGGAGGAGTTGTTGTCGTCGTCGTCGTCTTTCAATTTTGTGGAAGTTTTGATCGGTTTCATGTCATGGGGCTGTGGGTTTCTTGGTGGTTTTTTGGTAGGATTGCTTCTTAACTTGTTGCTTTTGTGAATTGTGTGTTGTAGGGTTGACTAATTGAGAGATTGTGGGATTGTTGATATCTTCCCCTGTTTTTCTCATTCATTTGTGACTTTTTTTATCGGTTTTGTGTGGTGGGTTGTGGGTTTATGAGGTTTTGATCGAGGGATTGTTGAGTTCTTCATGGGTTTTTGTGATTTTGATCAGATTATTTCTCTGCTCACTCTTCTTGGTTGTTGATTTTCGATGCGATTTTGCGTTTTCTCGGTCAATCCTACATTGTATCCTTGTGGGGTTGTTGAATTTTTTCTGGGTTTTTCAACATTTTGAACAGATTACTTCTGGGTCATTGTGTGTGACTGTTTATTTTTACTGGGTTTTCTATGTTTTCCAATCAGATTACTTCTCATATAATTGTCATTCTGCATTTTCAATCAATTCTGTCTTATGGGGGTGTCAATTTCTTGACGGGTTTTTGTGTTTTTGTGTGTTTTTCATCAGATTATTCGACAGTTGACGTGTTGAATGAGATTCGACAATCAATTCAAAACTGGGTTTTCTTTGTGATTGTTGATTTTGAATGGGATTTTCTATGATTTTTGATCAGATTACTTCTCAGATGATTGTCATTCTGCATTTTCAATCAATTCTATCTTGTGGGGTTGTCGATTTCTTGACGGGTTTTTGTGTTTTTGTGTGTTTTAATCAGATTACTCGACAATATTGAGCGAGTTTAGACAATCGATTCAAAACTGGTTTTTTTTCCCCCCTCTGTGATTGTTTGATTTTTACTGCGTTTTTCTATGTTTTTCAATCAGATTACTTCTCAGATGATTGTCATTCTGCATTTTCAATCAATTCTATCTTTTCGGGTTGTCGATTTCTTGATGGATTTTTGTGTTTTCGATCAGATTATTCGATAGTGTTGAACGAGATTCAACAATCGGTTCAAAACTGGGTTTTCTATGTGATTGTTGATGTTTAATGGGTTTTTCTATGTTTTTCAATCAAATTACTTCTCATGCCCTGTTCTTTGATTAGTTTGGATATAACTCTCCCAAATTATTTTAACTTATGATAACTTATGCAAACCTAATACAATTCCTCAAAAAAATATCCACTCTAAAAACACAATTCCCCAAAAAAGCATCATAACTTATCATAACTTATCTGAATTTATTCTAACTTATCCATCCAAACCTGCAAATAAACCTCATATGATTGTCATTCTGCATTTTCAATCAATTCTATCTTTTTCGGTTGTCGATTTCTTGATGGGTTTCTGTGTTTTCGATCAGATTATTCGATAGTGTTGAGCCAGATTCGACAATCGGTTCAAGACTGGGTTGATTTGCCATTGAGGTATATGCAAGGCAAAGGTTCCACATTTGGTGGGAATTTTAGTTTGGAGAAGAGGCTATCTTTTTTGGATCAACTTCAACATGGTAGCAATGAATTCCCCTGCGGTTTCTTCAAACCATTTCCTATTACTCCTCTAGGTAAATCAATGAGTGATCCTACTCATTTCAATGATAACTCCTATGCATGGGGAAGAGTGTCTATTGTTGGTACCGGTGGGTTTAAAAAACCTCGCGAATTGACTTGGGTAATTTTGTCTTATTCGATATTCGAATTGGTTCGATTACGAAAAGAATCCAGTTTTGTTTGAATCTCATTTTGACATTGTTTAAACTGGCCAACTATTCGAACATAATATTTCTCTTTTCTATTGTTTGAATTTGATTTTGACCCGAGGTTAGTTTCGCCCCAATAGCCCGACTCAAAAAAAATCGGATTCGAACGTCGATTTCTTATCTGAATTCTTAGATTGACCGAATTTGACCTGGACCCAAATTTGAGTTTGTGCTAATTGTCTACATCTGAATCATCTCAAACATGAAGTTAGTGTGACTATACTGAAATTTGTTGTTGTTGGAACAATTTCAATGATAACATACTTATTTATAATACAAACAACATTGTGACTATAGTTTGTTCTAAGTATAAATATACATGGGTAGAAGTTACAAGGTAATGTTTGCGTTAAAGTATTCTTCTTTAACTGTGTTTCTAATGATAATTGTCTCATATGATATGTCATGCTATATAGTGAGAAACTAATAGTCAAAGTTTTCAAAACCTGGTCACGTGTGCTTACAGATGAAGCTGCAATGAGAACTTGTGATAGCGTGGTGGTTGTATCAGCCATATTTGGTGACCATGACAAAATCCGACAACCAAAAGGGGTTGGTTCTAAGACACTTAGCATGGTTTGTTTCTTCATGTTTGTGGATGACCTAACCTTGAAAGGACTCCAGCGTCACAACTTAATCTCGGAGGGATCCAACGATCAACTTAAAGTCGGTGTATGGAGATTGGTGAACGTCTCATCGTTATATGAAAACCCTGCCATGAACGGGGTGATACCGAAGTACTTGGTTCATAGGCTTTTCCCCAATGCAAAATACAGCATTTGGGTTGATGCTAAGCTACAACTAGTTGTTGATCCTTTGCTATTGATTCATTCTCTTGTTGTGAGGGAAGGGGTGGATATGGCCATCTCAAGGCATCCCTCTTTCACACACACTATGGAAGAAGCTATGGCTACTACTAGATGGAGGAAGTGGTTGGATGTTGAAGGAATTAGGGTGCAAATGGAGTCCTATTGCCAACATGGATTGCGACCTTGGTCTCCTAATAAGCTACCTTATCCGTCAGGTAAACTTTATATTCATCACGTATGACATGTTATAAGTATTTTGTCTCTAAAAATTCAATTTTGATAAGCGATCACAACACAACCTTTAATATCGGTAGGCACCAACCAACACTTATTAGCGCTGAGCAATACTAGTATCCTCTTGTTAGCATGGAATTTAATTAGACACTTCAAAGTTGTTTAGGAATTCAAAATGATACTCGTTAAAATCTAATGTACTATGGCAATTTGACATTCAACATTGAGAAACATCGACCAAGACTCACTAGCACTTATCAGCGAGAATACACTCTAGCTATCACGACATCTACTCACTTTAAAACCATTAAACAAACTAAATTGAGCTAGGAATTTAGAATGATATACTCATCAAATCTACCAATTTAAAATATATATGTAGCATTAACTCAAACATAGCAATGGTAATATAATGTCCTTTGAAATCCAAATAGTTTCTCAAAGTTTCTAAGGACAATCAATTTTGGAACAACAATAAAGATTAGAATTAGATGGTCCCACTCTAGGAAGAGGACATTACTTAAGCCCCAATCATGGCTTTCTACCATGTATTAGAGAAGAAATCATACTTTTGGAAAATAAGCTTACTAATGAAGCATACTTGATTCTTGAGGAAAGTAAAGTAGTAAGGATTTCTAATCATATTGTTTAGGCATGGGGTAGGATATTAATGAATTGTGTAGAAAAATCTTAGTCTACCTAGCCTTTTTTATCATGTAGAGACACTCACATCCTCTAGATATATAGATGAGTTAGTTTTTTCTTTAAAAAATAGAACCATTCATGTGTTAATAATATGATCTTAATTAATAAATAATTAATTTAGTAGTATTACTATTAATATAACTATTAAAAGCGCATTAAAAATCTAATTTTATTATATATGAAATAACAACATATTATATATAATTATTTTTAACTGTCAATGTATCATTTTTATTATTATTACTTTTATTATTATTATATTTAGGGAAAGATATATACCATATTCTAATGCTTATGAAGAAGCACCTAAAAATTTGGATCTATCACTAAAATTAATGAGACGCAACAAAATACCTGGTCAATAGGTTAGGGATAAAAAAAAAAGTATTAAACTGTTTATAATAGTAATGATTTAATTTTTTTAGTTTCTAACAACTAATGTCTAAATTCTAGCGAAAAATTTCAAAGATGAAGATAATAACCAATTAAACTACCACTTTTATAATAACATATTAAAACGATATCGTGTTAGAGTGGTAGAGTTTGGATTCTTAGGGCATGGATTTCCCCGAAGAAGAAGTGAGTCTGGATTCTTAGGGCATGGATTCTTAGGCTTTTTCAAGTTGAAAGAATAAGTTATCCTAGTAGTAGGAAATAGAGTTAGTAGAAGTGAGTTTACTTGCTCTTGCGAAAAAGTGACGAGGATTTCTTATCTTATTGTGTTTGTTGTGAAGTAAGTTGTATTAATGAGCTGTTTAGAATAAGGATAGTCTACCTAACTTCTTTTTGCGGGACCCACACAAATAGTTACTCTGTCCATTTCGTATTAATTATCGTTTTTAAAAATCATGTAATTAAATTTTAAAAAAATTGACTATAAGTTTTTCAATATATACAATGAATTACTATATAAAATTATCAACAGTAGATTCGTAACGAAAAAAACTATCATAAAAATATGATATTGCAATTGTTAATAACATATTATGTAAGAAATTATTAATAAAAAAGTGATTCTGAAGATTGTGAAAGTCAAAATTATGATAATTAATATGGAACTGAGAAAGTACTCGAGAATTTGAGATAGTTATACAATGATGCGTTTGGTAGTTTCATGGAAATTTTTTTTATGGAATAAGTTATTTTTAGGAAAGACTTTTCCTAGAAATTCCCTTGGGAAAAGTTTACTGAGCTTCGAAGTGAAATAACGGGTCTTACATTAAGACTTTCTCATCTATTATAGACAACCAAATATAGAAAAATGGTAGTTTTCCAACCAAACGCCCCGACCCCTAGTCATACTCCCTGCAACTCATATATTATCTGTTGTTGTAGTTTATGTATAATCGGTTCATAAATTTTTCACATTCAATTTCTCAATACATACAGATTTCCATATATATATATACATATATATATATATATATATCAACCTAGCTACTCTCATTAGGTTTTTAGTACAATGCACTTTCACAAAATTGTAATTTATAAATATTTTGAGATTATATTGATGAAATATGGTGATTAAAGTAAAGTTCACTCATTATGAAAAGTTAAAAACGATAAATATTATGAAACAAAAGAAATATAGTTTTACACAATTAAAAGGTTCATATGAAATGAGATTTAGAGAAGATAAACATATGCAACCTTATTCATATTTTTCCAACCACCAAAGTATATATGGAAAATTAAGAGGGTCACAAGATGGAATAAGTAGGTGGGAAAATCTATTTACACACTTTTTGGTGTGAATTTTCATGCACATTTGTGATGGCATAGAATACACTTTTTGGTAGTTGCATGTGTTCTTTTCACTTTGTACTTTTGTAGTAAAAGTTTCATTCCCATGCACGATCAAGGCCACACTATGCATATGAACCATGCATTTACTACTCCCTCCTTTCTCTAATATTTGTCTGGCTTTGATTTTTTTGGGGGTTTTAATATTCTATTTTGATAGTCGATTTTTTTTACTAATATATTTCAAAAAAAATGAGATTATACTATTAAAAAGTATTTTAAAAAATATCATATACTCTATCCATCCCATTTTATCATGTTCTATCTAGTATAAATATGATCATATGATCCAAAATTACAATTATAACAATCCCCAATTCTCACATAATATTTTACTAATATTACAGTTCTGTTCGGCAAAATTAGCGTTTTAGATAGCGGATAGCGATTTAGGTAGCGGATGGCGATTTAGGTAGCGGATAGCGGTTTAAGTAGCAGATAGCGGATGAATGGTCAAACGAGAATTGTGTTCGGTAAATTTAGCAGTTGAATTAGCAGATTAATGTGAATTGACATAAAAGGATATCAATAATTTTCAAAGATAAAATTTTCAAAGGGTATTTTTGACTGAAACACTACTCCAAGCGCTAAACGTTGACTTTATTAAGGTTTCGCAAAACGCTCTTTAAAACGCTAAACGTTCCTCAAAACGCTAGTTTACCGAACGCTAATATTTATGCGATTAGAGTTTTGATTTGGTCAAGACGCTAAACGCTATCCCAAACGCTACAACCAAACGCAGCCTATAACATTGTATTCTGTTGGGTTTATGGCCCAAAATCAGTCTCTTGATCCCACAATTATTTGTTTCCTAATTGTATTAGGATATTATTTAGGTTTCCTTATTATGTTAGGTTTCCTAATTGTATTAGATTCCAAAATTAATTGGAGTGGGAGTCAAGTTAGGTTTATAGAGAGTTTTTCCTATAAATATAGGTTGTTATCAACCTATACACTTATAGCAATATAACACACACACTGAGAGCATTCTTCACCTCTACTCCATCCCTAGGTCGTGAGAGTCTTTAGAGAGTAATTTTGTCTTCAGTATATTCCCGTTGTGCTATTAACCCCTTGAGATCTTGTCATCGATCCCCTTGCGTTATATAGCCTGTGCTATTAACCTCTTATGATCTGGTCGTCAATCCCCTTGCGTTATATAGCCCCTTGGGATCTCTCTTGTAGTCTCTCCCCTTATACTAGTGGATTATTGCTCCGTTGCCGTCCGTGGATTTTTCCCGATTTGGGTTTCCACGTAAATCGTGTGTCTTTATACTCTCTATCTTTTAATTACTGATCTTATTATATTTCTTCTCAATTTATACATTCTGATAATTATCTCTTCCCCTGCAAATACTAGGCTATATTTTATCTCGATCCTAACCTACTCTTATAGTCTTGTGGTAGGTTTTTTTTTTTTTTTTTTGGTTACAAACGTCATTAATGTAGTTTCATTTTTTTTTATGGGTCAGAACCACCAAGGTTGAAAAGTACAACAAAAGCTCAACATCCGACCTAATACATAAAAAAAGAAATACAGACGCCTTATCTAAACATTAACTACGGATGTAGAAAAGCACTAAAATATGAAATAAGTAGACTTCTAATTATATTTTAAGACACCTTCGTAAATATTACGGGAAAAAGTGCATTCAAATCTGACTAAACTAACACCTAAAATGACAAGATGAAGCTTTACATGATATCTTACTTCTTCCTTGCCTTCCTTTTCTTAATCAACTTCACTTTTACCTTCCTTTTGTTGAACATCCTAGCGAATCTAGACCTTAAAATTAGGGATGTCCAATATTTTATTACACATAAATAACAATTTTTTTGTTATCCAAATTTATACTAAATTGAAAAAAAGTTAAGTTACCCGTAAAAATAATTACAATAATATCATATAACAATGTATTATATATATTGCAAAATTAATGATCACCAAAGTTTATAAAGTTTGTTCAATACAAAACTCAAAACAAAAGATATATAGACAAAATGGGAAAGAGGGTATATGTCATTATTTATATTGAGAGGTTAATAGTTAAAATTTTTAAAAATTAACTATTCATAGTTGGTCGAGACAAATATATTATGTATATTGAGGAAATGAGGGGGCATGGAATGTATATATATAACTTTTCATATGTTTATGAAGATTATGTGGTCCATTGCTCCAAAGAGGGGAAAAGTCTGTGGTCCTTGAAGAGAATAACTATTTTTGACTCAATATATTAACTTTTATGGATTATTTGAGCTTTTTTTTTTTTTTTGGTGTGTGTATTTTCTCAAATAGTGTTTTATGGAATACGGAAAATATCTAGAGGTATTGAGGTTGGTACCACTAATTCAAAATTTGTGACTTTATTTTGGTTTTTAATATGATTTTAGAATGATAAATTGTCAATAATAGTTGTCATTTGTTTTTTCTCCTTACTAAATTATTTAGTTGTCATTTGTTTGTTTGTATTAAATCACTAATGTTGTTTTCACTGGTTTATTGAACAATGAACAATTGGTTGATAATTGTTGTATCAAGATAATTTGTGGGGTTTGTGTGTTTGATATATGTTGGAAACAAGTATGTGGTACAAATATGAGGAAAATTCGTAACATAAATGTCAAATTAAGTTCTGTCTATTATAAGTTTAGAAAAATAAGTTCAACTAATAAATTTAGAATGAGTTATGCAAAAGGCTTTCACAAGAGGTTCAGAATAAAGTCGAGATGAGTTTAGAAAAATAAACTAAGAGTAAAAGTTCAACTCATAATAAGTTTAGTCAAAACAAACGGAGGAGAACATGTTCTTGTTCTTCTTAAAATAAAGTGGGAGGCTGGATGGCTAACTAGATACTATTTTACCTATAATTTTGTTGTTTGCACTTATGGTTTAGCCGTGAAAATTTTCCTTAGTCTTGCATGAAGAACATAGAAAGACGCCTTGAGAAAATTACCTCCTAACTCATTCCTTTCTATCCGTGTTCCAAAGAAAATGAAAAAACCCTGAAAGAACATGCCCTGATCAAGGTGTGCAATGGGATCGAAGTTAGCAAAAGTTTATCAGACCCTAATATCTTAATGTCTGACTTGAGAAAAACATGGCATGATTAAAGATTTTTCGTCCAAATTTTGACAGTGACCGAACATTCACATGCAGCATTTATGTTTTTCTAGTGATTGAACCCGATTTCAACTCGAGTTTAGGTGCGTTGAATTGTCCAACCTGGTCGGTAACGAACATCAATTTCTCGTCCAAATTTTCGACATTGACTGATTTAAGCAACCCAGATTTGACTTATACTCGTTTTCTAACCAGGCTCAATTTCGAGCCGTATTTAGTGCCATTAGAAACCTTCGACCTGGTCCCACATGAAAAAAAGGAAAGAATCTAGGTAACGAACGTCAATTTCCCTTTCGAATTCAACATTGACCGATTTAACCGACCCGAACCAAATCCAGACCCGAGTTTTTGCCCGCGCTAAACAGGACCATAAACATCCATGCAGATGTCCCAGACACGGCCCTGATCTTGCGGAAGCATGGGGCGGCGAACAATGCGTTCTCCTGCATGCTGTTCAACGAGCTGGATGGGTTCAACCACAGAGACCAGCTCGCATTTGCGTTCGTGAGGGACAAACTTAGGCCCAAAATCAACATCAACATGATCGACAGCGAAGTTTTCGAGCGAATCGTGGTGGAATTCAGGCACAACCTCAAACAGGTCACGATCGCGACAACTCCTGCAGTAGGGAGTAATAAGAGGAGGGCAAGTATGAGGGAGGGCCTAGGGAAATGTCATGCCTATTTTATGGAGATGTGGGGGGAACCTGAATTATCCCATGATTGAATATTTGATTGAGGAGCACATCATCATTCATTCTTTTGTTTTTGGTTTTTTCATTCATTGATTCGTTTGTTGTTTAATGGATTATTGGATAATACATCGAACTTTAAGGGATTTGACAATAATGCACTCGACACTAATTCAATCTGGTTGACACGGTGGTTGTCCCACTTTGGGTATCGTTTTTCTATTTTTTTCAAACAAAATATATTAGTCATCCTGCTTATGTGTACTTTCTTACACGGCAAAAGTTTTTTCTGAAAAAAATAGAAAAACGACACCTCAAAATAGGACAGCCACCGCGTCAATCACCAGCTAAATCGGTTTGAGTGTGTTATTGTCCAATACCCTCAAAGTTCAGTGTATTAGAGTCCAAGAAAAAAGTTTAGTGCATTATTGTCCAATACCCCTAAAGTTCAGTGTATTATCATCCAATAATTCTTATGCAAAAGATACCAAAAGAGTAAAGGGAAATATATATACATGCAAGGCTGTAAAATTTAATGGTAAATGATAGATATGGTAAAAGTTATTTTGGTAATTTTTTTATATATTTCGATTTACATGCTAAATATTATTTTTGATTGGGGGTAAGAAGAGGAGAAGGGCAAATATATATGAGGGGGGAACCTGAATTGTCTCATGATTGAATATTTGATTGAGGAGCACATCATCATTCATTCATTTTTATTTTTGGTTATTTCATTCATTGATTCATTTGATGTTTAAGGGAATGTAAAATTTGTGAGTAAATGAGATTAGTAATTATTTACTAAAAATTATCAAAATTTACCAAAATCTATCAAAATTTACACGTCTATTAGTATTTATGTTCTCCTTAAAAAGTGTTTACTATATTCAAAAGTTAATACTTATTAAAACCTACCTTTATTTACCAAGATTTATCCATAAATTTTACAGGCTTCTCACGAACACAGATGCTAGGTTTATTTGCCATGATTGATCTTATGCAGGGGCTAGTGATTATTTATTCCTTTTTTTTCTTTTTTTTTTGGTTTTTGTTTTTTGTTTTGTTTTTTTCATTCATTGATTGTTGATTCATTTGTTGTTTAATTATGCAAAAGATACCAAAAGAGCAAAAGGGAGATATATACATGTAGAAGTTGTGTTACAGCAGAGATCAGAAAGGAACATTCAAGTTGATGGCAACCCCACATACATGGAGATTAATTGGTGTAGATCACATATGGACCCAAAATACATTTTTTTTTTTTGGAAGAAAAATTGGATTTTAGCGATTTGAACTATGACATTGTTCTTCATAGTGGTAAATTAGGTTTATCTTTACTTAATCAGTTAACCTTGTCTTATCTTACCCAATTCTCTAAAAAACATTCAAATCAAAATCAAAATTTTATCTGTATTTTAGCTTACCAAACCTAACTTGATTCTATCACCATAAAGAACAGAGGTTATGCATAGATTGAGATAATTAACGAGTTGCTCATAATGGAACAATATTATCTATTACATATATTAAAACAAAATCTCCAAATAGGAGCTTTTGCCATGTGTCATCATCAAAAATCATAATTAATAACCTTATTTTAATGAATCAATTAAAAACCTTATTAGTTATCTATTACATAATTAAAACAATATCCATTAGCTTTTACACATATTCATTTTACAAAGGAATTAGTATGTAAAAGTGATTATTTTTTCAAAATTATTTAATCGAATTTTAGATTATTCAATTCTAATAAGTTTCACATATATAATTTTCAATAGTAACACTCCCGTGCATCCGCATGGGATATATAACGCTAGTTTATTACTAAATCCATATGAAAGTTTGAAATATTGTAATCCAACATATAATAGTTTGATTTGGAAACTACAATTCAATATATTAAAATTTGAAATTACAACAATGCAGGTGCTATGTATAAAAGCTAGTGTATCCATGTAGGAAAAATATTTGTTGGAAAATGATGTTTGACAACGGCTTGAATCTTCATCATCTTCTCTTGGTATCTTGATCTTCTAGCGGTAAATGTGACAAGACGGAGATTGAACTTAATAACCAAATGGTTAACTTGACTTGTTTGGATAACGCTAAGAGTCATGGCCTCGTACTCATTTTCCTTAAGAACTATTTCTTCAGTAAATGTTCAAAGGGATAAAACTTAGCTCTTGTCGCACTCAAGACATAGGTTTCTCACTTGATTCTCTCAAGTATAGCTGCAGTCTATATTTGAGAGGATGTGATTATAGAATAGAATAGATGCTTGTGTGTTCATCTCAAATGGCTTGGGAATGTCTTCTATTTATAGGAGACTTCCACACCTAATCCAACCCTAATTACACCCCTTAGTCAAAGGCATAATTAAGGTCCTTAATGATGGATTATGACCTTGACTTGGTCAACTAATATAGTTGTTGGATCTTAATACCGAGCTTAATATTAATATTATAAACTTAATACTCAAGATTATATAGCCGTTAGCATTAAAACACATTCTGAGATCCAACACGGTTCGTGTTGGGTGCAACACGACTCGTGTTGTTCCAACACGACTCGTGTTGTTCCAACACGACCCGTGTTGAGCCCAGAAATGTTTCCTTTGCTCTCTGGAGATCAACACGACTCGTGTTGGTCCCAGACTCACCCGTGTTGATCATATTCTTGACGTTTCACTTATATATGATCCTTATACTTGTTATATATAATTCTTTAGGCTATATAATTAACTTATACTCTTGAAATATTTCCAACAATATTAACACATGTATATAAAAAGTTCATTGAGTTTTTATCTCAAGATTACTCACCATTATATAAGCTAGTCACCCATTGCAAGCATAATTGCATAAGGACTTAAGGCCCTTTTAAAGTTTACTTATAAGTTGGGATGTGTAAATATCTATTAAAAGTTATCAAAATTTATCAAAATATACTAAAATTTATTGAAACTTACAAATTTATCAATATTAATTTCTTCTCAAAAAAATGTTAATTTATTAAAAAATAATACTTTTTTTGAATAATTGCCAAAACTTAAATGTATTTAATAAAACTTGTTATTTACAACACCATCTAACCTATCTTTATTTTGATGGCAAATACCATCTAATTTATCAACAAACTTTACATGCTCTAAAAGCTATTAATAGTCCTTTCGCAAAATTAAAAAAAGCTATTAATATGGTGGGTCGATGGTGGACCTTTCAAGTGATTAAATAGGTCGGCCCATGGGCCAAAATAACTGTTGATTTTCTTTTGGGTTATTGATCTTAAGCGATGGCTCAACAATCAGATTGACCATGGAGGATTAGGAGGATAATGAGGTCCCAGATTGTAAAATATATAGGGATCACTAAAGATGACGTGACATGAATCTTTTTAAATTTTAATTTTTTTAAACTTTTGATTTTTTTTTCTGACTTGTCCTGAATGTTTTATGCTAAAAAATTTGTCATAGACTATTTAAGTTGTAACCATAGTTTGCTATTGAGTAAACCATGGTTTGACATTGAGTGCACCCAAAAAATTTAGGTTTTTATGGAGCGAAAGAAGATAGAAGGCCCTGATCGAAGGAGAATATGAGCAATTTGAAATTGACAAGCCAGCTGATGAAGAAGGAGGTAATTCTAGTGGGGAAAATAGAGATAGAGCTTCTCTTTGAATAACGTCACCAAGTCCAACTTCGTAGAAACCCTACCAGATCTCGTCAACCTTGTCAAAGCCGTCGATTTTGTCACCGTCGACCTTAAAACGACCAGCATTACCAGCTATTGATGGCGAGAAATCTTTGAATTTGATCGCTACGATGTCTGTTACCTTAAATCAAGGACTCAACTCTAGCCTCCTCCTCTCTTTTTCTCTCTAGAAAACCCTAACCTCCATTTCCTTGAAGGGGCTGTCATCGATTATTTTGTCGATGGTAAGCCCCAATTTGATTGATTTCTACTTCAAATGTTAGTTTGATTTTACGTTTACGCAAAGAAAGTTAGTCTCTTCTTTTGTAAGAGTTTTTATTGTACCCTTATTTAGAGTTTTTAGTCTCTTTCTAGATTTTATTGTACCCTTATTTAGGGTTTTTAGTCTCTTTCTAAAGTTTTTGTTCAGTTGGTGTGGTCTAATACGTTGGATGAAGATTTACTTTCAAATCGCTATAGCACGGGTTGTGAGTTTCTCCATCAATGGTAAAGATGCAGAGTCATCGAGGAAAGATGCAGAGTCATCGAAAAAATCGGAGATGAACGTCAGTAAGATTAGTTTTAGACTTTTAGTTATTTGGAAGTTGAATTTCATATCTATGTTTTAGATTTACAATTGTTCAATCACGATTTTCATTGTAAGTGTCGTATGACTTACTATTAATAAAAAAGGTAAGGTAATTTCCAGCTTTTGGCAATTACGGTAATTCCCGCGATATGTACCGTACATGTGGCATGATCGAATCTCATACGTCGATTTTATTTATTTCCAAAAAATTAATTTTTGATTTTTAAATTGTGAAAATTATGTATAATTAATTAAAAATTAATTTTTTCAAGGACTTATTTGTTAACTATGAACTAGTCTATAATATCCCGTGCAATGCACGGATAATATTATTTCAATAATTTTACGTTATTTATTTTCTAGAGTAATTTTATAATAATTATTAATTCAATCTTATAAAAATATTATTGTTTATGGATTAAACTATCATTTGAGTTTATTTTAATTTATGACCATAACGATTATGGATAAATACTTTAGTTTTTTTCGTCTTAAGAAGGATGCTTTTTTTTTTGAAAAAACTGTTACGACAACAACTACGTGACAATTCTATTTTCTTATTATTTTCCATTATATATTACGTGGCTTTTAACCTCTTATTCAACTTTTTAATCTTTACTTATTCCAATTTCTTATTCTTGTTTTAGTAGCTTGCATATAATTTTAATTTTTTTATTGTTAAAAATATATATAGTAGTTTCAATCAAAAATTTTATTTTCTAAGATAGTAATTAAAAAGAATACGAAACAATTTTTTCATGAATATTTTATTTTAGTATTTATTATTATATTTTATTTCTAAGGTTCTGGTCTTAATATTATAATTGTGAATTAATGAAAGGAAAAGTAAAAATTGCTCTAATTTTGTATTAGATATTTGTAATTTATGTATGTATGACCTTTTGTATTTCTTTTTTTTTTGAAAAATTTAAAATATTCTAATTTTCTATGCATTAAATATTGGTAACTTATGAATGACTCTAGGTATTTTTTTTCATTTTTATTAATATTATATTTATTAATGTAATAATAAATTATGTAGGTTTGGAATTTGCTTTGGAATTCACCAAACCTTCTAAATTATTTCTTTTAGGTTTAGATTTTCCTTAGGAGTTAGGAGCTTGTGTTTTAATATACTTAATAGATTATGATGGATACCGGATGAAAAGATTGAAACAAATTGACCGACCTCCAATGCTTTCGGCGACCTTTTGCTGGAGATACAACTACTGCAAGAAGTATTCCCGTGGCCAAGTCTCCCTCGCTCGGATGCAATCCCGAGACCAGGCACTCCCGATCTGCTACCCTTGCCGCCATCCAAAACCGATTGTGGAAAAAAATGAAATGAAATCACACTCTGCATAGCCGGTGTTTGAGAACATCGTTGTTCTCCGGCACTGGTGACATCCGGTCGTTCGAAAATTGGTACTGGAAAACTGGTCGGCAGCGGTGGTGAGAAGTCATGCTGAGTCAAACGGCGGAGGCAGTTAGCAGGGGCATCGTCTATCGTGGAAGGCAGAAGGGTTTTAAAACTTAAATTCTAAGATATGTTGTATACAATACCAAAATATTGCAAAAATAATTAGTGAAAGACACATGGTTGAATGGGTAGGGATCTGTTTACTATAAGATAGGTTGCAAGTTCAGATCTCATAGTTTTAACTATTTTCAGAATTTGAAAATAAATAAAATCGATGGATGAGATTTGATCATGCCACATGTACGGTACACATTGCGGGAATTACCGTATTACCATAATTGCCAAAAGCTGGAAATCGCTATACATGCTTATTTCAAAAAAAAAAATGGGTCGGCCCTTGGGCCTAAATCTTAAATACTATACTCCTGTTTTTTTTTCCTTTTTCTTTTTTTTGGCTCACCGTGGGAAAGACAAAAAATTGCTGGGAGGTGCCACACATCTTTTTTAACTGACTCGCGGGTCACAACTTTTTTTTAATGTATTATCGGGTGACATTAAACTGACTTTAATGGCTGGGGGGTGATATTCCGACTTGTTTTGGTCGGAATAAGGGAAAAGTCTTATTTGCCCTTGAAAAATTGAATAAAATGTCCTTTTTACCCTTCCAGCTGAAAACACTGCCTCAGGCCCTCAGTTTCTCTCTCCTCTTTGTTCCCCCAACCCCTTTCCCACCTCCTCCAGATTGCCCGCTTCCCACCTCCGCCGTCCACCCGCGGCTCTCCAGCGCCCTTTTCCGGCGTCTATTTATTCTAACCTGTGCATCTAACTTAAATCACCTTATGTCAAATTCCGATTTGAGATGCCGGAGACTGATCGATTCATCGGAAATCCCGACGATTATGTCGACGCGGCGGAGAATGAGGCTTTGTCACTTTGCGAGGCGAGGAAGAAGGGGGGCTCCATCGACATCGAAATCGGCAGTTGAGATCTACGAATGGTGGAAATCAAACCAGATGAAGAAAGCTACGTTTGCGCCATATGTGAAGATGGGGTCAACGTGGGGGAATTTTTGAAGGAGATGCCCTATGGACATGGATACCACGGGGATTGCATTGTGCCGTGGTTATCTGCTCGAAATTCTTGCCCAGTTTGCCTATTTGAGCTTCCCAGGGACGACGCAGATTATGAAGAGGAGAATTACAGGGGAAGAGGGTGGGGGAAAGAGAGGAAGAGGGATGAAGGGTAGACAAAGTTAAATTAGATAGAAAAATAAGGGCATTTTCATCCTTTTCAACATAATTCGTCGGATTTCAGCCAAAGTAGTCGGAATGTCACCCCAGCCACTTAAGTAAGTTTAATGTCACCCGGGAATGCATTATAAAAAAGTTGAGACCCGCAAGTCAGTTAAAAAAGATATGTGACACTCTCTCTAGCAATTTTTTGCGGGAAAGATAGGTTTCTCTTTTCTTTTATTTTTTTTTGTTTTCTGGATGTTTTTCCTTTTCCTTGAGGAAAGATTGGCGGTTGAAATGATCCTTCACGAATGCCCTGAATTCATCCACCCAAATAGGTTAATTGTATAAACCTAATTCGAATTAGGGTTTAGGGTTTTACGATTGTAGTAGTGCACCAATCACTGCTACATACTCTGCAGAAAGTAATCGAGCTTTTCACTGGTGAAATCAGAGAGATGAGATCCCTGAATTCATCCACCCAAATGAGTTAATTGTATAAAATCAATTCCATGATCAAAAAACCCACACGAATTCAAAAGAGGGTTTAGGGTTTTACGATTGTAGTAGTACACCAATTGCTGCTTTATACTTTGCAGAAAGTAATCGCGCTTTTCAATGGTGAAATCAGAGAGAAGAGATGCGAAATTCCAACGGGTTTGGATAGCTTCTGCTATTGCCGCCTTTGTTGTCGCCATTGTTCTTGCTTGGGTCCCACTACGCCGCCAAATTCAGCCATGCTACTGTTCCCAGGTATTTTTTTGTTTCCAGGGAATTTTTCGTTTAATTTTGCGCAGTTTGATTCGTGGGATTTTCTGGGTTAAGTCGTATTGTGGCAGTATTTGTTTGGAGTAGTGTTGGTGTAGCAGAAATTTTCTGGGTTAGTTTTCTCTTGCTCTTCAATTTAATTAGTAGTTCTCATAGTATTGTGAGTATTCTCATAGGTTTCAGCTTTTTGGATGAATTTTTACTGTTTTTTTGGCTGGTTGGATGAAGAAAATTTGATAGAACTTCACCATGATGATGGGTTTTTGGCTCAGATTGCGTCCGTTTGGTTCTTGGAAAATGAAGTGGAAATTTTTTTGGAACAATGACTAACTTTGATTCATTAGGTTTGAAGAAAATTGGAAGAATGAGAGTTAGATGTAAAGCGTCACGTAAAATTTGGTTGATCAGTGGAGAAAAATGGGCATTTTATACTCTGTTTAGTGAAATTTTATTTCCATCTCATTTTCGAATAACCAAACAAGGCCTTTTTCGCATATTTGAAGTATCCATTGCCTTGCTAATCATATGTGTGGGTTTGTAATCCCTTGGCCTGATTGTACAGTTTGATTGAGGCATTTGTGATAATGCGCATTCCTATGATCTTGCGAAATGATAATGTTCTTAGTTTTCCCTCGTATGTTTGTGGCGGATGTGCAGAAGTATAGCGGGGTGGTGGAGGATTGTTGCTGTGATTATGAGACTGTGGACCGTCTAAATTCGGAAGTATTACATCCTTTGCTTCAAGAGATTGTGAAGATGCCGTTTTTCCGATACTTTAAGGTATGCGAGATTGTGAGAGCGCATTGTTGTGTACTTCTTTTAATGTTGGTTTTGATCGATAAGGTCTCAAAGGTTTTTCAACTTCAAAAAGGTTTTCTCAAAACCTTTTGCGGGTCTCTTGTAATCAGTCTCTCCATACGCAACATACGATTGTCTACATTTGGATCTACTCGGAACTCATGCAATCGGGACCGACACTAGAAATTGTTAATGTGAAAGTTTTCTTCATTTAAATAATGTGGATCAAGCTTCCTTATTGCCTGATGCTTGCCTTTTCCAAGTTGCTAACAAAGTGGTGATCTTATAAATGTATCCCTAGCAACTAACAATCCTGAGAAAATCGACTTTTCTGCAAGTCTAGGACAGTAACTTTTGGTTCCCTATTCTTGTGTAGAAAAGGGGAAAGGCACAACACTTATAACTTATCAAAAATTGACATTTTTTTGGCGATAAATTCCATATAGTTTTTAAAGAGCGTAGACAATCCATTGCTGTATGATTGCTGCTTCTGCTGAATAACTACACAACCCACTAACTTCTCAAGTGCTGCTTCAACTATAGTATCAATTGAAGCATATGACTGATTCATGGTTACCAAGAACGCTTTCGGGATCTCGCCAAATGTAGTATGTGAAATGCTACTAACTTTTTATTTTATTTTTTACACAATCAGTTTAATTTAGGCTTTGGATCATTTATTCCCCAGAGTGAGAATCGTGGGGGTATAAGAGTGATCCCAGTGACTATGGACTGATTGATCGGGCGTGCTCTTTTAGAGGCTAATACCAATTTTTACCCATTTTGACCCAACCCAAATTTACCCATTTTTTCCATTAATTTCACCCAAATGTAGCTAATATTATCAACCCAACTCAAATTTATCCAAATTTACCTAATCTTACCTTATTTCTAAAAGTGCACACCCTAGCCGTTTCTTTAAAAATATAATTTTGTCCTCCCCTATGTCCATGATCTAGATAGTTGAAAAAGTTATATTTTTTCAACTTAGATTATAATGGAGTAAAGTAAAATGCCTCATTAAACCTCCTTTGCTCCTTTACCATGGAGTAGCAGGTAGCTAACAATTTTTAAATCTTGGGTCAATTGTAGCTAGTATCTCGAAATTGCAAAATTTAGAGCTAAAACTGCTACATCCGACCCTTCCATATCCCGCCTGGGCGGGATTTCAGAGTATTGGTTTTGGTTTTGGTTTTTGAAATTTTGTTCTCCCCTATGATACTTATATATCATTTTTGAAGACAAGGGTAATTTCCTTTTGGTTCGCCTTTCTTCCTTCAGCTATTGTTTGGGCATGAATCTCATGATGCGATTGTTTAAGGTGTGCATTGGTTCTGTGGTGTTCTTTAAATTATTGATCTTATTCCAGGTTAAGCTTTGGTGTGATTGCCCTTTCTGGCCTGATGACGGCATGTGCCGTTTGCGAGATTGTAGTGTCTGCGAATGCCCAGAAAATGAGGTGCCTGAGCCATTTAAGAAGCACTCGACTGATACTCGTTTGTCCGTTGATCCTCTTTGTCAGGAGGGCAAGCCTCAGGCGGTTGTTGACCGCACGATAGATGCTGAAGTTTTCAAGGGATGGGCTGAAGTGGACAATCCATGGACTTACGATAACGAGACGGATGACGGTAAACATTGAAACTATTCTCGTACCGTTCTTGTCACTCATTTGAAAGAATAGCCAAATTATGCAAAAAGCTCTCACAAAATGGCCATAATGAATTCAAAAAAAGAGTTTAGAGTAAGTTACTAAGTTGAGAAAAATATGTTCAGTTTAGAATAAGTACAGTCAACATAAGGTGAGGATAACAGGCGGTTAAAGTGTCTGTATGCTTCGCCTTCTTTTTCAGATTAAGTTTTCTTCAGAAAAGTTAAGTTTAGTTAATAAGTTCATAATAAGGTAAGAATAAGTTACACAAAAAGCTCTCACAAAAAGTTCAAAATAAGTTGAGAAAAAATTTGGAAAATAAGTTTAGAATAAGTTTACAAGCATCAGTTTAAAGCAACTTCAGTGAAAATAAGATGAGGAGAACACGCTTAATTCTTCTTTCATGGAGTTCAAATGTTCAATTATCCTCTTCTCTTCTCGGTTTTTTGATGGGGTTGATGGACATTAGTTATTAAGCTTTCAGTGGTGTTAATATTGAGAAATTTTTTTGTTATTTGTAGGAGAGATGACTTATGTGAATCTTCAATTGAACCCGGAACGATATACAGGCTACATTGGCCCATCTGCTAGAAGAATATGGGAGGCTATTTACGAAGAAAATTGCCCAAAGTGTGAGTTTTTTTTACCCGCTTCCCTAATTTCTCATTCAAAAACAATGATCCCTACTTGTTCCTAGTGTATATTATGATTGTAGGAGAGATGACCTCTTAATGCTTTATTTATAAATTTTAGTCAATCCTTAATCGCACAACCATAGTTACTAGGGCCGCTTCCCGGGTTGTTAGTCCAAGAACACAGGTCGCTAATTTTTACACAAATTTAGTCTAGTTTTGACTTTGGAACGCGGGTCGCAGGCGTATGTAGCGTTCCCCGTAACTATATCGCGACCTATTACTCGTGCTTTTAGACAAATAAATGTGCCACCTGCTGATTATGGCCATCCCAATTTTGCTGCAGATCCTGATCAAGAGGCGTGCCCTGAGAAGAAGATTTTGTACAAGTTGATATCTGGCCTTCACTCATCTATCTCAGTCCACATAGCTGCTGATGATCTACTAGACGAGGCTAGAAACTTGGTACTGCATTTGCTCTTTCATAGTTCTCCATCTTTGCTGTTTTGACCAAATTGTACTTGAATTCATGTCATTCAAACTTCTTCTAGAGTTTAGCGGTTCACTGTTGCCCCCATGCAACAAAGCACAGATCAGGGTCGGTCTTTATCATTTTGAAATATGACCACTTTGCCCACAACAATCTATAAGCTAATGTTGCACGCTGGGTATGAGGAACTAGTCTTTAATTCAGGGGTAAGACTGTTGCATTCCGCTGGAATCAGCCTCTTCATGCACTCTCGTGCATGGGGGAAGGCTGCTGAAACTTCGACACCCCCAGGGGCGTCAGTGGGACTACACTGGGAATTGTTGTTGTTTGAGTAAGACTTGCATGAGACCCGCCACGTCCTGTTTTGCAGGGACTTTTTGGGTGTTAGATTTTGATTTTGAAATGGATTTGGGTATATGAGGAAATGAAGAACATGTTGAAATCTGATTGTATTAGGGTTGGCATTGATTTAGATGGAAAATATGATAGTAGGGAAAAATTTAGATGGAAACATCGTGGAAAATTTACATTGAATTTGTCATTAACATTTTCCTTCCAAATTTGAGGGGAAAGTGAGAGGAAAATATGATAGTAGGGTAAAAAAGGTGGTAGGATTGGGGAGGGAGAAATCAAGGGAATAATTGCTGGAGAAAACAAAACCTTTTTCATGCAAATTAGTGGAGAGGTATAAAAATTTTCTTTCCATTTCATTTTCCAAGAACCAAACATAGCCTTAGGGGGCCATTCCTATAGTTTCATGTTTGGATTCTTGCAGTATCAAGCGAGGGCCATTCTCATTATGGGCATATATATATATATATATATATATATATATATATATATATATATATATACCCATTTGCTTCATAACACCGGGCAGTTTCTGACGAACATTCCTCCGTTCTTTTTCAGTGGGGTCCAAATCTCATGCTGTTGTACGATCATGTCCTCAAGTATCCAGAACGCGTCAGAAATCTGTACTTCACATTCCTCTTTGTTCTTCGGTCTGTGATCAAAGTGAGTTCAACAACTTCAACTCAGTCTCATGCTAAGTTTCAAGTTGGATCCCGAATCAGAAGACGTCCCTTTTCTGTGACTCCATTTTTTCAACTGAATTCCTGCACTGCAGGCAAAGGATTACCTAGAACAAGCAGATTACGATACAGGAAACCCTGAGGAAGACGCGAAAACCAAGTCTTTGATCGAACAGTTGCTGAACAATCCAAAACTGCAAGCCGCGTGTCCTCTTCCGTTTGATGAAGCAAAGTTATGGGAGAGCCAAATTGGGCCGGAGCTCAAAGACCAAATGCAAAAGCAATTCAGAAACATAAGGTTCTTCTTCTTCTTCTTAGAATGCTGCCTATTTCGTTCACCTTTGTCGAATCCTGGATTGATTATTGTTTGTGTTTACTTGCTAATTGTGTTTGAAAATGATGATTTTTTTGTTGTGACATGAATTTCCTTAAACTTGTGGAAACTTTTTGAGTCTAGCTCTCGCAAAACATCAGGTTTGGGTCAAATGCAGGTCGGTCAGATCAGTCAATGTTTAAATTCGGACGAGAAATTGGCTGTTAATCGGGTTTTTAGGGTCGGATCAGGTTGGATGATTTGGACAGCGTTAAGTTCGGTTTAAAGCCAGGTTCAGGCAACATAAATATGAGAAATATTTGTGTCCGAATTTCCGGTCAATGCGGACGAAGAAATGTATGACCATGGTTTTTTCCAGGTCTGACAAATTTGGATATTTGAATGGGGCAAACTTCTGCCAGCTTTATTCTCGACTGTGGTCCGAAAGGGGGACCTGGTTGAACTGACCCCCTTGATCCGGGACTTCCAAAAGTTGACGATTTCGATCCTTGAGCCAAATTGATCCCCGACCCTAGTAACTATGCTGTCAGCTCAGTTTCATATAAAAATATGGGGTACCGAAGTCCGAAACCCTAAAACCCTAAACCCTAAAATTTACGATTTTGATCCTTGATCCGAATTGATCCTGACAGCATAGCTTCATATAAAAATACGGGGTACCAAAATCCTAAAACCCTAAACCCTAGAATTTACGTCTTTGATCCTTGATCCAAATTGATCCCGACCCTTGTACCTATATTGTCAGCTGCTGACTTTTATACTGTTGATTTTTCCAGTGCTTTGATGGACTGCGTGGGATGCGAAAAGTGTCGGCTTTGGGGAAAGCTTCAAATTCTCGGTCTTGGCACGGCGTTGAAGATTCTCTTCTCTGACAGTGATTCTTCTGACATGGGACTCACTGTAAGTGCTTGTTGTTCTGCCAAATTCTGAAAGCGATCGAGTTTTGATTGAACTCGTTTGGATATAATCCCGAGCATAGTTAGCAGGAACGCTTCCCGGGTCGTCAATCTTGGAACGCGAGTCGCCAATTTTTACACAAATTTACTCAAGTTGACTTCAAAACGCTTGATCCCACAATGCGGGTCACGGGCATATGTAGCGTTCCCGGTAACTATGATCCCGAGAAACATACTCCTAGGAAAAACTTTTCCTGCCCCTTGGATTAACATTCCCGCATATAGAAAAGTTTGTCAACTCAGGAAAGCTGACCAGCATTTTCGGGAAAATAATGCAACCGAACCCCCTAAATCCAAAGAATGTAAAAGGCGTCAAAGAGGTTTGGAAAGACATTTTACGTCATCACAATCTAATATGAAAATAATGAATCCTTTCTCAGCTATTATAAGACCTTTCATGTGTATGGTTACGGTCCGTGGCGTTTTCATGCTGTTTTAGCAACTTTCCTGGGTCGATTTTCTTTGAAACTGAACTTTTATTTATCGCCCCTTGTTCAACCGCAGTTGCAGAGGAACGAGGTGATTGCCCTGCTAAACCTCGTCAACCGGCTCTCGGAATCGATCGAATTCATTCACGAGACGAGTCCCGCCGTGGAGACACTGATGCAACAAGAAGGGGGCCAAATTACCACCATGGGCGTCCCGTGGGGAAGAAAGTTTTGGTGGTCTCTGAGGTCGGGTCGGTACAAATGTCTAGTGGTGCCGTGGCACCAGAGTTGCCATCTACACCATGAACAAGGATTCGGTCTCTCGGAGTTGTGATCGAGCGGAGATTGACGAGAAATCAAGAATTATGAGATAAAGTTTATCTGCCTCGGCTTTGTGTTAGGTTTTGAATATACCAGAAAGAGAATAGGAGGGCATGTAAATTCTAGGGCCCAAACGCATGCGTAGATCGGTTTGGAATCACAGTTGTATGTAACGTTTGTTTTTGTACGTTAGGATTGTCAACAAACTGCCTGGATGCACGAATCAGTCTAATCTGGAAAAGACTAGTTACAGTGCTCGTCCGATGGACGGTTCTTTAACATGATTATCTCTTTTTTTAGTGGATATGTAAAAGTTGGATACATAAAATAGGTAATGAATTTATTGAATTATTTTAAATGTAGAAAATTATATGGATTTAGTTCAAAAATATTGCAGTTAATTTACTCATTAAGTAAACTACAATAAAATCAAAGATGTATATCCTAAAGCTTGTTTTCAATATAATCTTAGGTCCTATTTTTTTTACTTAGTAGGATTATCCTTGTTTTAACCTAACTAATCTAATTTTATTTTACCTTACCGTCCAAAAAAAAAAACAAGATTATACTTTTAGGAAATGTATATTTAAAACTCTTTATTTTATTACTGAACTTATTTAAAAATAAAAAAAATAAGATGATGAGACATTTACCTATCTCTACTATATCCTAACCTAGTTTCTCTTTTCTTACCTTTCCTAACCTTGAAAATTCTACTATAGTTGAAATTTTTTGAACTATTATAGTTGAAAATTTCATAACCATTAATTCATAAAAATAAACCACATATATTAAAAAGATTTATGTCTCACTAAATCAGATTAACTGTTGTAATAAGTTACTTTCATTAGTAAATTTGAATTTTGATTTTTTTATGGTAGAATTAATAATACTCACACTTTCAACTATGATAGTTGAAAAAAGACCAACTTTGGTAGAATATCCTTCAAATATTCAATTTTGTAGAAAATTATATCTCAACAAATAGGATGACTTCCTGTAACAAGTTCTTTAATCAATATATATTAATTTTGATGTTCTTAACGTTATATTTTCGGGTAATTACACATTTCAACTACCGTAGTTGAAAAAAATTTCAACTATGGTAGAACCTCCCAACTAACCTTAACTAAATTTATCTTACTCTCAATAACCTTAACTAAATTTATCTTACATCTCTAAAAAAACAATCCCTTATTTTGACAATGTTTTTAGCCCTTTCCTTCATACTGTATTCGTACCTAAACTAATCAGAAAAACTAACTATTGTTTTACAAACTTTCTTTCTACAAAGCATAATTTGCTTTTAGGATAGACAAAAATCAAGTCAAAATTTGGTTAAGTTGGATAAAAGTCAAGGCCAAATTCGATATTAACATTATTAGCAATTCAACTAAAAAGTTACTGTAAAATTTGTTCACAGTAGGTTTTTAAATATATTTAATGGTTGATTAATTACAAAAAAAATTATTTATTAAAAGTATATACACAAAATAAAATTTATTCTAATACTTAATAATGTAATACCCTTTTTTTTAAAAGAATTTTAATAGTATACTACTCCCTTTTTTTTTAAAGAATTTTAATAGTATACTACTTCCTAGAATTATATATGGAAGAAATTGGGGAGTGTAGATGAACATAGGGATTAGAGTACTAGACATGTGGCAAGTGAAGAGCACGTGAAGAGGCAAGTAGCATTGTGTGCCTTTTATGTTAGAACCCAGCTTGCTTGGCTGCAAAACACAAACAAAAAAGGGGAGGCAACTCTCCCTTTTAGTATAGAGTAAATGAAATGAAATGAAATCGGGTGCAGTTATAGATATTTTGTCCTTTGTCAATTATAGGCCATGTTTGGCAACCAGTTAACAGTTGGTAGGAATGGTAGCTGTTAGCTTGTAGCAATTAGTTGGTAGTTGTTTGGATTAACGGTTTGACTTTAGTTGTTTGGGTTAGCTGATGGTAGGAAAGATGTTTGGTAAACTAGCTTTTTGTGAAAAGCTACTTCAAAAAGTTTCATCAAGTAGCTTTTTGAAAACTAGCTTATTGAGTCCAAAAAAACTAATATGAAAAGTTTGTTACCAAATACCTTAGATAGCTTTTCCACCTTGGTCAAAAAGCTAACAGCGTCCAGAAAACTAAAAGTTGCCTCAAGAAGCTGGTAGCCAAACACTTCCATAGATTTTTTTGTCCACATTATGTCAATTATAGATTTTTTGTTCAAATTTTGATTCTGCTCGATTTTTTTATCTGAGTTGCCATCTATAGGATTGAACAAGGATTGGATCTCTCGTAGTTGTGATCGAGCGAGGTTGACAAGAATCTTACCTGATACTAAAAGGGATGTAAATTCAAGAACCCAAAGAATTGCATAGATAATTTTGGAATGGGGATCAGATATATGTTTGTTTCTATATATGATGTTTGTTTTTATATGGTAGGATTATCAAAAAACTGCTTGACCTGAATGCACAAATCATGATCTAGAAATAAATTGGATGTAGTTTTATTCGAGTTCTAGCGATGCTTGGTTTAATTTTTTTTTAAAGGAATGGATACAATGTTTTTCTCATTCAATGGTCCAAACTCAAAGTTAAGATCGTCCACATTGTTCGACTTGAACCCCCCCCCCCTAAAATGCATTACTTACATCATGTTTCAATATTTTTTTGTAGGACATCTAATTCGTTCATATTCAGAATGACCGAAAACTAAATATCTAACCACCTTGGTATTTACAACATTTAATGTCCTATTTTGATTGAAGTTTTTTTATATGAAAATCTACTAAAAATTACAATGTTATATTTTTATTATTATAATTTCCAATCCAATTTTATTGATAATTTTTTATTGTACATGTTGATAACTTCACAACTAAAGTTTTCAAAGTCTAAATAGATCGAAACTTGGATTAACAAATAAATGGGTAGGAGTGTTATTTATAAATGTACATAAAAATTACAAAGGAAAAAGATACAAATAACATCGTCAAATAAAGGGATGACATAATAAATTATTATTATTATTATTATTATTATTATGCTTTTAAATTCTCCTTTTTCTCACTTTGAGAAAACTAGCTATTTAATGATCTTATTCAAAATAATTTTTATAATAAGCACATATATTGTCTTTCCATGGAATAAGCACAACAAATATATTGATTTAGTTTGTGGTTTGTGATCATATGCTATACTTAGAAACATTTTGCCAATTTGGTAGAAGTTACACCATTAATTTTGCTTCTTTGCTAGCTAATCTTATACATTTCAAACAACAATATTTCTACTATTAATAGGAAATTACTTATATATATAAACTCATTACCTCTTTCTTTCCACAAGCAACAAATAAAAGAAAATAAAAAATAAAGTAATTGAGTTCCTCCTCTCCTCTCAAGCCACCTTTTTTGAAAGGTATTGCATATTCTTTTGCAATACATTCTTGAAAAACCTTTCAATAAAGGATACCTATTTTTCTACAAAATTAATTAAGGATGGGGAAAGGAAACTATATTGAGGTTGCACCTTCTCTACTCATCTCTCCTCAAAGAAAATCAAGCTTAAGAAGATCGAGCTTCCCAAGATTAGAGACGATCCGAGAAGAAGGACATCAATATGACGTGATGGTTCCCAAAAGAATCGTCATTCTGCTTCCTGTATTGCTATCATCAATTTTGTACTACATACTGTATCGAAATGTCGCTTGATGAGACTGTTCGAAAGAACTGCTTCATCAGTAGATCTGGTGGAGGATCGTCTCACGGTAAATTACTTATCGTGGGACATAATTTTGAAGGGGAGGTTTTGGGGGGTGGGGAGGGTGCTTCCAAGCTAGCATTAGATTTTGTTACCAAAATTGGGCATTCAATTTTGCAAATTCCCAATGTTGTAGCAAAGTGGTTTTAATGTATTCATTCTTTACAAAGTTGGAACAAAGAATGTCCTAACTAGTAATTAACTACTTGCATCTTTTTCTTTCTCTTTATGCTTTATTACCCATAATTGCAAAATGGAGAAATTTTGATTTTTAAAGCTTGATTCACTACATTGTAATTTTAGGTTTTAATTAAAACAATAATTATTGTGAATGAATAATAACAAAATGCAAAAATATTAATTTCTAATACTTTAAAACTACTCATATTAATGTGTTTTTAATAAACAAAATGGGTACTTCGGGCTTTTCCTAATGGATGAGACCTTTTTTTTTTATTTATTTATAATGGTAAGTCAGACCACCTATTGAGTCCCCTATCTCAGGGAGAACCTAGTAGGTCTACTAGCCTAAAGGGGAGGGGGTAAACCCCTATGAGGCCCACAAGAAACCTCATAAGGGCACCAACAATTTCCACTAAAGGAATTGTGGTGAATCTTAGGGATGA
Organism: Portulaca oleracea; assembly: GCA_029582165.1. Taxonomy (NCBI): domain Eukaryota; kingdom Viridiplantae; phylum Streptophyta; class Magnoliopsida; order Caryophyllales; family Portulacaceae; genus Portulaca; species Portulaca oleracea. Next base: position 22,382,924 of record CM055871.1, read on the forward strand.
TAAACCTCTCACCCTCATGCCACTTGAGCTAAAGCTCATTGACTAATGGATGAGACCTATTCTTATATGGCTACTCACTTTCAATCCATCTATATCCATTTTATCTCATCTTCAACTTTGATTCTGGTTTTAAATAGTAGTTCTTTAAAGGGTTGTGCACAATACATCGTGCAAGTTTTGTTGCAATAAGAGTTGATAAAATTATGTCCAAGTCGAATATTTGAATATGTACAACCAAATTTTTCTGTCTACATTTTAATGTTGACCGATTTGATTTAGAATTTCGACACAATGTTTCTCTTATTTATGTTGCTCAAGGCCAATCTTGAACCCAATTTATATTTGTCCGAATAGTATAATTTGGTTTGACCTCGAAAAAAATCGAGTAACGGCCATCAACTTAGCATCAAAATTTAATATTGATTGATTTTACCAAGTCAAGTCAGCTCGAATATGAATTTTTGAGCCTTAATTGCTACTTTCTCCACTACCAAAATACTTATAGTCGTGGAAATTGTGTGATGAACTTTTGAAACTTTGATGACAAATTTCTTATTTCTCAATATACATAACAATCAACTATTATCATTATATTTATATTGAAGAACACTTTCGTAAAAGTTCAATTTTATAATTTTCAGAAAATATATCACTAAAAAATGATCGTCAAAACCCTAAATTAAAGACCGTAAAAAGTTAAATTGATATATATAGCACTGACAAAATTTTGGGTCAGCGTCCAATTTAGATCAGTCAAATTTGATCAATGTCAAAATTTAAATAAAAAATTGATATCCCAACCCAATTTTTCAGGTTGAACCTGGGGTTTGAACAACAAAAAAAAGAGAAAATAGTCGGTCCATGCGGTCAATAGGACGAATAATTTATGATCTCATTCGATTTTTTTCCGGGTAGAATAAAATTTTGTCATTCTAGACATATATCAGAGGAAATACTAAGGTGGCCAAATCTTAAATGTGTGGCTAAGAAACATTCAATGTGTCCCCATTGCCAATCATCTCACCATGTTTCTTTCAATCTATGCCCAAACTCCACAATTCACCCCTTCAACTTCCTTACTGCTCCCTCCGTTTTTTTTAATTGTCGCCTTGATAATTATGTCAAAAACTTTGACTGTTAATATTTTAATTTGTATAATGATTCATCATACAAAATTGATGTTGTTTGATTCATTATAAAAAATACTATTAGAAAATAATAATATCGTATATCTTTATAAAAATATTATGTGTTAAATTGTTAATTAAAGATAGGCTTCAAAAAGCGTGAAAGACAAATAATAAAAAACGGAGGGAGTACTACCCAATTTCCCGATTTTCATTCATTTGCTCTTTCTGGGGTTACATCTGAGATAAAGCTTGTCAATTTCTATGCCTGGGTTTTTTCATTTATGCGTGCTACCTGTTTGACGAAATGTCTGTGAGAACTAAACATGGGCAAAACGTATGTCGGTTTCTACCCTTTACTACATGTATGCCTGCTAAGTGTTCGATGAAATGCGTGTGAGAGCTAAACTTGGGCAAAACAGAAGTTGGTTTTACTGCTTAAACACCCTTTAAGCCCAGGACCACATGATCTGCATTTGTCCACTGTTAGCCAGTAGTTTTACCCCAGTGTATGTATGCCTGTTAAGTGTTCGATGAAATGCCTGTGAGAGAGCTAAGTGGGTATAAAGCCGGCAAAATTTTGTCCGACCCCAAAATCCCGAATTGTCTGATGTGGGTCCGAATATTCCGACATAGAATTTCTCTTTTTTCTATTGTCCGAACCCGATTCCGACTTAAATTTATCACCGTTTGAATTGCTCGACCCAGTCTGACCTGAACAAAAACCGAGTCTGTTCATGAATTTTTCATCCAAATCTTGTCATCGACCGAATCTGATCGATCCGAGTTTATCTGTGGGTAAAATAGAATATGCTTTTTTAAGACACATATATGCAGACTAGACCCACACATGATCTTCATTGATCCACTCATACCCAGTAATTTCCTCCCACGTGTCACTGTCAATCCAGGATAAGAAATTTGTTCCCAAAATTCCTCCCATTTCATCCTCCCTCCCTCACTCTTTCTCAACTTCTCAAACTCCTCCTTGTGTTGTATTGTGTTGTATGTCTGTGTGTGTTTGGTTATCTGTGTTCAGAGAGAAATGAGAGCAATAGCATCAGCTCTTCATTCTTCATTATGCAGCAGCTTATCATCACCACCCCATATAAAACCAGACCAACCCACAACATCCTCACTATGCACTGAAAAACCCACCAAAAGCATTCTCCAAACACACCCTCTCTACACCCAAACACACCCCAACCTCTCCCTCCAATTCAAAGAGAAGATCCTCTGCCTCGAAATCCTCGGTATTGATTCGAGCAAAGCCCTCGCCTTAAACCCGTCTCTCCATTCGGCCTCCCTCAATTCAATCCACATGATCATCTCCTTCCTCGAGTCCAAAGGCATTCATCAAAAGGACCTCCCTAGGATCTTTGGCATGTGCCCCCAAATCCTGACTTCTAGCATCAAAACCGAGCTCAACCCGGTATTCAATTTCCTCTCAAACGACCTCGGGGTGCCCGAAACCGGGTTCCGGAGGGTGATCAACAAGTGCCCAAGACTGCTGATATGCAGTGTCAGAGACCAGCTCAAGCCTGCACTGTTTTATCTCCACAGGCTCGGGTTTCGGGATTTCGAGGGTTTGGCTTACCATGACCCTGTTTTATTGGCATCAAGTGTGGAGAACACATTGAAGCCCAAGCTAGAGTTTTTGGTGGGTTTAGGGTTTAAGAAAGAGGAGGCAATTGGGATGGTTTTGAGGTGTCCTGGGCTGTTTACATTCAGCATTGAGAACAATTTCAAGCCTAAAGTGGAGTATTTTCTTGGGGAAATGAAGGGTAAATTGGAGGATATCAAGGAGTTTCCTCAATACTTTGCTTTTAGTTTGGAGAAGAGGATCAAACCAAGGCATTTGGAGGCCTTGCAAAGAGGGATTGAAGTGCCTTTGCCACTTTTGCTTAAGACTACTGATCAAGAGTTTGGTGACTTGTTGAGGAAACTTGGTCAAGAAAGGAGAAAGGTTGAGTAATCAAACTATTGGTTGGGTCTCTTTCTATGGTTCTCTTTTCTTCTCTTTCTACTATTAATCTCTTCTTCATTTTTCCCATTTTGTGGTCTGACAAATCTCTTCTTCAGTTCGTGGGAAAAGTTGCCTAGATCTCCCAAAATGCGCTCAAACGTGTTTTTCCTGGGAATTTGTTGGTTGATGTTGTTGTGTATGTGCCTAGCAGAAGCATTTTATGTGCCTTTTGCTTGGAAATAGCTGGGGTTTCGCCTTATTGGTGTAATTACTTCCTATTTTTATGTATATATTGTTTTGTTGACTTGAAATGAATATTCAAATGATCATGATTTGAGAAGTACATAACATTTGTGTTGTGATGCTCAAGTTTTGTGTTCTGACAAATTCTGTTTATTCTATGTGCTTAGTAAAAGTTACATGCTGTAACTAAATTAGTTTTCGAAGTGGTTTTCGGAAGTTCATGAGGGATTGTTGCCTACATCTGGATGCCCAAACCACATTTGTGTGTGCTTATGCTAGGAAATTTTTGTTGTTTGTGCCTACCAGGAGCATTTTATGTGTCTTTTGCTTGGAAATAGTTGGTTTCATCTAATAGATGTAATTTCTTCCTATTTTTTCTGTATATATATCTTTGTTAACTTAAACAAATAGAATATTTATTTCAATAATGAAGATGGGACAACAATTTGGAGGCATTGATGAAAGAAAAATGTGCACAACTTTCATGTTGTAAATTGGCTTATAAAGTTGTCATTTGCTCTTTATTCATACTTGAGCTCTCATGAATCATGATGAAGAATGAGTCGATTCTTCCAGGAGTTAGCCCAATATGAATTTTACCAATTTTTTTCATATTTTTAATTGTTACTTGAATTTATCAATCTTTACCTTACCAAAACTTTTGATACTCCTAAAAATAACATAGATAAATTTTCAGTTTTTGTAATAAAGTTAGTAGTCTTCTTATTGCGTTTGTCTGAGAATGTGCACAACTTTTATATTGTTGTAACAAATTGACTTATAAAGTTCCTTCTTATTCATACTCAAGCTCTCATGTATCATGATGAAGAATACATTCGTACATACAAATTAGGTTACTAACAGAGCCAATTTGGCTTCGTTAGCCATTTGAAAATATATCTTAACAAAGTTAAAAAAGGAGCGTGTGAAACTGTGAAAAGTCAACAAGTGACAATTATTTTAACAAAGTCAGCAACAATCTTCCGATTGCTTTTCTTTGAAAATGCTTGTTCCCTTCTTTGCGAATACTTGCTTAGTGATCATGATCCAAGCTCCAACCTTGAAACTTTTCCTTGGCCCACGCAATCGCCTCGCAAAGATCAATCTCCTCGGAGTCGTTTTTCTTCACATCCGGCGATTCCCAAGGGTTCCTTTCGAAACCCTCATCGCGACTAAAGTTGATCGTCTTCGCCTGAGAAAGAGAGGAGATTGCAGATGAAGGGGATTCGAGGTGCTCCATGTCGTACTCGTCCATGGTGGTTTCAAAGGAGCCCATTTTGGGGGGAAATCTGGGGTTGAAACTTTCCACCATCATGTAGTTTTTGTTGCTAGAATTCTTCCCATGGTTGTTGCTGGTGTTCATGTTCATATAGGGAGTTTTAGTGCTCCCAAATGGGGGAAGTTCTTGCTTCTTTGGCTTTGTTGTTGAAGTCGATGATGAGCTCCATCTGTTTGGAATATTGATCGGCCTGTAAATTAAGAATATTGTTAACGTATGTCAAAAAGTAAGGTTGTTTATATCTAGACCTTTTTAATCTAGAGGTGAGCGAAATTGAGCAAGGTCGATTTTTGCAGTTAACCGTTTTCAATCAAAGTCCAAATTATCAATTGAACCAAACACTTCGATTAACTGCAAAATCGGTTCAATGGAATTTCTAATTGTAAATTAAACTCCACGTAGCGATTAATTGTTTGTAATCAATAACTAAAACAATTGGAGTAAAATAAATCAAAAATACTAATTTAAAGAAAAACAAGTGGGCTTTTTTAAAAAGTTTGTTGAAGCAAAACACTATCATCATCTCTTTGGGTTTTCAACTCTAAATAAAAGTTAATAATTAGGGTCTAAAAGTAGAGATCATTTTCTTTTTATATCGGATAACTTTTGGCCCACTCATGACTTAACAATCAATAAACTTAACAAGTCAGGTATCACCGTATTCATTGCAAGCAATAACATGAGCCATAAACCCCATAACCAATTTCTACCAATGGAAAATATTTTATTTCAATAAGGAGCTAAACCTTGGAAAATATATATATGACTGAAAATTGGGACCAGAATTAAGATTGGGAGTTGAGATCAAATCTCACTCTTGGTCCTGATTTTGACCCAGATTTCATTTTTACTCTCAGTCCCAGTCCCAATGGGACCATGAGTTGACCGGGACCGGGATGATATTGGGAGTCTCAAAATGTCTGCACGCCCTTAATTTTTACCTTAATTTTCAATATACATTAGACGTTTTGAAGTAGTTATAATGACAAAGAAAATGAGACGGAGATACTATTTTGGTAGGAAAATTTGAATTATATTTATACCTAAGCTTGGACGTGAAAGAAGAGAGCGCAGCATCCCGATCGCCGCCAAACTCGTCGAAGCTCTGCGCCGACCACGACGTCGACCTTGACCGCGCCGGCGCTGCCCTCCTCCTCGCCGGAATCTCGAACTCCGGCAGCCTCCTCCCTCCCTCCGCCGTCCCCGCCGCCGCCGAGTCCTGCCGGAAAATCTCCCGGTAGAACCAGTCGCCAGCGCCGGTGAAGTCCGCGGAGAGCTTCCTGGCCAGGACGCTCCTCGGCGGGCCCCCGAAGACGTCGTCGAAGTCCTCCGGCTCCAGCTCCGGCGACCTCTTCTCCGGCGCCGGCGAAGGACCCATGCGCATCCGCCAGGACTCGTCCATTTCCGGCGAGGGGTAGTTTGGGGATTTTGGGATGGGGATGATTGTTGAGATTGAGAGGGGTTGTTTGGGCGAGTGTATATATATATGTGTGGGGAAAAACAGAGGAGAGGAGTGGAGTGGAGTGTAGTGAAGGGAGGGGAGCTGCTGAGGTGGGTGGTGGCGCCATGTTTGTTATGTGTTTTGATTATCTGTAAAGTTGCTCTTATCACTCTCATCAACTCATCATCATCACCATTCACCATTAATTATTAATATTATGCTTTTTCCCACTGTGTCAAGACATAGGGGTTGTTTGGCTGTACACTTTCTTAGGCTAGTTTTTAGTTTTTTTTTTCACGCGGTTAATTTTTTGATCAAGATTAAAAAGTTATTTAAAGTGTTTAAGAAATACTACCTCCGTCGCAAAATATTTTTCCGTTGGCTAAATTTTGACTGTTAATTACTACCTCCGTCCCTAAATAATTGTCCATTTGACTAAACTTTCACCATTGATTACTCATAAATTACAATCAGTTACAATATAAAATTAATATTATTGTAATTTTTAGTACTATATCTTTCTAATGCTGATAATTTCATATTGTAACTCATTGCAATTTGTGAGTAATTAATAGTCAAAATTTAGTCAAATGGACAATTATTTAGGGACGGAGCTAGTACTCACAAATTATAATGAATTAAAATATGAAATCACTACCATTAGAGAGATAATTTGCTAAAGATTACAATGACGTTAATTTTATATTGTAACTCATTATAATTTGTGAGTAATCAATGGTCAAAATTTAGTCAACGGACAAACATTTTGGGACGGAGGTAATATTTTTTTTATGTTAGCTTTTTGAATATGATAAGCTAGTTTTTTAAAAGCTACTTGATAAAATTTTTTGAGATAGTTTTTCACAAAAGCTACTTTACCAAAAATTATTCATGCGATCAACTAAACCCAAACCGTTAAAGTCAAACAACTAATCCAAATAACTATCAGTTAACAATTACAAGCTAACAACCAAAAGCTACTAGCTAAACAGAGAAACGCCTAATTTGCTGGATTCTACACACATTTTACTCCCTTCGTTCTTCTCTTAATCTCATTAATTTCCCAGCATATCTATTGTTCTACTCTTTCCGTCTCCAAATAAGTATCAATTTGATTAAAATTTGATCATTGATTACTTATAAATTATAATGAGTTACAATATAAAATTAAAACTATGGTAATTTTTAATATAATATCTTTCTAACGGTGGTAATTTCATATTGCAACGCATTGTAATTTGTGAATAATCAATAATTAAATTGGCATTCATTTAGAGAGGGAGGTAGTAGTATATGAAAGTACTATTATTAGATTAATAATGAAAAGTACTATCATAAGAATATAATACTGTAATTTTTTTTGATAAATATACTATAAGAAATTATTAGTCAAAGAAAGACATTTGGACAATTAATATGGAAGGGAATGAGTATATATGTATTCCATTTGTTCCTAATTATTTATCTACTTACATAACTTTGGTTGTCTCTAATTATCTGTCACTTTTACATTTTCAATAACAATTTTACTATTTAATAAAAGACATTGGAACCAATAATTTACCAATAATGGAATTTCAACCTAAATTTTTATGCTATATTTGATTTCTCCACTCATTTCTAAAGTAACAAACACAATGGGAAGAATGGTGTGTGTGTATATAAACATACACAAACGTTTTTTTTTTGATAAATAGTGGCACAGGGCCCTTTTTATTGAGTAAATGGCAGAACGCCAAATAAGAACGTCTAAAAGACTGACAATCCACACCAGCAAAATAGAATTGAAGGCCCCAATAAAAGCACTAAACCAAGACAAAACAACAACTCAAGAAAAAAAAAAGAGACCGAGTCAAGTAATACATGAGCTATCTGAGTGAGAATTACTGAAATCTGATAGGAACTTGATGAACAATTCTAGCTATTTGTAAAGCAGAATATGTATGCTTGTTATACCATTCAGAGGGCCAAAGAGAGACTCAACATTTGTCATTCTTCAGCATCAACAAACACACACACACACACGTATACATACATAATCACACATATATACATCCCACGGTTGTTAAAAGTGTGTCATAGACGAATCATAACATTTAATACTCATTTAATACACGAACTATTCGTTTTAAAAGGGAAAAATTAAGAACCATTGACATAAAATCAGTATAATAAGAAGACTCTATCAGTGTTCTGAATAAAAACATGCCGCAAGAAAACACGACTTTTCACATACCACTGTTTAATAAAAATCAACGTTTATATCGACAAATAATTAACCATATTTTTATACAATATTGTCGAATAAAATAGGTATAGTACTTTATGCGTTTAATTCAAGCACCGTATCTTACTGATCAGACTCAAACTCAAATTTTTAACACATACACACACATAATATATATATATATATATATATATATATGTGTGTGTGTGTGTGTATCCTCAATTCCTCCAGGCTCTCTCATGTTGCTACCATGATGAAATTAATTATTGAAACCGTACTTTTAAGCAAACAAAAGCCCCAACAATGGTGACTTGTGGAGATTCACTTGTTCAACAAAAAAGCTTATAAAATAAAAATGATGGGATACAAGAATTTATTTGGTGCCCCAAAGTGGGACAATTATAACCATATGCAGGTTAATATTGAACTTTTCAGCATACAGTATCTAAGTATCTTATACTTAACAACAGTTTATGTCACATAAAAACAATGCAAAACTTGATTATAAAAAGCTCTAAAATTCTTATGATAAAGTTAATGATGCTTAATTAATATTTAATGCAAGGTGTATAAGAGGAAAAGTGGTCTTCCCTCCCTCGTGTGGTGACATTATGTCTGTGGTCCATGGAGCCATAGCTATGGAGGGTTGTCATATACAAACCTTGTTATATTGGTATCAACTTTTGACTACAAGAATATCAATTTTTACTTATTAAATTATCCCATTTTTTTTAAAAAAAATCTCCAAGTATTTACAATCTGATGCTTACTTTATTGTGTTGAGATTATTTTAATTAAGGGTGTATTGGTTGGGCAAAAATCCCGGGGAAATGTCAATTTTCTCATGTTTTGGTGTAGCTTGACTTTGAGAAAAAATTTACAATGGACCCATCATTTCCTACATTTTCTTAGGGAAAATTTCCCTTAGGTGGGCTAAAAGAAATTTCTCCCGAGGAAATCTTTCCCATGGTAAATTAAAACTTTCCATGGAAAATTTTCCCCAAAAAATATTTCCCTGAGATTCCTACCAAACGCTCTCCAAGAATATAAAGAAGATATTACATACTACCTTGGAGACATATGAGATAAGTTTAAAGATCTAACTAAGTGTTAACGCACTTAAACATGTCAACATAATGTCATACTAATATATGAGATAAGTTTAAATAAGACAAGGCCTACAACAGTTATGTTGGCAACCAGATAGAATAGTACCAACATGAGCTGTGTCATACTAACATGGGTGTTATTAACCCTGAAACCGGGTCATGTCAGGCATGACACGGATTGCATCGGACTGTTGGGTTGTATATGACCAACGAATTTCGGCCAGAATAACTCGGTAGTGAGAATTGGTAGTTGTCTCTATGCCTTGTCTTCTCCTTTTCCTCCTTTTCGTCTTCCCCCCTCTGTTTCATCCTTTTCCTCTTGGAACACCAACTAATTAAGCATAAACTCCAAGTTATTGTGGCTGAGAATTGGTAATAGTGTACTATGATAAAAATAAATAAATAAAATCTAAATCAATATGGCCTTTTCCTTTTACTGCCACGGAGAGCGATGTTCCACCTCTTTCTTAAACAGCTCAACTCTCACTCATTTATTTCATTGAATCTGTTAGACAACATTTGGTAAGAATCCTAAAAAAAAAATTTCATGCAAAAAAATTTCCCTATTCCTCCAAGGGGAATTTTCTCCAAGTAATAACAAATTATATATCCAAAAAATCAGATCAACATTACTAACATCTCTAGCATATATGTGAGCTTGTGCATTTGCCTGACCCAAGCAAGAATTATAATTGTTGCATTCTTAAAGAGTAAAGGAGTGCACTTGCACTTAACTATTATTATTGCATTCTTAAAGAATAAAGGTACAGCAAAAGAAAAAGATTATATGGAGGAAAAAGCTGAAAACTGTCTTGCATATAATTATCTTTCTTTTTCCTTTTTCCTTTTTCCTTTTTCCTTTTGTTGATGTTGGATGATCTTCACCTTCAAGTTGTCTTATAGTTAAATATATACTTGGTCAAAGTCTGGTATAAGTGGTATAGAGAATATAAGCCTCTACATAACAACCAAACGATAATATATATATATATATATATATATATATATATATATATATATATATATATATATAAACTGATTATACAAATATAGTTCTTTGATGAGCATACGAGCATGGTTTATCGGGCGAATATCAGATATTATTTTCTTGGATATCAAGTACGTTTATGGACATCAAGTATGAAAGGTGGACATCAATATTTGATGTCCGCCTAACAAATCCTTAATATTTTCTTTTTTTACATGATGTTCACGAAAATCATATTTGATGTCCATCTTTCATAGTTGATGTCTACAAAAATAATATTTGATGTCCGTCAGATATCCATCCATGCTCACATACTCAACAAACGGTCATGCTCATATGATCAATTTCCTACGTATATATAGACACACATATAAATATACTTGTGTATATATAATTAATTTTATGCAAAACTTTATGGTTTTGTGATGTATATATAATTTTATAGGTATGTATATACAGGGGTGAATATTAATTTACTTCAGGTTACTTTGATATAAGTTATCTCTTGATAAATTACTAATCATATTAATATTAAAAAAAAACATTCTAACATGATTTATTATTACTCATAATAAAATATATTTAAAATGTCACTATGAAAAGAATCTGTATATATTACACTAATTTTATATAAAACATTCTCAGCTAGAATTTGTAATATATATATATATATTACAAATTCTAGCTGAGAATGTTTTATATAAAATTAGTGTAATAATATATATATATATATATATATATATATATATATATATATATATATATATAACAAGTTGATAATGTCTAATGTTAATTTTTTTTCTTTTCGAGTCAATATATATCTATTTATTTAAAAACTTTCAGTAAAAAAGTGTACCTATCTTTCAATTTGATTGCTTTTATAAGCGTCTTCCTATATGTATGGTTATTTTTTTTTTTGAAAATAATATCAAATGGTATGGTTATTTTTTTCCCTATATGTAAGAAAATAATTAGAGCTGCTCTTTCAAAGGTAGGAACATCATTGCATGAACTATGAACATTGTTTTGCATGGTATACATACTATGAAAATAGGGGTGGCAAAAATTCGGGTCCGGGATTTATTGGGTTCAGTCAATTCGGGTATTCGGTCAAAAACCCAAACCTGGACCCTGACCGAATTTTAATTCGGACAAAATGACCCGACCCGAACCCGAATTTGACCGAATGACGGAATTTGATTTTTTGTCAAAACTAAAAATTAACTGAATATTAGATTTTTTTTGACCAAATATGACCAATTGACCGAATGACCGAACTTGACCGTATATGAAATTTGAACCTCTTTATGTGAGTTATTAGCACTATCTTCATACATGTGAACTTATTATTGTTGATAGTTGGAATGCCACTGGGAATGGTGCATCTTGTGAGGATTGCATAGTGAAGCTAAGTCGATGGCAACAATCCTTGCAAGGGTGGGCGGACAAAAATTTTGGTAATATTCAACGCTCTATCAAGGAAGTTCAAAGGGCCCTCGGGGAAGCTAATAATGCACAAGATAGGAAAAACCTTCTTAGCCGACTAAGGAAACTGCAAAATCAAGAAGAAGTAATGTGGTGGCAATGTGCGAAATCTGACTACCTTCGGTATGGAGACAAAAATTCAAAATGGTTCCACCGAAAAGCCTCCTCGAGACGTAAGGTGAATGCAATCAGTCAGCTAATTGACTCAAATGGTATCACATATAAATCTGATGATGATTTTGAACGTTTATTCACGAAGTATTACACTGAGCTTTTTAAGACCGAAGGAGTTCCTGAGTTGGAAGAAGTTTTGGAGCATGTTCAAAACCGAGTCACAGCAGATATGAATCAGAAGCTAATGTTGTCATACACCCGCTAGGGAGTGAAAGATGCAGTTTTTCAAATGCACCCCGGAAAATCTCCTGGTCCGGATGGTTTTAATCCTTATTTCTATCAGCATTTCTGGAATATTATTGGGCAAGATGTCACGAATGTTGTGTTGGACTTATTGAACGGTGGTAGCTTCACGGATGGGATCAATCACACACTTGTCGCCTTGATCCCAAAATCGAAAAATCCAAATAGTGTTGTGGATTTTCGCCCAATTAGTCTTGTAAATGTTCTGGTGAAGATTGCTACAAATACGTTGGCAAACCGGCTCAAAGAGATTCTTCCAGACATCATTTCAGAGGCTCAAAGTGGCTTTGTGAAAAATAGGCTCATTAATGACAACATCTTGGTTGCCTATGAACTTTTCCATCATATACATTGTCACGCTGGAACCAACGGTTATATGTCTATAAAGCTCGATATGAAAAAGGCGTTTGATCGAGTAGAATGGCCTTTCCTGAAGGGTCTGTTAAAAAAGCTTGGATTTTGTGATTCCTGGATTATTGTGGTGATGAGATTTGTAGAAGCGCCCACTTTCTCTTTTCTGATAAATAGCACTACTAGAGGCTTTGTTACTCCATCCCGGGGACTCCGACAAGGAGATCCATTATCTCCCTTCTTATTTGCCATAATCACTGAAGGCCTTAGTAAGGAATAAAAATTTGTAGAGACACTCCTGAGATCTCTCATCTTATGTTTGCAGACGACACTATTCTTTTTGGCCGAGCCACAATAGAGCAAGCCAGAAATATCAAACAAATTCTTCATCTTTATGAAAGTGCCTCGGGACAGCAGGTAAACTATGGCAAGACAGATGTCGTTTTCCACAAGCAAGCAACTCATTCGAGTAAGGAAGCTATCAAAACGATACTGGATATTCGAGAAGTTCTCTCTCATAACAAATACCTCGGCCTTCCTACTAGGATTGGAAAATCGCAATACAAAGATCTGCTTTGTGTGAAAGACATAGTGGCGAAAAGACTCGGTCATTGGGACAATCGTTTCCTATCTTGGGCAGGACGTGAGGTGGTTATCAAAGCAGTAGCTCAAGCCCTCCCAGTATATGCTATGAGCACATTCAAGCTACCAACACTACAACAATGACTCGCTTGCGCCACATAATAATTTGTGGCTAAAGTAAAAATATCCTGTGGCGAATGCAATTGGCCATGGAAATCTTGTGCGTGGCCTGTCGTGGTGAATGTCCTCATGACTAATAAAATGGCCAAAGAAATATCCATAGCATGGCGAGCTATCATAGTACTTACCACAAAACATTTAGTGGCTAAGTATTGTCCAACTTGAGTTATTTATTCTGATTCGCCACAATATTTTTCGTGGCTAGTGGCCACTAAATTATATTAGTCACGCCATCATCCGTGGCTAAATTTTATAAAAAAAATAATTATTTATTAAAAAAATATTATTTCTGGCCATGGAAATCTTGTGCGTGGCCTGTCGTGGCGAATGTCCTCATGACTAATAAAATGGCCACAGAAATATCTATAGTATGGCGAGCTATCATAGTACTTGCCACAAAACATTTAGTGGCTAAGTATTATCCAACTTGAGTTATTTATTCCGATTCGCCACAATATTTTTCGTGGCTAATAAGTATATTAGCCACAAATAACATAGTGGCCACTAAATTATATTAGCCACGCCATCATCCGTGGCTAGATTTTATAAAAAAAAATTATTTATTAAAAAAAATATTATTTCTGCTAATAATCGCCTATATATGACTATGTGTGTAACCAATTGTAACGCCCCGGCCCCTCCGGGCCGCGGATATTACCGATAACTGCTTCAAAGATTGCTGGCTGGTCCCACGAATCACCGTGAGTCTTTCGACCGTGCTTTGTCCTTGCTTACACACTGCCTGGGAAAACTTCCCAGGAGGTCACCCATCCTAAGACTACTCCCACCCAAACACGCTTAACTGAGGAGTTCCCAACGGATGAGCTACCATAAAAGAAGGTGCATCTTGGTGATTTAAGTAGTCATTTCAATCATTTTAAGCCCACGGGGTGTTACACCAATATTGTTCATTGTATGCAAAATCTCTAGTCACGACTTTTCTCGTGACTTATTGGCACCATTGTAAATCACTAGCAAGAAAAAGTTTATTTCATCTAATAAAAATATCCAGTATTCATTGTCATTACTAATCACTAATAATACTAAACAAGTTTGACCACCAAATATATTTTATAGGAGCATATGAAGTTGAACCTTCGAGCCACCAAAATGATTTTTCAGTGGCAAATATAAACAATTGGCCACCAAATATTTTTTTTTCATGGCCAAATTCACAAACTAGCCACGGTATATTTTTATCATGGCTAAATTTTCAAACTAGCCATGACTATTAGTCAGAATATATTTTTATAATGGCCAAATTTTCAAACTAGCCATGACTATTGGCCACAAAATATTTTTATCATTGCCAAATTCACAAATTAGCCACAATATATTTTTATCATGGTCAAATTTTCAAATATTTTTATCATGGCCAAATTTTCAATATAGTCATGACTATTGGCCACAAGAGATTTTTATCATGGTCAAATTCACAAACTAGCCACGACTATTGGCCAAAATATATTTTTATAATGGCCAAATTCAAAAACTAGTCACGATTACTGGTCACAAAATGTTTTTGTCATGGCTAAATTCATAAACTAGCCACGATTAACTTTTATTCCATGGTTTACAAGGGACCATTTTCTTAATTGGCCACTAAAGAATTACTTTCATGGCAAACATACTTTGGATCTATGGATTATAAACATTGATGTAAAATCTGTCCACCAAAACTTGCTTCCTATGGCCACTTTGGTGGCGCAAGTGAGTCATTCTTGTAGTGCAACATCTCTATGTGATGACATACAAAGGCTTATCACAAAATATTGGTGGGGAGCAAAATTGGGCAAGAGGAAACTCCACTGGTTAAATCCGCAACTATTGAGCCTGCCAAAGGAAAGGGGTGGAATGGGTTTCAGAAACTTGGAAGATTTCAACATGGCATTACTAGCAAAGCAAGTTTGGCGTCTTTGGCGTAACCCTTCCTCCCTGGCTGGAAGAGTTTTGAAAGCAAAATACTTCCCTACAGGGAGATATTTTTTCAGCCTCTCTCGGTCCTAGACCGAGCTATACATGGCGAAGTCTATGTGCTGTGCGAGAATTAGCAAAGTCTCGAACCCGGTGGTTTGTAGGCAAAAATAAATGATTGGGGTCGAGGTTGGGGGTTTGTCATTAGGGACCATGAGGGTGAAGTGGTAGCAGCTAGGGTGCGACAAAGGCATGGCTTCAGCACTGTTGAAATTGAAGAGGCCCATGCTTGTCTTTTCAGTTTGAGCACAGCATGGGATTGTGGCTTTCGAGCCCTAATTGTCGAAGGGGACTGCCTCAATCTTATTCAACGATTGCAATCTTATTTCAAGGGGAACAATGAGATAGGTATAGTAATTGATGAAATTGTAAAGATTGCCTCAAATTTTGATTATATTTCCTGAAACCATATATTACGAGCTGGGAATAGGGTTGCTTACTCCTTAGCTCACCTTCAACCATATGATTCGGTAGACCGGATTTGGTTGGAGGAAGCTCCAGAGACTTCTTTGGCCTTGGCCCGGGATGATTTGTATTGTTTTTCAAATATTAATATTAGTTAGTCGCTCGCTTTGGCATTTTTTTCCTCAAAAAAAAAAAAAACACTATTTCATAATCGGATTCGGTCAACCCAAACCCGTAATGACCGAATCTAAATTTTAACCAAAATTCGGTCAACCCGAATTTGAACACCAAAACCCGAACCCGAATTTAAATTCGGTCATGACCGAATTTAAAATTAGGTCAAAAAACATGTCCGAAACCCAATTTTCTCGGGTCGGTCAAATTTGTGCCACCCGGACGTGAAATAGTATTGATTTGTAGGCACTCAAAGATTTTCTAACATATGTGAAGCTATATTTCTATAGAATCGTAATATATATATATATATATATATATATATATATGTATATATATATATATATATATATAGTAAGAGCTCGAGAATGAATTAATAATAATCAGATAATTATATGAGTTTTGAATCAAGATGATTAATGATATTCTGAATTGTCCATAATTCATATTTTTGTAACTTTTAATAGTATTTTCTCTTGCAATTATGCGTATTTATAAATTATAAGACTATAACACTTATTAACTTGGTCAACAAATTAAATATAAATGATAGTCTTTTTTTTAAAGCTATAAATGATAGTCTTATTTTATCAACTATGATAAAGAATGTACATTTTATGCATAGTTTATATTTATAAAAAATTATAAATAAATAATTAGTTTTATATAGTTTATAAGTCGTAATGACCCTTAAAGTAATGAAACATATATTTATAATAAGTTAAAGATGCTTATACTTAATTTTTTTAAGGGATTCAAGTGAATTTCAAAATAGTTATTAACCATTTTGAATCATAACATTTATCATTTTGCATGTATAATAATCATTAACAAATAAGCGTGTAATTTGAACTTAATTATTTAGGATGTCGTGACTCATGTTATTGCACCCAAGAGCATAATCTTAATTATACGATACTATAGATTCTAACACAAGTAGAAATAAATATTTCGTAGTTTCATACATTATTGAAACCAAATATCTACAATCTAGATATTATTATCAGAATTAACTAGAAAAGAAAGGGTGATTTGTGATCCAATAATTCATGATTATGTGATCATAAGTGCAGTGAATTTGTTTTTTCTTTGTGCTATATAAGTGTCAATCTTGTGATCAAATTTCAAACCAACAATCATTCTTATTGAAAAAAAAAAAATTATGGAGCAACTTAATAAACAATTGCTTAGTATGCTCTTTCTTTTTATTTTGTCTTTCGTCGTTCAATCTGAGGGGCGATCTAAATTTGAGGTTGCCTCTTTTGAGCCATTGAGGGAGCCTCCTGAGGGGTTTGATCCTCATCATCACGGTGCACGAATTTTCAACAAAAATGCTTACGAAGTAAATAGACGCGTTCCGCATGGTCCTGATCCATTCGAGTCACTACCAACTCCTCACAGTTATGGTTCCTATTATGATGTAAACAGGCGTGTTCCACACGGTCCTGATCCGATTGAGTCACCTCCAACTCCCCATGCTTCTTATTTTGAAATGAATAGACGTGTTCCACATGGTCCTGATCCCATCGAGTCACCTCCAACTCCTCATGATTCTTATTTTGAAGTAAACAGGCAAGTTCCAGAGGGTCCTGATCCCATCCAATCACCACCAACTCGTCACGCTTCTTCTTTTGAAGTAAACATGCAAGTTCTAGAGGGTCCTAATCCCATCCAGACACCTCCAACTCGTCAAGCTTCTTATTTTGAAGTAAACAGGCAAGTTCCAGAGGGCCCCGATCCCATCCAATCACCTCCAACTCGTCAAGCTTCTTATTTTGAAGTAAACAGGCAAGTTCCAGAGGGCCCCGATCTCATCCAGTCACCTCCAACTCGTCAAGCTTCTTATTTTGAAGTAAACAGGCAAGTTCCAGAGGGTCCAGATCCCATCCAGTCACCTCCAACTCGTCACGCTTCTTCTTTTGAAGTAAACAGGCAAGTTCCAGAGGGTCCTGATCCAATCCAGTCACCTCCAACTCGTCAAGCTTCTTATTTTGAAGTAAACAGGCAAGTTCCAGAGGGCCCCGATCCCATCCAGTCACCTCCAACTCGTCAAGCTTCTTATTTTGAAGTAAACAGGCAAGTTCCAGAGGGTCCGGATCCCATCCAGTCACCTCCAACTCGTCAAGCTTCTTATTTTGAAGTAAACAGACAAGTTCCAGAGGGCCCCGATCCCATCCAACTACCTCGTCAAGC
The DNA here is from genome assembly GCA_029582165.1 of Portulaca oleracea. Lineage (NCBI taxonomy): Eukaryota > Viridiplantae > Streptophyta > Magnoliopsida > Caryophyllales > Portulacaceae > Portulaca > Portulaca oleracea. The sequence continues at coordinate 22,401,065 of CM055871.1, forward strand.
TTCTTATTTTGAAGTAAGCGAGCAAGTTCGGAGGTCTGATCCCATCCAGTCACCTCCAACTCGTCACGCTTCTTCTTTTGAAGTAAATAGGCAAGTTCCAGAGGGTCCTGATCCCATCCAGTCACCTCCAACTCGTTACGCTTCTTCTTTTGAAGTAAGCATGCAAGTTCCAGAGGGTCCTGATCCAATCCAGTCACCTCCAACTCGTCAAACTTCTTATTTTGAGGTAAACAGACAAGTTCCAGAGGGCCCCGATCCCATCCAATCACCTCCAACTCGTCAAGCTTCTTATTTTGAAGTAAACAGGAAAGTTCCAGAGGGTCCAGATCCCATCCAGTCACCTCCAACTCGTCACGCTTCTTCTTTTGAAGTAAACAGACAAGTTCCAGAGGGTCCTGATCCAATCCATTCACCACCAACTCGTCAAGCTTCTTATTTTGAAGTAAACAGGCAAGTTCCAGAGGGCCCCGATCCCATCCAATCACATCCAACTCCTCACGCTTCCTATTTTGAAATAAACAGGCAAGTTCCAGAGGGTCCTGATCCCATCCAGTCGCCTCCAACTCGTCACGCTTCTTCTTTTGAAGTAAACAGGCAAGTTCCAGAGGGTCCTGATCCCATCCAGTCACCTCCAACTCATCAAGCTTCTTATTTTGAAGTAAATAGGCAAGTTCCAGAGGGCCCCGATCCCATCCAGTCACCTCCAACTCCTCACGCTTCCTATTTTAAAATAAACAGGCGTGTCCCACATGGTCCCGATCCCATTGAGTCACCTCCAACTCCTCACGCTTCTTATTTTGAAGTAAATAGGCAAGTTCTAGAGGGTCCTGATCCCATCCAGTCACCTCCAACTCGTCACGCTTCTTATTTTGAGGTAAATAGGCGTGTTCCACGCGGCCCGGATCCCATCGAGTCACCTCTAACTCCTTATGCTTCCTATTTTGAAATAAACAGGCGTGTTCCATATGGCCCTGATTCTATCGAGTCACCACCAACCCCTCACATGCTCAAACCTATAAAATGGTATTGAGAACAAATTTCATTGATGTATTTCCTTTAATATTGCACAATACAGTCTACATTGTATTTGATTTTATATAAAATAAAACAATTATATAATCCTATGAATTACATGTATTCGCATTGATCTTCCTCCTATAGTTGCACTTCTACCTCAATAGAGATGAATGACAAAGAGAGAGCAGGGTCTGCTCCCATAATTTTAGATTATTTTCTAGGGGAAAAGATTAATTGGTCTTTATGTCCAAAACATTTTTTTTCTTTCTATTGATAAGTAGTTGTTAAAGGCAAAAGTATTAGAGGTACCAGCAAAGCTACAAAAGACTATCATTTTACCGATCAACACATATCGCTACAAATTAATACACCTCCCATAAGACATTGCAATAAGAATATATCAGTGTCCATCAATAGATTTAATATAGATCATTCGTGGATATGTTGCATTAGGTCCATAGATAAACTTAAAGTTATCTACAGATAGATTATATTATTATCCTGTCATCGCATCTAAGTTGATGTCTACCATTTGGCAAAGAAAATTTTCATTTTCTAATCCCTTTATACTGAAACCATGGTATCAAAAATCTTTGGACCCAATAGTTTTTCTCTTTAGGGCTCTAACTAGCCCAAAAGACCACAATTTTCACAATTTTTTTTTTGTAGTAAATCAAATTAGATTCAAAAAAGTGAAAACAAAATAAGGCAAATGTTTACAATTTTTATTATTTTTTAAAGCGATACTGAAATTATGTTGAAAATAATTGATCAAACTTTTCTCAATTATTTGAAAAACAGTGACAAACTTTATAATAGAAGGCTATGATATACAATTTTTGGATTTTATGTAACATACTATTATCCACTATGTTTACGATAGTTTGAAAAATATTCCATAAAATAAAAATTGAATGTTATTATTCATGGTTTTCAAGATTTTCTTTTTGGAAAATGGTCAAGAGATAGCAACGAAAAATTTTAAGAAGAAATTCTAAAGAAAAAACTCCTAGACAAAGGAACAAATATGAAGAGTGAGTGATGCAAAAGTTCAGCTTGGATGTAACACTGTTATTGGTAGGTGATTTGCAGGCTTTGATATCGCGTTGTAGACACCAAAAATAGTACTCAACAAGCACCTCGAGGATTTCGGGCTTGTTAGAGTCCTCGTGGACTTTGGGCTATGTAGCCACCTCGTACCCGGGTCAAGGTCAACTCTCGGTCAAAGTCAACTTTTGATCAAGTCAAAGTCAAAGTCAACTCTCGGGTCAAGGTCAACTCCCGGTCACCCTAGTTCCTCGCGGATTTTTCAGAAAATTCTGGCGGATCCAGTCTGCCAGCCCAGGAGAAATCCTAGCGGGTCAAAGTCAACTATCAGTCAAGGTCAACTTTTGGTCAAGTCCACTCCCGGTCAACCCAGCTCCTCATGAATTTTTGATGGGGTGGGGATCTCATGATTTTCGAGAAAATCACGGCGGATCTAGTCTGCCGGCCAGAGAAATCTGCGAGAATCTATGATCCGACCGCATAAAGACCGGGAAAAATCCTGGCGGTTGCAGTGGCTCGAAAAAATCTGGCGGATTTGCGAGCCACCAAGAAAATTCTGGCGGATATGCGAGCTAGCCTGTGAAGATCTGCGATTTTTGCGAGCGGCCAGACAAATCCTCGCGGATCTCTTACTTTTGGCCCGGGAAAACAAATTCACGCGGATCTCAATTTTAGCTCCGGAAGAAAACACGCGCGCTTTTGTTCCTTAGTCAGCTGACGGTTTTTTTTTTACTCGGTTAAGGAACTGTCGTTCCCAACTACTAAATATTATTAATATGTATTTATTATTATATGACATCGAGAATGTTACAAATAATTAAAGTAATTTATCATTTTTTTAATGGTAGTAATGTTTTATATCATAGATATGATGAATGTAATAATGATGTAGGATGCGTTTTTGTTTTATTGTATAAATGTTTTGTTTATATTAAATAATTATTTTAATGAATATTTTTATCAATAATTATTAATAATTAGTTTTGTGTCAAAAGGTTTTTGTAAGAAAAGTAAATAGTTAACATGTACCTTTATTTATCTTAATTAAAAAAAATCAGTAATATTAATTGTTGATATTCTTAATATAATAATCAATGTAGGATGAGTTTTATTTAGTTGTAACTCATACTAATAATATTAATATTAAGTTTTAATATTAATTAAATTTTTTCTACTCTTAGTAGTAACTTATACTAATAATAAATACATATAAAGTGATTTAAAAAAGAAAGAAAAAATGACTAATTATTGAATCCTCGCGGATTTCTTGGGAGAGAGGGGGACGTAACTGTTGCAGATAACTCCCAAACATATTTCCTATAAAATGGAGGTCTTGGCGGATTTATCAGGTGTTGGGGAGTCTGGTATAGCTGCATTCTTAAGCCTACCAACAGGAGAGAACAGAGAAAACATACATACTATCAGAGAGTGAGACCCTTGCGGATTTCTGAGGAAAAAATCATTGTCGCGCCAGTTCTGAGTGAGATCCTCGCGGATTTCTGAGGAAAAAATCACTGTTGTGCCAGTTCTGAGTGAGATTCTCGCGGATTTCTGAGAAACAAATCACATCTGTGCTAGTTTTGAGTGAGATCCTCGTGGATTTCTGAGAAACAAATTCGTTTTGGTTCGTAGATCGAGGAGTTTTATCTTAGTTTTTTGTCAATTTTGCACAAATTGACTGGCGACTCCGTTCTTTATTTCATTAACAAAATTTTCTTTTTGATTATTTTCAAGGAATATTGCAACATGGATAGTCTGCTTGAGGTTGGACATGAGATCGCCCAAAGTCACGGGCTTGGGATCCGCGACCCATAGGCTTGGGTCGATGTCTGTCACAACCCCTAACAGACTAATCACGACGTTGGGCCAAGACTCGGGACCCTCTAGAATGTGGGATCCGCGAGAATCCCCAGTTAGAGAGCCTGAATCTGACCCTGTGATGTCAATATTGCCGGAAATTGTTAAAAAGTAAATTTGGTTAGACTAAATTTTAATTACATGAAATAAAAATTTGATAAAATTGATATTGGTGCTTAAAATAATTAAAAAGCACCCTAGGAAAAATAAGCAACCCTACGTCGATCTCGACACTCCATGGGGGACCGTGCCCTCCGGACCGCGGGCCCTACAGTGGCAACTCCACTGGGGACTTATTTAGTAAGTGGGTAAGATTTGAAAAGGCAGGGTTTTTTTTAAAAAAAGTTGTCATTTTTTTTTCTTTTTTTAGGCATTATGCATTCTCGGGCCTTCCCTTTTGTTGGGACACAAGGTACCGTATATGACTATCCCCATTTTTACCATATCGGGAAAATAAAACCATTCAACTTGGTGGGTCCATTTAGACATTCACCAAGCCGGTGGTTGTTTTCCCACTCGTGCACCACTCCTTAGTCCACATGACAAAGGGAGCAACCCGAGTGTGCTAATCTCGTCATGCACCCCATGGAAGATGAAGCATTCGGGACACGAGTTAGAGGTTAGGTTAAACTGACCTTTTAGCCCTCAAACATAGACCCTTGGATAGGGTTGAATTCATTTGTGTGCTATGTGTTTTTATTGATCTTCGAACCTGAGACGTGCCATAATGCTTAAACCTAAAAAAAAAGTCATGCATTTGCATAATGGGCCAAGATGGTTGGTTTAGTCTATGCAAGGTTTTGAGCCCTCGTCCTCACGGATCCCATGTTGGGCTGACCCTTATATAGCCCAAACCAATATTTTTACCCCTTCCATCAGCCGTCGACACTGGTTTAGGCCTTATAGTGGACCTGAGCTCAAAAAATCCGCAAGGATCTTTTGTGAGCTCGGACCCTATAGGGCCTAAACTAGTGTCATTAGGATCATATATTTGCATGGAGTCGTCTCCGTCTAGGGCAAGTAGGTCATTTGGGTCACACAAGTCAGTCTGGGCCTTGAGGATCCTCACGGATTTTTGAGTGGGCCCGACCTTATGCGGCTCAAATGAGCTCCTTGTTGTGTCCAGTCAGCTAAAATGATATGTTTAGCCCTTATGTGAGACCTGGGCCTGAAAATTTACTATTGAGTTCGGCCCGATAACGTTTAAATATGTCTTTTGGGCTGGAGTCTGCACTTGCATAAGAACTTTATTCGGGTTCCGCATAGGATCTAGAGCATCAGTTCGATTATTCGGGATTCAAATAAAATTCTTCATCCATGGCATGCATAGAGTACTCTTAGGGGTCGGTGTTGAGTTGAGTCTTCAAATCCCTTCATCTTTCAGGACATAATAGGTTGGTTTCGGGTATTTGAAAGGGACAAGACTGGCCGGTTGGAGACTTTTGACATCCAATACGATAGTAACGAGGATCGTATTTCACCATCATCTAAGCCGACTAACGAAGAAGTTGAATCTTTGGTAATCGATCCTTCTGAAACAATGTCAGACCCCAACAACGATCATCCTGAAGACCATCCTCATGGTGATCCTGAGGAGGAGCAAGTACCTCCTCCCCCACCTCCACTCACTGAAATGGAACAACTCACCAACATAATTCTGAATATGCAAGTTACCATGAATGCACAGCTCGAGCCGCAGATTCAGAGGATTGACACTGTCATTCATGCCATGGAGGAGGCAAAGAATTCAAACGTGAAGAATCGCACTACGGGTGAGGTTGAGCAACAATCGAAGAAGGAGAAAGATGGGTCGGTCCACGAGATTTCAAACTCGAGACTTGATCGAATTGAGAAAATGTTGAAAGAATCCACTCTGTTTAACAATTAGTTTATGGACGACGTCGGGTTCACACCCGTCCCTAGGGGTAGACTTCCCCCTAAATTTAACATGCCTGACATCAAATTCTATGGTACTGAGAGTCCTCATCAACATGTCCGGAATTTCATGGGGGCTATGACCCTAAAAGGAGTCGAGGAAGACATTTATCATATCATCTTCCCTTGGACTTTTGGCCCGGACATGATGAAGTGGTACAACACTCTGAATCCTACTAAATCCTCACAATGGAGCTCGCTTTGCAAGGAGTTCCTACACCAATACTCTTACAATATAGACATGCCCATCACTTTACGAGATATGGAGCTCATGAGGTAAGGAGAGAAGGAGACATTCTCTGACTACTTCGCTCGATGGAGGGCGAAAGCAGCTGAAATTGTAGACCGACCCTCTGAGGAACACCAAGTAGACATGCTTGTGCGAGGATTACAACCCTCATACAACACACATTTAAAGGTTCAACCTCTCAAGGACTTTGTCTCATTGAGGTTAGCTGGAATCAAAATCGAAAGTGAGCTAGCTAACTGGGGGATGGAAGAACACTTATACTAATAAGAAAACTTCTGGCCTAGCAAGGGAAACAAGGTGAATGCCTTAGAACATTCCATGTGTTGAAGCACTAGAACAACTTCCAAGAAAATGATGAGCCAATAGAAAATACTCCAAAGTTGGGATGCTGATGAACTCTGCAAGTACCACAGAGCCTGAGGACACTATATTGATCAAAATGAAGGAAATTTCTAGGTCGAAGCAATTATCCAGTCGAAATGTTTTGAGTTGTATTGCTTTGTGCAAGCCTTTTTCTCTTGAGTACTTCTTGCATGATTGTTGAACCTTAGTGATTGATCATCTTTTTGAGCTAATTGAAGAGTTAGTAGAATAACCGTGAGATTTTGAGCCTTCATAAACTATTCATTATATATATAGTCTCAATTTTCTTTTAGTGTGTAACTCTTCCATGTGTGCATCTCTAGAACCTGGCCTGATATTCCTTAAAATCACATTTGGCATGTGCATTATGTTAATATGATTGAGGCATCCTTTTGTTAGCTACATAGCCAAAAAGCCACCTGACATTTTGACCTCTTTTTGCAAGCTCTTACTAACCCTTTTTTCCTGTTTTGTTGTTTACCCTATAAGTGCGCACCCTTGGCCTTTACATTATTTCATACCTTTAGCCAAGATAGAATGAGCAACAGTTCAGTTGTATGGGGCAGTTTCGTGGCCGATTGTTGAGAGTGAGTAGTTGGTTTGTTGCTACAATGGAAGTACATTGTTGAATATCCTTTCTACCCTTTTTTATCCTCAAAGGTTGTAACTTGTAACTATTGGGGTTTGAGTTGTTCTTTATATATTCATGCTATTCATTGAAAAAAAAAAAAAGAAAAATTTCAAAAACAAGGAATTCATAATAGGAAAAAAAAAGAAGCAAAACAACAAAAAAGGAAAAAAAAGGAAAAGAAAAAAAAGAAAAAAAAAGAGAAAAAAGAGAAGTTTTGTTTTTGGGTGTTGATTTGTATTTGGTAATCTATCCCGGGCTTCGTTTGTTGGGGATGTTTTGTTCTCATTTAAGGTTCAGTGTGGAGGTGTTGCATTGCATGTAGTGGAAATGTTGTTGCTCTTTAGGTACTTGGCTACTTAACTCCATATTTTCCAAATGATTTCCCTTCTTACCTTAGCCTAAACCCCATTACAACCTTTTGAAAGTCCTCATGATTAGCATTTTTGTATGTTGTCCTCAGTGATGGAGAGTTGAGAGTCTTGCCAAGCTTATGACAGTTGTATACATTGGAATGAGTTTGAGTGATGAACCCTTGCATTTCTAAACACATTGAGAGGAGTGTTCCACTTTACCTAAAGTGAGGATCTACTAGCTTCACTAGCTCATCAATTGCTAAGGTGATACATGATTGTTTAGAGGTATAACATAGAGTGACTGGTTTTGTGTCTTGGTCTTATGCTCATAGTATTGAAATAGAGTTTGTTTTGAAATTATTTTGACCTTATTGAGTCTCTATTATGCATCTCATTCTCATTGGTCTTATTGTCATGTGATATAAGCTCTTTTCCACTATTGATTAATCTTGCTCGTGAAGTCTCACACCTTCTTTTCTTCGTGGCTTATCCTCGTAGACACTGGGGGCTTACTCTTCCCCTTTGTCTTCCTTTCAAACTAGGGGCTTTCTCTTTCCCTTTGTCTTCCTTTCGAACTGGGGGCTTTCTGATGTAGATTGGGTCCCAAATCTCCATCATGGGAGTTAAATGCTAGACATTATCCAAAAGGAGCTTGAAACACTCATGCTAGCTACACGTCCAACTAGCTTCTCAAATGAAGGTTTGATGATTTGCTCTCTATCTCAAGATCCTTAAAGCTACTATGGAAGACATCCAAGGATGATTTGATCTACTCTTTAAGAGCTTTCAAATGACTCAAGAATCTTTAGATTTGAGTTAGTATAGAGCAAGTTATCTGCATTTGTAATCTAGCTTAGTTCATTGTTTTCTTTATGATGTAATGATGATGTAAGCTAAGATGGGATGATACCCATGCCTTGTACACGCCTAGGGGGGCTTCTATTCCTATAAATAGACCCCTTAGGGTGCCTCATTTCACACATTACATTCTATTGAATCATAATAAACACCCAAATTCTCTCTAAAGTTGTCATGCTTTAGTTTCTAGCATTCTAGCTAGAGTTTCGGATTCCTTGAGGGGATTTCGATCAAATCTTCTCTTCTATTCCAAGAGGGAGCAATCTTGGATGGTGCAAAGGAGGATTTGGATATCAAATTGATGAAGTCCAAATTGCAAGGCAAGTTTCTACCCCAAAGCTACGTCCAAGACAATTATGTCAAGCTCCAAAAGCTAGTTCAAGGATCCAAATCGGTGGAAGAGTATACCAAGGAGTTTGAACATCTCCTTTGGCGTTGTGATTTGAAGGAGAATGAGCCACAAGTTTTGGTACGTTTTCTAATTGGTTTAAATGATTGGATACGTAATATTGTTGAGTTACATTCTTATCAATCATTGGATGAATTAAGTACTTTGGCCTTGAAAGTAGAAAGGCAAAGGAAAGAAAGAGGAAAAGATACCATGAGAACGTACCCTACACAATCCAAACCTTATACCACACGTCCACCTACCCAAACACAATACAAAACTCCACAAAATCAGCCCCCATCCTCCCAAAAACCCTACGGAAAAACCCCACAAAATCAGCCACAAAATCCCCCATCCAAACCCCATGTCCAAGAACCAAGGACATTGCCTCCAAGAAGATGTTTTAGGTGCCAAGGATTGGGCCATATTGCATCCGAATGTCCTAACAAACGTGTAGTTTCTCTTGTTGAGTATCAAAGTGCTTTATATGTTGAACCAAGTTGCCATGAAAGTGAATATGAAGAAGAGCAACTTGAGGAGGAAAATGACATTTGTGAAGAGGAAAATGTGGAAGAAGCGGATGATGGAGAATTACTTGTGTTGAGGAGGGCATTAAGCGTGGCTTCTACACCAAACGAATTGGAGCAACGTGAAACTATCTTCTATACTAGATGTACGGTTCAAGGGAAGGTATGTTCACTCATTTATAGATGGTGGTAGTTGTACTAATGCGGCTTCCACTATAATGGTTGAAAAATTGAAGTTAGAAGTGAGTTCTCATCCCTCTCCTTACAATATACAATGGTTGAGTCATGGGAAGGGTATTAAGATTGATAAGCGTGTGCTTGTATCTTTATCCATTGGGAAGAGTTATAAAGATCAAATATGGTGTGATGTAATACCAATGGATGCTTGCCATATTTTGCTTGGGAGACCTTGGCTTTTTGATAGGTACGTCACACATGATGGGAGAATGAACACTTATTCCTTCACCATCAACAAGAAGAAGATCACATTGGCCCCTTTGCCACCTTCTTCTATCATTCGGCCACCCCAACAAAAGGAGCAAGAGAAGGAGTCCAATATTGTTTCTTTGCTAAAAGCGGATCAACATGAGTTCCATGAGCAAAAGGAGTTGATTTTGGCTAATTTGCAAGAGGAACAAGCTGCCCCAACTCGTGAACACCCACGGCTCCAACCCATCCTAAGGAGGTTCAATCATTTGTTCCCTAATGAGATGCCACACGGTTTGCCACCAAGAAGGGAGATAGAGCACAAAATTGATTTCATTCCCGGAGCCATCCTTCCAAACAAAGCGGCGTATAGAATGAATCCTAAGGAAGCTCAAGAGGTACAAAAACAGGTTGACGGGCTACTTTCAAGGGGTTTGATAAGGCCTAGCATGAGTCCATGTGCCGTTCCGGTGTTACTAGTTCCAAAGAAAGATGGTTCGCAACGCATGTGTATGGATTGTAGGTCCATCAACAAGATAACTATCAAGTATAGGTTCCCTATTCCACGCTTGGAGGATCTACTTGATGAGTTATATGGAAGTATTGTCTTTTCCAAAGTGGATTTGAGAAGTGGATATCACCAAATCCGTATCCATGAAGGTGATGAGTGGAAAACGGCTTTCAAGACAAAAGAAGGTCTATATGAATGGTTAGTCATGCCATTTGGTCTTACTAATGCACCTTCTACATTCATGCGCTTAATGAATCATGTATTGAAGCCTTTGATTGGCAAATGTGTAGTAGTATACTTTGATGACATTCTTATATATAGTAAGAGTGAGCTTGATCATGTAAAGCATTTAGAGCTAGTCATGTGTGTCTTGGAGAAAGAGAAGCTCTACGCAAACATGGAGAAATGTTCCTTCTTCTCACCCAAGGTCGTCTTCCTTGGATATGTGCTATCACAAGATGGTATTCAAGTGGATCAAGGAAAGATCAAAGTTATACACGAATGGCCTACACCAACGTCCATCCATGAGGTACGATCATTTCATGGTTTAGCTTCCTTCTATAGAAGATTTATCAAGAATTTTAGCACTATTATGGCTCCTATGACCGAGTTGTTGAAAAATAAAGAGTTCGAATGGAGTAGAAGTCTTTGAAGAGCGTTGAAATAATCAAAGAGAAGCTTTGTAATGCACCAATACTTGTCTTGCCATGTTTTGACAAAATCTTTGAAGTTGAAGTAGATGCAAGTGGTGTTGGTATTGGAGCGGTTTTGTCTCAAGAAGGAAGGCCAATTGCTTATTTTAGTGAGAAGTTGAATGAGGCAAAGAAAAAGTATAGTACGTATGACAAAGAGTTCTATGCCATTATACGAGCTCTTGAGCATTGGAGACATTATCTACTAAGTGGAGAGTTTATTCTTCATAGTGATCACGAAGCTCACAAATACGATCAATTCAACATAAACTCAATCCACGACATGCCAAATGGGTTGAATTCATGCAATCATTCCAATTTGTGATCAAACATAAGGCCGGTCATTTGAATAAAGGTGCCGATGCTCTTTCAAGAAGGTACTTGCTTACATATATTCTTGATTCAAAAGTTGCTGGATTTGATCATATTAAGGATTTGTATGAGGATGATCAAGATTTCAAAGAAGTATTTGAGCTCTCAAAGAAGCATCCACGAGATGTTTCATATTGAAGAGGGGTTTCTTTTCAAAGGGAATCAACTTTGTATCCCAAGGAGTAGCTTGCGTGAATTATTGATCATGGAGGTTCATGGAGGAGCCCTAGCTGGTCACTTTGGTATTGAAAAGACTTATTTGATGATGAGAGATCATTATTTTTGGCCAAGCATGATCAAAGATGTTGAGCATATTGTAAAAAGATGTGGGACTTGCAACCTTGCCAAGTCTCATGTTCTACCACAAGGGTTATACACGCCTCTACCTATTCCCTACCATCCATGGGAAGATGTGAGCCTTGACTTCGTTGTGTGGGTCTACCAAGGACTCAAAGAGGGAAAGATTCTATTATGGTTGTTGTTGATAGATTCTCGAAGATGGCACACTTCATTCCTTGCCATACTACCTATGACGCTACTAAGGTTGCAAATCTCTACTTTGAAGAAGTTGTGAAGCTACATGGTATTCCAAGGACTATGGTGAGTGATAGAGATTCGAAATTCCTTAGTCATTTTTGGATTACCTTATGGAAAAAGTTGGGTACAAAGCTCAAATTTAGCACGGCATGTCATCCCCAAACGGATGGACAAACTGAAGTTGTCAACCGTACGTTGGGAGCCTTATTACGAGCTTTGGTGAGCAAGGACAAGAAAAGTTGGGATACTTTGCTAAGTCATGCTGAATTTGCTTATAATCGGAGTCCAAATCGAGCTACAAAGTTATCTCCATTTGAAGTCGTGTATGGTAAGAACCCTCTCAAGCCTATGGATTTATCTCCTATGTCTACATCAACTAAATTCAGTTTTGAAGCTAGTAAGAGAGTGCAGGAAGAAAGTTATTTTCAAACCTGGAGACTTAGTATGGATACACCTCAAGAGAGAAAGGTTTCCGAGTAGAAGAAAAGGGAAATTGAAACCAAGAAGTGATGGTCCTTTTGAAGTCATTGAGAAGATCGGAGATAATGCTTATAAGTTGAAACTAGATGATGGTTATGAGGGAAGTTGCACTTTCAATATAAGTGATCTCAAACCTTATTATCAAGAAGGAGAAGAACTTCCTAGTTTGAGGACAAACTCTTCTCAACTAGGGGGGAATGATGTAGATTGGGTCTCAAATCTACATCATGGGAGTCAAATGCTAGACATTATCCAAAAGGAGCTTGAAACACTCATGCTAGCTACACGTCCAACTAGCTTCTCAAATGAAGGTTTGATGATTTGCTCTCTATCTCAAGATCCTTAAAGCTACTATGGAAGACATCCAAGGATGATTTGATCTACTCTCCAAGAGCTTTCAAATGACTCAAGAATCTTTAGATTTGAGTTAGTATAGAGCAAGTTATCCGCATTTGTAATCTAGCTTAGTTCATTGTTTTCTTTATGATGTAATGATGATGTAAGCTAAGATGGGATGATACCCATGCCTTGTACACGCCTAGGGGGGCTTCTATTCCTATAAATAGACCCCTTAGGGTGCCTCATTTCACACATTACATTCTATTGAATCATAATAAACACCCAAATTCTCTCTAAAGTTGTCATGCTTTAGTTTCTAGCATTCTAGCTAGAGTTTCGGATTCCTTGAGGGGATTTCGATCAAATCTTCTCTTCTATTCCAAGAGGGAGCAATCTTGGATGGTGCAAAGGAGGAGTTGGATATCAAATTGATTGTGGTGCGTCTATATCAATCAAGGAGGTTTCCATTGCCAATTCTATCTTGTTTCTACATCAAGTCGTATTGTTCTTCATTGGTTGGTACGTTTTGCTTAGTCTTTGTTTCTCTTGATTGTCATTCTTAGCATAATCATTAGAACTCTCGTCCAAGCCTTTCGTTTCATACCTTTTTCCATTCGTTTCATTCGTTTGTTTGAGAAATCAACAATCACAAGTTCTTACTTGTGAACGATCCGTTTTCATTTCGTGTATAATGGATTAGTTTTGATTCATTATGCATCACTTTCTCTTTCCCTTTGTTTTCTTTTTCAACTGGGGGCTATCAGGATACAACTTATTTTGGCTTAGATTTCCTAACCACTACAGGTTGCATCCAGGGACAATTTTTTCCTTTTGCGCACCTTTTAGCGGTCAATCTAGGGTGCCTAAGAGTGGGCATTTCGTTCCAATTCCTTCTCGTGGAAATGACACGTCGGTCTTGTCACTTTCCTTCATGTTCATCGGATAGCAAGATCAAGCTCTACAATCCAATAACAATAAGCTATAGCTGTGGAAAAGTCCTAACAGATTTTTGTGAGGCTGAATGAAAAAGTCCTCGCGGATTTTCAAGAGCAAACGTTCATCATCAATTCTTCTAGCAACATTTTACATAAGAACAACTTTTTTAAGCATGTTCATCACAAGTCAAGTCCCTATAATCTCTCACGAATTTTGGGGCAGTTGGATCCTTTGGATATTTTCATGGCAGTTTGCATGGTCCACAATTTTGAAGAGAATTCCTCAGTTGATTGTATAATTGGACTATTTTTTCTAAGCATGTTCAACATAGGGTCTAACACTAGAAGCCCAGTCCTTGAACAACTTTTACAAAAGCATGTTCACATATATCAATTTCGGCTTGGAGATGTGGGTTTTATTGACACAACATCCTAGCAGATTTCTCATTCATGAAGTTCTTACGGACTTTTGGTGGCTTATGACTCCTAGCATATTCATATATGATCTATGAAGCTTCAGCAAAATTGGACAAACTAACGAAATTCTATACTTTAAAACAAGGTCAAATATAGCAACTGGTGACCGCAACCCGCAAACTATTCTTAAGTTATTAGCCACTGACCTATTAAGTCAACAACTAAATACTTACAAAAAATTACTTAGGGGTACCCTAACTTTTGGTGAAATATTTTTCTAGTACCCCAACTTTTAAAAACTAATTTTGGGGTACCCTAACTTTTAGAATTAGAAATAATTAGGTGAATTTTCGGCCAATTATTTGAATTCAACGGTGAGTTTTAGGTGGGAAATTGATTAAGTGTTTTTTGGATGAAAATGCCCTTTGTTTTCGTGGACGAAAATGATTTGAATCAATCGGAGTTTCGCCGGAAATTCACCTAGTAATTTCTAATCCTAAAAGTTAGGGTACCCCAAAATTAGTTTTGGAAAGTTAGGGTACCAAAAAATTGTTTCTTCAAAAGTTAGAGTACCTCTAAGTAATTTTTTGAAATACTTACACTACCTTTTGAACTACGACAGCCTGATTCCATTCATGAAGTGGATACGTAGGAAGCTTTTGAAGTCCGGCCCAAATAATCAAACAAAAGTAACTTCTTTCAAGTGATCTCTCAAAAGGATCTTATCTAATTTCCAAGTCGTGCTCAAGCGGGTTAAAGCAGAATCCTTGCAAAAATTTTCCTAACAGCTCTCGCAGACTTTATAACCCGTAGAGACTCAAACGTCTTTTCTCATTGATTATCTAAAGTCCCACCGAAGTCTTGGCAGATTCCATGTTGACATAAGCTCTCGCGATTCCCTCGAGGTCCACAACTAGAGTGTTTCAGGATATCGATTCTCATGGACTAGAGTAAGATTCATCACATATTTGCAAAAGGGGTCGGAGCTGAATTTACGGGTGAAGATTAAAAAATTCTCGTGGATTTTGGCTCTCACTATTTGAAGCATTCTAATATTTCAAGTGATATCGACCACAGCTCAATATCTAGACTCTCTTACTCATTGCATGTGTGTCTTGCATCCTCATAAATTAAAAAGAAAATCCACATGGAGTGCATTAACATCATGCATTACTAGAGAAATAGAGTCCATCCATTGCATCATGAAAGATAAATGAACGGTCTAAGCATTATACACGCACTCAGTGCTCGTTAGCAGAGATTAGATCAATCGCTTCCAGACTTGAGGGCTCATAGCATGAAGCCATTACCGACAAACCAACATGCATGACAAAGAAGTAGGTCAAATCTGCATGAGGAAGAATGATGAACCGGACTCAATTTAATTAGCAAGAAAATCTGCCTGGCCCAGATGGATCCTTGAGGATCCCAAACCTTCAAGTAACTCTTTCGGGTCCACAGAAGATTATTTAAGTAGGAAAATGAGCAACTTATAGCAAAGAGCAACTCAAAGCAGTTATCGTTGTATTGGGCTCCTCGTGGATCCTAATTTACAAATGGTGAATGGAAACTTGATTTGGTGAGTGTAAGAAAACCCAGAATAGGGGATCATCGCGGGTCCTAAATATAGTCCAAGATGGGTTCAGGATTTATGCTCAAATAAGAATAAAATGTAGTCCAAGTTAACGGGCTCCTCGCGGATCCCAGTTTCGACTCAGATAACATTTTGAACAATTTTTGTCGGAAATACAGGGCAGTCCAAGGTTGGGCTCCTCGCGGATCCCATTTCCTACCAAGACAGTGTTTTGGAAAATGCAATTTGAATACAGTCCAAACAATATTCAGTCCAAGTTAATGGAATCCACGCGGATCACATTTGTTACCAAGAGAATATTTTGGACATTTTTTCGGAATATGGTACAGTCCAAAAAGGGATTCCTCGCGGATCCATATTCAAAATTGGGCTGAATTTTCAGAAATAGGCTACAAGGCATGTGCTCGGGAATAACTGAAATCTACGCGGATTTGTGTCCCGACACTCATGATATTCTAACAGAAAACCCCATAATTTTTTCTGAGACAGACTCGTTGATAGCATGTCAAAAAAAAAAAAACAACTTCACGTGGATTTGTCAAAATTTTTGAGGGATTAACCTGACTTCTTGTAGGTCTTGGCAGCTCAACTGTGAAAAGTTCAACGCGGATTTGTCTGAAATTTCAAAAGAAAGACGGGTCTTACTTCAAGCTCAAGATCTTCAGTAGCTCGACTCTATTCTAAGTCCTCACGGATTTGTTAAAAAAAAAAAGGTCTTTCAAATTTCAGAAGTATAGAGAACTCACTCAAAATGGAGAAAATTTCAGAAGCTCATCAATGGTGCCTCGCGGATTTCAGAGAGGCCGGGTACTATGCGGATTTCAGCTGCGAATTAACCTAACATTTTCAAAAAAAATTTGACAGTATGAAAAACGCAACCGGTTGCAAATTAGCCCAGAATCTCGCGGATTTCACTCAGTACAGCAGCCCACCAGCTCAAATTAAAAGCAACAGTTCGTAGTTGAGTTGAAGAACTTACTCAGTTGCGGATCTACAAATGGTTCCTCGGGGATTTTTGCTAGAAAATGGGTAGAGCCACACGGATTTCTGTGTACTCAGCATCTCAACAACTTGCAAATCAGTCGGATCCTCGCGGATTTTGGCTGGAAAATGGAGAAACCATGCGGGTTTGAAGCTTATTGATATGCCAAAAAGGGAAGTGTATTGTTTGCATTTTCACTACCTTTGCTTTTACAACTTCTATTACTATTTTTATTTTTATTTTTATTTTTATTTCTTATTTTCATCTTTATTTTTATTTTTACTTTTATTTCTTATTTTCATCTTTATCTTTATCTTTATCTTTATTTTATTTATTTATTCTTTTTTCTTTTTCGTTTTATTTTTTTATTTTTTTCTCTTTATTTTCTTTTTCTTTATTTTCGTTTATTTTATTATTTATTACATGTCGTATTCTCTTATTCCCAGGTGAATGATTGTATTAAGCCTGGACAGCCTCCTGCAACAAAGTCAGCATCAGACTACCTCCGTTCAATTTCCAATATTCAAGATACCCTTGAATAGTCAAGCCTGGACAGCCTCCAGCAACCAAGTTAGCATCGGACTACCTCCGATTATCATCCAGCTATTCGGGCTACCCCCCAGAAATTCGTCGAAATCTGGATTACCTCCAGCAATTTCAAGCGGACTACCACCGGATATCATCCAAGTGTTCGGGCTACCCCCGACAAATTCATCAAAGTCTGGACTACCTCCTACATATCCAGATCGGACTACCTTCGACCATCCTTCAGCTTAATCGGATTACCTCCAACCAATCTTAGCTCATTCGGGCAAACCCACGAAAATTCACTGGACTAGCTCCAACAATCTCAAGGTATACTTTGACTTTCGTCTTACTCAGACTCAGTCAAAGTGGGGGTTAACTGTAGACACCAAAAATAATACTCAACAAGCACCTCGAGGATTTCGGGCTTATTAGAGTCCTCGTGGACTTTGGGCTATGTAGGCACCTCGTACCTGGGTCAAGGTCAACTCTCGGTCAAAGTCAACCCTTGACCAGTCAAAGTCAACTCTCGGGTCAAGGTCAACTCCCGGTTAACCTAGTTCCTCGCTGATTTTTCAGTAAATTGGGGGGCAATCCTCGCGGATTTTTCAGAAAATCCTGGCGGATCCAGTCTGCCAGCCCAGGAGAAATCTTGGCGGGTCAAAGTCAACTATCGGTCAAGGTCAACTTTTGGTCAAGTCCACTTCTGGTCAACCCAGCTCCTCGCGGATTTTTCAGTAAATTTGGGGGGTGGGGGGCAATCCTCGCGGATTTTTCAGAAAATCCTAGCGAATCCAGTCTGCCAGCCCAGGAGAAATCCTGGCGGATCTAACAGTCCAACCCAGGAGAAATCCTGGCGAATCTAACAGTCCAGCCCAAAAAGCTTCTCGCGGATTTGCCATGCCAACCCAGGAAAAATCCTGGCGGATTTGCCAGGCCGGCTGGCGGATTTGACAGGCCAGCCCAAGAAAATTCTTGGCGGATCTGCCAGGCTAGCCTAGGAAGACTGCGCACATTTTTGCAGGCCAGCCCAGACAGATCCTCGCGGATCTCTTACTTTTGGCCTGGGAAAACAAATTCACGCGGATCTCAATTTTAGCTCCGGAGGAAAACACGCGCGCTTTTGTTCCTCAGTCAGCTGACATTTTTCTTACTCGGTCAAGGAACTGTCGTTCCCACTAGTCGAATCCTCGCAGATTTCTTGGGAGAGAGGGGGACGTAACTGCTGCAGATAACTCCCAAACATATTGCCTATAAAATGGAGGTCCTGGTGGATTTTTCAGGTGTTGGGGAGTCTGGTATAACTGCATTCTTAAGCCTACCAACAGAAGAGAACAGAGAAAACATACGTACTACCAGAGAGTGAAGGAAAAAACCATTGTCATGCCAATTCTGAGTGAGATCCTCGCGGATTTCTGAGGAAAAAATCATTGTTGTGCCAGTTCTGAGTGAGATCCTCGCGGATTTCTGAGAAACAAATCACATCTGTGCTAATTCTGAGTGAGATCCTCGCGGATTTCTGAGAAACAAATCACTGTCGTGCCAGTTCTGAGTGAAAAGTCCCAAATTCTTGCACAGAGCCTCGTAGATCTGCAAAGATTGGGTATTTTTTTCCTTTTTTTTACTTTCTGTTTTCATGCTCTTTAATGATTTGTAATGATGTAGTTCCCGTGCCCCACCCGCTGTATTTTCTTTCGTTTCATTTTGTTTAGACATTTGCTCGTTTTATGTTTGAGTGTATGCATTAATTTCAAAATTTGGTGACAACTTTGTTTCTCCAGTTTTATTTTCTCTTTTCCTAAATCAAAACCCGATGGAGTAAAGGCCGTTTTGATGGGCGGTGTAGGAGCAAGCCTCCTACACCTGTACCTTTACCCCCGAGCTCATTTTCTGGTTCGTAGATCGAGGAGTTTTCTCTTAGTTTTTTGTCAATTTTGCACAAATTGACTGGCGACTCTATTCTTTATTTCATGCATTTTTTTTAATTTAACAAAATTTTCTTTTTGATTATTTTCAAGGAAAATTGTAACATGGATAGTCTGCTTGAGGTTGGGCATGAGATTGCCCAAAGTCACGGGCTTGGGATCCCCGCGGATCTCGAACCCATAGGCTTGGGTCGATGTCTGTTACAACCCCTAACAAACTAATCACGGCGTTGGGCCAAGAATCGGGACCCTCTAGAATGTGGGATCCGCGAGAATCCCCAGTTAGAGAGCCCGAATCTGACCCTGTGATGTCAATATTGCCTGAAATAGTTAAAAAGTAAATTTGGTTAGACTAAATTTTAATTACATGAAATAAAAATTTGATAAAATTGATATTGGTGCTTAAAATAATTAAAAAGCACCATAGGAAAAATAAGCAACCCTACGTCGATCTCAACACTCCGTGGGGGACTGTGCCCTCTGAGCCGCGGGCCCTACACGTGTGTTGAATGTAGATAAGATATTTGAACATTGAGGGCTTTTTTTTCTTTTACTTATTGTTATTCATTTATGTGTTACAAATTTACAAAGAACAACTTGTGTAACACCCTGCCCCATCTAGGAGCATAATTACACCCGCCAGGATTCCTATTTAGAACCCCTAAGGCTAAAATAAAGGCAACCACAGGCTCATTTTTTTTTATTTTTGAAGTCTAAGAAAAATTCGGCAAAGTTCCGCCTGTAAAATGGGCAATCCCAAATTTTATCCTGCAACTCAAACATTTTATACATAAGGGCTACTCGCCCGGGCCACACGCCCAAGAGTTCTACAACCACCCAACCACTCCTAACACAACCAAACATTGATCACACACATATTTACAATACTTATCTACATGCTGGCACACGATTATATACATGCATACTTTTAAAAGGAAACTATGTTACTCTTTCCCACAAAAGAGAACCACCTCAACGGATACCTTCCTTCCTTATTTTGGACCTGAAAAAAAAATAGGAAAAATGGGGGATGAGCAATCACATGCCCAATGAATAATTCCTTTCCTAACAAAATCAGTGCAATCATAACTAACGCATTATCACAAAAGAACATATATAGTTAAAATATATAATATCCTTGGTGTAAAAAAGGATTTTCCATCCTAGAACTACACACATAAGCCTATAAGTAACTTTTGGGTCTCCAAAAGAATGGTTAACTTGATTACTAGCCCCATAACAACATAAGCACCAAAAAGAGGGGAAGCAAGAAAGAAAAAAAATAAAAATAAAATAAACAGTTGTTCATTTTCAAACTTAACTCCCCAAAGTGAGGTTCTCGCCTGACAGGGAAACTAGTAAATGCATTTTAATTAACTGACAATCTGTTTTACAACATCAGTTCATCAAACATGTAGGAAATAGAGATCTTTTTACAAAATTAACAAGAGGAACATTTGAAACTTTTATAAGATCATTTCCTTTCTTCTTGTCTCCAAGGAACTTGCAAAAATAACACTTTTCCAAATATAGTTCAAGTGGTAAATTTTCTCTTTCCAAGGGAAACTGTTTTACAACCTATTGACTGTAATTGAAAGATACTTGTTCAAAAATAACACCGTTGTTACTTAGAGAGTTATGGTATTCTTTTAGCACTGACACCTTTGTGCCAACTTGCCCTTGATCGATCATTAGTTACCCCGGGGCCTGTGGGCTTCTATCAACTACTTGGGATTGACAACTTGCCGAAACGGGAGCACTATTGCTTCCCAGTCCGAAGCCCGTTAATTAAGTAATTGACCTAGCTCAAAACTTTTTCATCTTCCTTTGTTGAAGGTACGTAGTAGTATAGTTGAAACCTTTTATCGAAACACTAACTTGAAAAAAAAAACTTAATCAATTTGTCATCCACCCTTTTTAAGTGAAAAACGAATGACTCAAGCAAGTTTGCAACTAGTTTCACCTGACTAGTAGCAATACGCATAGTGAGCCTGTTACTTGTTATTCGGATCCTAAAAGTTACCTGAATAAAGTCTGACAGAGCAATTAAGCTTGACTAAGCAGGAATTATGTATTCTGAGCCTAGGTTCCCAAAAATTGTTATTCAACCTTCACGATCTTCAAGTATTAGTGACTTCACCTCCCATGATTCAGTTTGTTATCGAATGGAACACGAAACAATAACTGAGAAGTTTGTAGTATTCTTGCACCCAATTTCCAATATTCTTTAACTAACACAAGTCAACTTCACTCTTTCTATGAGTCATCATCTCTCAAAAGGGATAATCACCACACCCATCAATTCTCCAAATATTCAGTTTAATATTTCCAATTTAACCTCGCATCACAAGGTTTCCGACTTCCTGTTTAATCATCCATAGTTTCGACTATAGAGACTCCGAATCGGTTATAACAACAAGATTGTCTGTTCTAATTCAGTATTCTATCACAGTAGTCGCAGGGATTGATTACACAAGTTTAAAAAAAATATTGATAGGTAGGGATTAGAATTACCCACTTGAGTTACCGCGTAGAACCTGACTCCGACAGTACTGCTACTTGTACTTCTGTAGCTCCTACCCCTACTATTACTCACAACTTTCCAATTCAAATCCTGTCATGCCCATTTATTAAATTGAATCACCCTATCTATAGGTAAAAACCAACGGTAGAAATTGAGAAGAACTTAGGTTACCTTACTGCTTATAACCTGATTTTGAGGCTCAGGTTACACGTGCGTTTTCCTTCGATTTTGGTTTTCCAGAGTCTATGGGGTTTGAGATTTGGAACATTGCTGACAGTTTTCCTTGAGCCCAATTACTCCCTTTTTGGTTCTGTCCCCATAGGTGTATATATATATATATATATATATATATATATATATATATATATATATATATATATATATATATATATATATATATATATATATATGTAGACTGAAATGGATGAGAAAAGGGGAAAGAAGGACAAGTAAGTAGAGAAAATGAGATGGAGCATACCTATTGGTAGAGATGGCGGTGGAAGGATGCGTGGCTTGCTTCTCTTACTCTATTTTAATGGAGGTTAAATAAAGATGAAGGAGAGGAAGAAGGTAGAAGATGAAGGGGATGAGAATGGAGTACGTTGCAACTTGCACAAGACCCCCCTCCCCTCCTTTTTCTTCTTTTCCTTTGCTGGACAAAAGTCACGACCCTCCCCCCCCCCCCAATTTGATTTCAAAAATAAAACCTTCCTGTTCCAATTTCTTTCATCTCTCTTGTTTTTGTTTTCCATCTATTGTTTCACTAAACACACCATACTCTAGTCCTTTCCTTATAATTTTACGTCCACTTACTATCTAATAATAATAATATAAATAAATAATAAAAAAAGATAGTCATTAGTATAACTAACTATAATAGGCTAATAATATTTATAGTGACTCTTCCTAAAAAAAATTACATAATCTATAATAAAATCACCTAATCAACAATATTAGTCACTTGAAACTCCTAACTACGAAAGTTAATTCATAATTGAAAATTCGGGTCTTACATTCTCCCCTCATTCAAAGAATTTCGCCCTCGAAATTCACTAACCATTCGCAAAAAGGTTTGGATATTTCTCTCGGATTTTTGATTCAAGCTCCCATGTAGCTTTAGCAAGTTTGTGATGTTTCCAGTATATCTTTACACAAGAAATGACTTTAATCCTCAACTTCTTCTCTCTTCTTTCCAATATGAGCATGGTTGGATATCTGGCGAATATCAGATATTATTTTCGTGGACATCAAGTATGCTTATGGACATCAATATTTGATGTTCACCTAGCAAATCCTTAATATTTTCTTTTTTTACATGATGTCCACGAAAACCATACTTGATGTCCACCTTTCATAGTTGATGTCCACAAAAATAGTACTTGATGTCCGTCAGATATCCATCCATTCTCACATACTCAACAAACGGTCATGCTCATACGATCAGTTCCCTATGTATATATAGACACACATATAAATATACGTGTGTGTATATATAATTAATTTTATAGCTATGTATATATAGGGGTGAATACTAATTTACTTGAAGTGACTTTGATATAAGTTATCTCTTGATAAATTACTAATCATATTCATATTAAAAAAACACATTCTAACATGATTTATTATTACTCATAATAAAATATATTTAAAATGTCACTACGAAAATACTATTACACTAATTTGATATAAAACATTCTCAGCTAGAATTTGCAATATATATATATATATATATATATAACATATTGATAATGTCTAATGTTATTTTTTTTCTTTTCGAGTCAATGTATATCTATTTATTTAAAAACTTCCAGTTAAAAAGTGTCCCTATCTTTCAATTTGATTGTTGTTCGGTCTCGTTTCGAGCCGAATTGATATCATTTATAAGGTGTTTAGCTTGTTTGAGTCCCTTGATTATGTATTAGTTATGATGATTTTGTGTTTTTGTAAGATAATCAAGAATTAGAAGGAAAACGAGGACAAAAGAATCAAAAACAACCCAACACCAACAAAGTAGCTCCCGCTACACTGGGCGTAGCGCCCGTGACACAGGGGTGGCGCCTACTACACAATGAGTAGCGCCCGCGACAAAGTAGCAGCAAAGACAACCAAAAAAATGGCGAAGCGTAGCGCCCGCTACCTCTGGTGTCGCGCCTCTGATTAGGCGAGAGAGAACGCAGTAGCGACGGCCAGTGACACCCGCGACAGCTATTGAGCGGTCTCGGAGGGAAGTTGTCCAGAGCGAGGTCGCGCCCGCGACCATATGTGTGGCGTCCGCGACCAAACTTGAGTAATCTCGTAAGGAAAAGGTCCAGAGCAAGGTCGTGCCCGCGACCAGTTATGTGGCGCCCGCGACGGTGTTGCTGCGCGGAGAATTAAAATCGGCGGCCGTAGACAATTAGGGTTGAGATTTGTTTTATTCCTTCTATATATACCTAAAACATTTCAACATTATAACTAACTAGACTTAGAGATTAGAAATGGAAAATTAGAATTAGCTTTAGAGATTAGTTTTATCATTAAGCTTTTAGTCATTTCTAAGTTTTCTCTAGTTTCTCTTTCATCATCAATTTGTAATCAACTCTTTTCAATCAATTCAAAGAAGAAATTCCCAAGTTCTTGTTCTCTTTAGTTTTTATTGTTGTTTTGATTCAGTTCCTATTAGTTCTAGTCCACAAAACTTCCAACATTTTTAGTGAAGAGGAGGATTAAGGGTTCACAAATTCTCCTTCCAAGTGAGGATTTGGGGATTCTTAGTAATCCAAATCACCTTTCTTATTTGTTCAAGAGAAAGTTCAAGATGAAGTTCAAGATGAGTGATTCAAAATTCCAGATTAAAGTGAAGTTTTCTTTCTATTCGATTCAGTTTTTCATTTATTGCCTTAATCACATTCTTAGTTATAGTTTTCTTTCTTGTTGAATTAGGGTTAGTTTATTTTTAGATTCATGTTTTCCTTGATTATTGTTATTATGAATTTATGCTTAGTTTAGTTTTAATTCAGTCATTTATTGCTTTCTTGATTGAAATCTATACCAGACCAATTCCCTAAAAACCTAACACACTATCTCTAAGAAGAAATTCCCAAGTTCTTGTTCTCTTTAGTTTTTATTGTTGTTTTGATTCAATTCCTATTAGTTCTAGTCCACAAAACTTCCAACATTTTTAGTGAAGAGGAGGATTAAGGGTTCACAAATTCTCCTTCCAAGTGAGGATTTGGGGATTCTTAGTAATCCAAATCACCTTTCTTGTTTGTTCAAGAGAAAGTTCAAGATGAAGTTCAAGATGAGTGATTCAAAATTCCAGATTAAAGTGAAGTTTTCTTTCTATTCGATTCAGTTTTTCATTTATTGCCTTAATCACATTCTTAGTTATAGTTTTCTTTCTTGTTGAATTAGGGTTAGTTTATTTTTAGATTCATGTTTTCCTTGATTATTGTTATTATGAATTTATGATTAGTTTAGTTTTAATTCAGTCATTTATTGCTTTCTTGATTGAAATCTATATCATACCAATTCCCTAAAAACCTAACACACTATCTCTAAGGATTCGACTACCCCTACTTAGAAAACCCAAAAATATCTGCGACCGAACAATGGCGTTGTTGCCGGGGATGGCGTTATTTGGTAGATTAGGTTATTGGTTTGTGTGTGAATAGTTTATTGTTTTCTTAGATTAGTCTTAAAAATCCAAAAACAAACTAAAAAATGAGAAAATTGTAAAACCACGTAAGAAACGTAGAATACAACAACCTGAGGTTTGGATTCGTAATCCTTCTAGCCATAGATTGGTTAGGAAAGAGGAACCTTCTGTAGAATCACCTAAGATGGCTGAGGAAGCACCTAGGGTGACTCTTATAACCAGTTATACCCATCGTACGACCCACCACCCTCATGTTTTGTGCTATCGACCCTACCTGCAGGAGTAACTTTTGACCCTAGGTAGTACCACACTCAGAACTTACTACTCTTCACGGGTACTGGGTTAGCACTCATATGGACCACAGAGTACAAATAATACCTTAGTATGGTGACTCCCCCTGGAGTTCTATTAGATTATGTACTTCTGAAATACCTACCTTTTGCTGTAAGGGATGCCGCTAAGCGGTGGATGTATAGCATCAAACCCCGGTCCATCAATTCTTGGGACAGTTTTCTGAAAGTTTTCATGAAAAGATATTTTTCAAACTCCTTAGCTATCCAACTAAGAAATTCAATTTTGAAATTTAGACAAGACGTAGGAGAACCTTACTGGAAAGCTTTTGAACGGTTTAAAAACTTACTGTCCCAATTCCCTCACCATGGTTTTGACTTGGTTCGACTGTGTCAGATCGTGTACCAGGGTCTCGACCAAAACACTAGGGTCACACTAGAATCAATGTGTCAGGGGGGTTTCATAGATAAAACTGCTGATGAGGCATGAGATTTCCTAGAGAGCATGTATGAGAGAGTTATGCAATAGGGAACAACTAGAGATGAGTCCTTAGGTGCCCAACTGTCCAATGCTAGGGGGTGTACATGCTGTGAGTGAGAGTACAAGCTATGAGGCTAGGTTCGCTTCCCTTGAGAATATGATTAAAACCTTAGCCCAACAATAATTAGCTGCTTCACAACCCCAGGCCGGTGCTCAGGTTAATTCTTGGGACCAAACTGCTGCTCTTGTTCCCCCATCACCTGTGTCATGTGCCTTTTGTCAAAGTGTTGACCATGTTATTTCTGCTTGTCCATTCTACATTCAACAACTGACCACTAGTACTGAAAATGTGAATGTTATGCATCATAACTATAGGCCTGACCAGTACCAACCCTACCAACACCAGGGGATGCGCAAGCACCCCTTACTCTCTTATGGCCCTAAGAACCAGAATGTGTTGAGACCACCACTTAACCAAGGCGGGGGTTTCCAAGGAAACCACCCTTCTCAGTCTCAACAACCACCCCAGGGAGCTTATCAAGCTCCTAGAGGGCCCCTTATCCAGTCACCGACACCCACCAGGGTGCACCAATGAGGATAGGCATGAGAGATAGATTAGGGAGTTGAAAAATCGCTTGAGATAAGTTAAAGAAACTATGAAGAGTGATATGGAGAAAATGATGAAACAAATGAATGAAAATTTCTCTCAAATTTTGTTGGCCAATAGGGATAGAGGATCCTTTCCTAGACAACATGAGGCGAACCCCAATGGGCAAGCTTCAGGTTCGTCATCTTGTGCCCTAATCAGGTTAGAGGTTTGAACACTGTTATTACTCTTCGTTTTGGGAAAGAGATAGATAATAGGGTGCAAATGAAATCTTTTGATGTGTGTAGGAAAAAGATTGTGACTGATGAATCTGTTGATGAGCCTGTTTCTATTGGGGATGAGCCTGATGGAGCGAGGCCAACTATTACAGTTGAGCCTCCTAACACCAAACCCTTGCCTAAAGCCAACCCTTTGACTAGTCCACCACCTCAAGGGGCTTACAAGCCTCCACCACCTTATCCTCAAAGGTTAAGGGGGAATAAGGACCAAAAGTTTCTGGACAAAATTAGGTAGACCTTTTCTCAGGTTAAGGTGAACATTCCTCTTTTAGATGCTATTCAGCAAATTCCCCCATACGCCCGCTTCCTTAAGGAGCTTTGTACCACCAAGAGGGCCACCCAAGTGCCCAAGAAGGCTTTCTTAGCCTCGAACGTGAGTTCCATTCTGTCAAACCAGATGCCTATTAAGTACAAAGACCCTGGATGCCACACTATCTCTATTACCACATGTGATAGTTTGATAGAAAGGGCATTGCTTGACCTAGGTGCTAGTGTGAACTTGTTGCCTTTGTATATGTATGAAATGCTTGGACTAGGTGAACTAAAGCCTACTAGGATGGTATTGCAATTGGCTGACAGGTCTACTAGAGTACTTAAAGGGGTAATGGAGGATGTCTTGATTAAGGTTGGGGAGTTTGTGTTTCCTGTCGATTTTGTGGTGCTAGAAACTGCTAGAGTTCAAAATACTAGAGATGAGATCCCCATTATTCTAGGTCGCCCTTTCCTTGCTACTTCTAATGTATGGATTAACTATAAAGATGGTAGAATGAAATTGACCTTTGGGAATTTGACTATGGAGTTGAACATTTTTAATCTACAGAAGTCACCCTTAGGTTTTGATGAGCATGAGCAGAGTACCCTTAATTGGGTGAGTGATTTTGTTGATGATAGTGAGAGCCCTGACTTTGTTGATGTGTCCTGTGCTGATGTGTTGACTGCACTAGGAATTAATCCTGATTATGTGAATTCTTTGTGTGATTCTAATGTGTTTGATGGTGATGTGCTATTTGAATCTTTATTTACATCTCAAACCACACCTGAGATAGAAGAGCCTAAACCACCTTCATCCACCACTCTGAGATGAAACCCCTCCCTTCTGAGTTGAAATATGCTTTTCTTGACCCTAATGAGACCTACCCAGTAATCATTGCTTCTGACCTAGGTAGGGACCAATAAAATCAATTGATTGAGATTCTTAGAAAGAACAAGCTAGGGAGCCTTGGGATGGACTTTAGGTGACATTAAGGGGATTAGCCCTTCCATTGTTCAGCATCGAATCATCCTAGAAGATGAGAATGTTGCTTATAGAGACCCTCTTAGGAGACTGAACCCACAGATGGAGGTAGTTAAAAAAAAGATCCTTAAGTGGTTAGATCATGATGTTATTTACCCTATCTCTAATAGCAAGTGGGTTAGCAATTCATGTGGTCCCTAAGAAAGCTGGATTGACTATTGTTGAGAATGAACAGGGAGAGTTAGTTCCTACTCGTGTTCCTTTTGGTTGGAGAGTTTGTATAGACTATAGAAAATTGAACAAAGCCACTAGGAAGGACCATTTTCCTCTCCCTTTCATGGATCAGATGCTTGAGAAACTTGTTGGGCATGAGTATTATTGTTTTCTTGATGGTTATTCTGGTTATACCCAAGTCTCCATAGCTCCCTGTGACCAGGAAAAGACCACCTTTGCTTTTCAAAGGATGCCTTTTGGTTTGTGTAATGCCCCTGCAACCTTTCAGATATGCATGATTTCTATTTTTCTGACTTAGTGGAGGATTGTGTGGAAATTTTTATGGATGATTTTTCTATGTTTGGTACTTCTTTTGATGCTTGATTAGCTAACCTGAGTCGCGTGCTGAGTCGATGTCAGGAAAAGAGTCTGACCCTTAATTGGGAAAAATGTCATTTCATAGTGAAAAAGGGGATTGTCCTGGGGCATGTGATTTTTAAGGATGGGATAGAGGCAGATAAGGCCAAGATTGACTTATTTAAGAATTTGTCCCCTCCCACTTCTGTGAAGGAAGTTCGATCATTCTTAGGACACGCCGGTTTTTACCGGCGATTCATTAAAGACTTTAGTAAAATTGCTAAGCCTTTGTCTTCTTTGTTAGCTAAGGAGGTATCATTCCATTTTTCTGATGATTGTATGAGGGCCTTTAATCAGCTTAAGGATGCCCTCATTTCCCCTCCAATTCTCAAACCTCCCACCTGGGGAGAGCCTTTTGAGATCTGTAGACACCGGGATTTGCATCGACATAATCTCGACCCATCAAAATTCGACAAGTCAGTTAGGCAGGATACCAAAATGTGACATTGGGACCATGAAGTTGACGAAGTAAGCCCATCGAAGCAAAACAGGACACAAATTAGAATATAACCCACAGGGGTTATAATAAATCACAAACGGCCCAGACAAAAGCGGCCCAAAAGCGCCTCCGGCCCAGTCGACTTCAAAACCCGTGGGGGTTTTAAGCTACCCAGAGCGCGTCGTTTTGCAGTAGTCCACGTCAGCAATCCATGTGAGGTCATTTAAAACCCGCGAGGGTTTTCTCTCCAGAAGCTGGCGCCAAAACAAAGTTGATCATAATCCTTGATTTTAGCCCACATGTGTTGACTTTCTGCCTTGACTTTCAAAACCCGCGGGGGGTTTGGGATTGCATGGATTGCATGGCATGATTGTTGGGGTATGTTCCCCCATTTTTCCCTCCTAAAACCTCATCTCACTCACCTATAAATACTCCCCTCCATTTCATTCACTTCATCAAGTAACACCATTATTCTACCCAAATTATCATCAACTACAACCATCTATTATCCTTACTCTACTCAAATTTCATTATACCAAAACTCTCTCAAAACTCCATCTCTAATACTCTCATAAAATCACCACTCTTATATTATCCTACCACCATCCTTACACTCATCATTCCAACCTCCAAGTCAAGGCAAAGTCAAGAAATTCGACCCGTGCATTCGGGTTTCCAAGATCAAAAGAGGTTCGCTTTCATTATCATTATTGTTGTTTAATCATGTAATTTGTACATTAATTCCTTTACTTGTATATATTTTGTAAACAAAAACCTCATTTTATATTGCATGATGAGAATATGATTTCATGAAATTAATTAAACTTCTCCCGGCTCTTTTTTCATCTCAATGTCGATTTTGGTAGAGTCTGTTTTCTAACAGGCGAATTCGAGAGTTCTTATAATTTTCGGATTCATAACCTTACCCTCGAACTTAGAATCGGGTTTCGTAGACCGGAGTCATTTTTATTATATTCACGGTTTGTCGATTTCCTTAAATCGGCTAGCGACTCTTTACCATTTTTACGAACTCTTTGATTATTTAAAATATACGATATTGCACAAAAAATAATTATAAATGATTTAATACTACTTTTCTATACCAATCCAAAGCCATTCGAGAGAAAATGTGCCATAAAATTAATAAAATCCCCACGAGTTTTATTAATTTTAACCCATCTTCTTTGGGCCAAGAAGCGCAAGGCCCAATCCAAAGTACACTAAAACCCTCGCCGGTCCCGCGGGTTTTGGTGTCCTCTGGCGGCCCCTTTTGCTTCCTTTTGGGTCTGCATTCGATAGTGGCCGGTATTAAATTATTAACAAAATATTTTGGGTACAATTTCGAGTATTTTAATAATATAAAACGAATTTGTAAAATAAATAAAATTTCATCACCCCGAAAATGAATTACGAAAAATAAAAATATCCTTATTTAAGGATTAAGCAACCTTAGTCGGCTCCCGATCACCTAAGTAGTGCATCACGAGAAAAGTGGTCACCTTTTTCCGGGGTCCTACAAGATCATGTGTGATGCATCTTATTATGTTGTTGGTGTTGTGCTAGGACAAAAAATTGATAAGAAACATGTTGTTATTCATTATGCTAGTCACACCTTGAATGATGCCCAACTGAATTATACTGTGACTGAGAAAGAATTTCTAGCTGTTGTGTATGCCTTTGAGAAATTCAGACGTTACTCGCTTGGTGCTAGAGTCATAGTTTACACTAATCATTCAACTATTAGGTATCCGATGGAGAAGAAAGATTCAAAACCTAGGCTAGTTAGGTGGGTCTTGTTGTTACAAGAGTTTGATTGTGACATTAGAGACAGAAAAGGAGCTGAGAATCCTGTAGCTGACCACCTATCTAGGATTGTGCCTAGTACTATGAACACCATACCCTATTTATGCTCAGTTTCCTGATGAGCAACTGTTTAGTGTGGGAGTGGAACCTTGGTTTGCTGATATTGTGAATTTTAAAGTAACTGGAGAGATGCCTAGTGATTGGAACAAGCATGACAGGGATAGGTTTCTTCACATTGTGAAGAATTTTGCGTGGGATGGCCCTTACTTGTTTAAATATTGCCCTGACCAGATACTTAGGAGACGTGTGCCTGATGAGTCCATTATAGATGTCCTCTCTTTTTGCCATGACCAACCTTGTGGGGGGCACTATAGTGGAAAGAAAATTTCTTACAAGGTCCTGCAGAGTGGGTTTTACTAGCCCACTATCTTTAGGGATACCCATGATTATGCCCAACGGTGCCCTAGATGCCAAAGTTTGGGAAAGATTACTAGGAGAGATATGATGCCCTTACAACCTGAGATCTTTGTTGATGTGTTTGATGTGTGGGGAATTGATTTTATGGGACCATTCCCTAACTCTTTTGGGAATGAATATATTCTCCTTGCTGTTGATTATTTATCTAAGTGGGTAGAGGTCATCCCTACTAAGAAGAATGATGCTCAGGTAGTCATTAAGTTCCTTAGGGAGTACATCTTTTCTAGATTTAGAATGCTTAGAGCCATTATTAGTGATCAGGGAACCCATTTCAACAATAGATCCTTTGAGGCCTTACTGAAAAGGTACTCAGTTGTGCATAAGCTCACCACCACTCATCCATAGTCTAATGGTCAAGCGGAAGTCTCCAATAGGAAAATTAAACAGATCTTCGAGAAAACTGTGTCTAGGAATAGGAAAGACTGGTCTGTTAAGCTGATTAATGCCTTGTGGGCCTACCAAACGGCCTATAAAACCCCTATTGGGATGTCACCCTATAGAGCTGTTTTTGGGAAGCCTTGTCACTTACCTATAAAACTTGAACATAGAGCTTGGTGGGCTTTGAAAGCCCTTAACCTTGATCTGTCAGCAGTTGGTGAGGTGAGGAGACTAACACTTTGTGAGCTTGAGGAGTTGAGGAGAGAGGCCTATGAGAATGGGCGATTGAGTAAGGAAAGGTCTAAAATCTTGCACGATAGGATCATTCATAGAAAGACCTTCTTCGCGGGACAAAAGGTACTCCTTTATGACTCCCGGTTGCACCTTTTTGCTGGAAAGTTAAGATCTAGGTGGACTGGACCCTTTATTGTGACTCATGTATTCCCTTCAGGAGTGATTGAGATTAAGGACCCATCTAATAATTCTGTGTGGAAGGTGAATGGCCACAGGTTGAAGCCCTTTTTAGAGCTTCCTGATACTACTGACGTGGAATGTGTTATATTTTGCGATCCATCTTGTGCTTGAAAGAAGATAAGTTGAAATTCTTGTATATATTGTACATCTGATTTTTCTTTTCTTGATTTTTCTTTATTGTTTCTCCTAACTTTGCATTGTCAAATGAGAAGGAGTGAGTCTTTTGACAAGAAGTCATCCAGGTAATATCCTTCCTTTTCTTTTTAATACGGTTAGTGAGTAACTTAATTTATTTCTTTTGGTGTGTTTCTTAATTTTCTTTTGGGGTGTTTGCTTATCCTTATTTCTATTTCAATAAGGACATTGTAACCTTTTTGTGTGGGAGTGTGGGGTAGCAGGCATGTATGCTTTCCTTTTCTATGTGCTAGGTGTTTGTATATATGTTTGTTCTAGTTTACTACCCTTCTTTAGACACCCTTTCCACAATGAGGACATTGTGGTGTTTTAAGTGTGGGGGGAGGAGGGGGAGATATTTCATGTTCAAGGGTAGATCACCTAGCCTTTTGATAATGTTTTTCTTAGTTTTTTGCCTAAAATTTGAAAAATTTTGAGTGAAAAATGAGGAAAAAAAAGGGGGTGAAAAACCTCTAAAGTTTTCGTTTTTCTTTAGTCTTTGCTTTGTTTCTAGGATTCTGTAGTCAATGCTTCGAAAACTTTCTTAATCTTCTTGAAAGAAACCCTTATGAGCATTATCGTCCCTAGTTCAAGTGTTGTCATGACTCATCTGTTTAGTTCTCTTCTTTAAGTGCATAATGAGATCCTTGTTTTTTTTTCACGTTCTTTTGAAACTGTGAGACTTTTGTAGACAATTTCCGAGCTTGTTGAAAAAGTGAGTTAAATAAACGTAATTAATAAAATTCGGCGAAACCAACAAGGGTTGGTGTGAGTGGGCGGCACTCACACCCCTTAAGCACTTCATTACGTATGGAGTAACACGAGTTGGGAGGGTGACCCTTTTTCGGAGGGTCGTTCCAATTCCCGAAAAACCCGACTTAAACCTTGGAAGTGTGGTGTAAAAGTTGGTTTACCAACGTGGTTTGACGTGGGTGGTTGCGGCGCCCTCGTCCCTTAAGTACCTTGTTACGTACGGAGCGAAACCACGCTAGGAGGGTAAACCCTTTCACGGGTCGCGTGCAATCTCAAAATATGCCACCTAAAGAAAGAACTAAAAAAAAGAGAAAAAGAAAGAAAAGCTTAGAAAGTAATAAGTGTGAAGTTTTCCTTGCTTCTCCTGTGGCCCTCACCAAGCTAAGGGCGACACAAGCAAGGGAGGACAACACCTAGATAACCTTTTTGCTTCGATACAAGCTTGGAATGTGAGTTTGCTCTAGTCAATTAGAATCAATTAGAACACACTTGCACTTGAGCACATAGGATCTTATTTTGTAGGAAACGTTTGGGAATCGAAAACCTTAAAGATTGACAATTTCTTGGATTAGGTGATCCCGATGGGCTCATATCGGTTCCTTTCGATTGATTTGTATCGTTTTCCTTGCGGCGATTGCATGATTCCTTGGGCAAGCAGTTCTTTCTTTTCCTTCTTTTCAAACCTTGTTTTGTTTTTCACTTTCCCTCTCTCCTTTTTCTTTGGCTTTTGTGGGTATAGTCGCTATAAACCCTCACGAGACCTTCCTCGTCCACTTGGGCTGCCAAGGGGTTTAAAGAACTTGTTGCATATTGATAAGCCGCAAGTGCACGGGTGAAATTGTAGCATAAATCAAGGTCGTTCCCACAGGGACCTTTCCTTTCAACGCACTGAACTAGCCTCCTAGTTGATCGCTAAGTCGATCCGGTTTTTGTTTTGAATCAACTAAATCTAACTCTAATCACAATCAAAGTCTAAATAAACGAATATTCACACAAACTTTTCTGATTTAATCAAGGGAAAAAGGCGTTCAGGGGATGAAACCTAAGTCAAATAACGAATCAACGATGTGGATTGAACTCTCATTTCATTAATTTGCACAATCAAGGTTCGATAATCGCATAGAATACTTCGCAATGAGATTTTGTCACTAGAGCGAATTGCCAAGACTAACCAAGCACCTACTTTCGTGGTTATTTCAATTTAGTCAAGGTTAAAGATCTAATTATCTCAAGAACCCTAGTTAAAACTTCTATGTCTAGATAATTTTAACTAGTTTAGTCTAGGTTTTCGGGCAATCAAACTTCTCCTTTCGGTACTTCATTCAACAACCTATTAACATGCAATTGGTGATCAAGCAAAAGCAATAACAATTCAATTCAAAGACCAAATAGATTGAAACAAACTAAATTCATGAAAATTCAATCCAACAAAGTCAATTCATCAAGCAACTTCAAAGGTTCATCCCTTAAACTAAAAAGTACTACTCACTATTCATGTTTGAAACTACAAAGCAATTGAAATATATTCTAGAAAGCATATGAAAATCTATGAGAGAATGAGAAATAAACCCAAGTGAAGAACAAACTTGCTAGGAATCAACAATGGAGGACTTTTGCTCCTCCACTTCAAAGTATGTTCAAATTGCTCTTCGATCTTCAATCTTCTCTCAATCTTCAATCATGGAATGGAATATGGATGATGAATGATATGATTAGGGCATGAAATGGATGATGGTGGAATGATTCTTTTTCTTCTACTCGGCCGAAAATCAGCATAATATAGGCAAATATCAACTCAAAACCACCGAAAATGAAAAGACAGGAGAGGCACGGACCGTGCTCATAGTGACACGGACCGTGCCCCCCTAGGCACTACTCGTGTCGCTTCACTGCACACAATTCTTCACGTTCTGGTCATAGGCACTACCCGTGCCACTGCAGACACCACCGCTGTCTTTTCAGCCTAGGAGTACTTTGGGCCATTGTTTGGGCCTTGGGTGATCCAACATCTCACTTCTTGGTCCTTTAAGCTCATAACTTGGATCTACACTTGCTTTTTGGGCTCGGTTTACATCGATTCTTCACAAATTCCCTACAAAACTCACCAAACTCCAAACCAAGTGTAATATGGGAAATTCGGGTATAAAATAACATAATGAAATCAAATATTCCCCAAATTCTCATCAAAACAACCAAGTTCTCATATATACAAGAAGCACTTATCAAAATCCCCCATGCTTAGTCCTTGCTTGTCCCTAAGCAAGTCCAAACTCAAAAGAAAAGGCAAAGAAAGAAAATGAAAGAAACCGGGACAAAAAGACTCAAAGTACTCAAAGCAAAAATAAAAAGAAAACTCAAAAGTAAAAATAATAAAACGAAAATCTTATTTAATTACAACTCGTAAGGATGACAATGATAGAACATTCAATCAACCCAATCTAATCTAAAGTACAGCCCAAGAGTGAAAAAGAAGTCAATTTACACAAGTAAATGAAGACAAATTATTCAAGAATGGTACTCATCAAGTTAAACCAATCACCCTTAATCACCGAATGAGATAAGAAGGCACATGTTAAGCATGAAACTAGGTAAGAATGAAGAGCAAACTCACTTTCTGGGAATGTGGAAACACTCCTCTCATGTGTTTAAATATAAAAAAAATCATTGAAAGTTCGCTCAAATACTCAAACCAAAGTCACAACCAACCACGTACTTGCTAAGAATCTTAACTCTCCACCGCAATTTGCAAAGCAACAATGACAATCAAGAGGACTTTCAAGGGTTGTAACGGGGCTAGGGTTAAGGGTAAGGAGTGGATAATATTTGGGAATCGTGGAGTTAAAAGCCAAAGCTTGAAATTATTTCGCACCAATTCGACATACATACACTCTCACCACTTAAAATCAATCCAATTCAACCCCACAAACAATTGGAAACTTGCCTCAAAACAAAAGAAACACAATGTCAAACACTTTATTCTCTTTTTCTTCTTTTTTCCGGAATTCTCCGATTTTTTTCTTTTTCGCTTTTTTCTGTTTTTTCTTCTGATTTTTTTCTTTTTTTTCTTTCTTCTTGAATGAAACATACACACTTATAAACAACACACACTAGGCAAGCTACCAATTCCAACCAACAACCTCAATGCACATAATTGGGGAATCAAATCAATATTTACAACTCAACTCAATCCCCATCACAAACCAAACCACCAAAGTAACCACAATCAACCCAACTTCATACTCAACACATTTCAAGCAATGGCTTAAGGGTAGGAAATATATAATCGGCCAAGGCTCATAATGTGGGTTCAAGAAAAGAAAAAGTCAAGGCAAGAAAGGGCTAACTAAGGATATTCTGATGTAAACGGGTGGTCAAGGTCATGTTCAAATCCTAATGCCTCTATCATCTTGTCAATGTACAACGCATAGCAATTTCAAGGAGATGCAAAGCAAATGAAGGAGGATGCAACAATGGTGAGTCACTCATGGAAATTAGACTAATAAAAATGATTAGTCTTTTCTTTTAGGCTTATGTGGACTCATGGGTAGCGCTCAACAACCATTACCTAGTTTAAAAAGATATGCATATGCACAACTCACTCTTACAATAGAAACAAAGGCAATCGGTCTTACTATCCTAGCACAATTCTCACAACAATTAGCTTCACAACTCATGTCAATTCACAGTCTTTCACAAACGGCCTATACAAGATCAAATCAAGTCAAAAGAAAACTATCACGCCAAATCTTATATCAAACAGTCTTTTTTTTTCTTTAATTTTCTGATTTTTTTCAATTTTTTAAAAAACTTTTTACAAGCCTCAAAATGAAAATAAGAAAATAAGAAAACGAAAACAACCTACGAAAAGAAGAAATTAAAAAACTACAAGTAAATCTAGAAAACAAAAGAAAATAAAAACAAAACAAAAGAAAAAGACTCAAAACAAGTTAAAAATAAAAAATAAAAACAACTCAAAACACACATATCCACAAAAAGTTTACACAAATCCCCCCATGCTTGAACCGAGCATTGTCCGCAATGCGAAACATCACTCGAGAAGCAAAGGAAGAAAACACAAATCTAGAAGAATCAAAAATAAAAAGAAGAAAAATAAGGAAAAATTTTAGAAAATCCTAAAAAAAAATCGAAAAAGCTTGGGTTGCCTCCCAAGAAGCGCTTGTTTAATGTCATAAGCTGGACAAGGTACCTCTCAACCCGGTGAATAGTCCATAACTCCATAGCCAAGGGCTTTTGGAGCTTCACATTGCATAGTACCTCCAAACATCTTCAAATTGACCTCACAGCTTGGGTCAAACTCATCACCTCCTTCAAAAATGGAGGGATCTCCATCATCAAACCTGAAAATCTCATCCAATGTACCCTTGTTAATAGCATAAGGCACGTTCTTGATGATGTTAGGTGGGGGCAAAATTTCTTTTATCCCCATCCTCGCATCGCCAAGTTCATGGCCTTTATCAATAAATAAACCACAAGGATGTTCAACAAAATTATCATGAAACTTCTCAAGTTTTTCACTCTCCAGTACATGCACACAATCATCTTTCTTTTCACAAATCAAACCATCAACATTCTTATCCTTCTCACCAAACACATCAACACCAAAGCAAGGGGAAACGCCACGTGGCAAAACATCACGGAATAAATCAAACTCAAGTTCATGTTCCCCTATCCTAAACTTCATCTTTCCATATTGTACATCTATGACACACCCTACGGTAGCAAGAAAAGGTTTCCCCAAAATGATTTGGGTACGGGAATCTTCGGGCATATCAAGGATGACAAAATCAATCGGCACATAGCAATCACCCACCTTAAGGGGAAAGTCCTCCAAAATACCCTTAGGGTACTTGATAGAACGATCCGCCATTTGCAATGACATGGTAGTTGGTCTCAACTCTCCTAGGTTCAACCGTTCATACAAAGAATAGGGCATTAAGCTTACACTAGAACCCACATCACACAAAGCTCGATCAATGGTTAAGCTACCTAGGCCACATGGAATACTAAAGCTTCCCGGGTCCTTAAGCTTAGGAGTAAGCTTGTTAAGAACCACAGAACTACATTCTTCAGTCAAAGCAACTTCCTCAATTTCATCAATTTTCCTCTTTTTAGAGAGGATTTCTTTCAAAAACTTTGCATACAAAGGCATTTGAGATAAAACATCCAAAAACGGCACATTCGCATTCAATTGCTTTAACATATTAAAGAACTTGCCGAATTTTGCATCAAATTTAGCCTTAGCATATCTTTGAGGAAAGGGTAACGGTGGTTTGTAAACTCTAGGTGGAGATGAAGGTCGGGTTTCGGTGTTCTCTTTTGAATGCTCACTCTCAAGGTCTTTCTCTCTTTCAAAACCAACATCATTCTCAATAGGCCTCTCAACCTCTTTCTCAACCACAACTCCCCCATGCTTGGCATTTGGCACGCTAGGTCCCTCATATTGTGTCCCACTCCTCAAAACAATGGCATTACATTGTTCCTTAGGGTTAGGTTCGGGCTTTCCGGGAAGCATTCCCGGAGGGGTAGTGGAGGTACCAGCTTGAATGGCAATTTGATTCTCAAGCATTTGAGTGTGGGTGCTCATAAGGTCAACTTTAGTAGCTAGGGCCTTAATCACCTCATCTTGTCTTTGTTGATGCTCAAGTTGCCATTGTTGATGATGTTGTTGAGACAACATCAAAGCTTGTATCATAGCCTCTAGGTTAGGCTTTTGGGGAGCTTGTGGTGGAGGTGCTTGGGGTTGTCTTTGTCCTTGGGGTTGACCCATTTGGTTATTATTCCGGTAAGAAAAGTTCGGGTGGAACCTAAAACCGGGATTGTAAGTATTGGAAAAAGGGTCAAAGTTTTGCCTATTAGAAGGGTTACCAACATAGTTAACCACTTCGGTCGATTCATTGCTAACCAACCCACTAGGACAATTCAAGGTCTCATGCTCATATGATTGACACGACGCACATGGAAGGGGAGGGGGAGCATTCACATTCAACAAATCCATCTTCTTAGTCATGGCATCCAACTTAGCATTCAACATAGAAATAGCATCAACTTCATACTTACCTCCCGTCCTCTTGGAACGGGGCTTTGACCACTGGTAGCTATTGATCGCCATCTCCTCAATCAAAGTTTGGAGTTCCGCCACTGTCTTGGACATGATGTTGCCTCCTGCCGCCGCCAAGATGTTGGCCCTCAAGTTGTCATCCACCCCGTTGTAGAAGGCTTGTATCGGGACCCATGGTTCTAAACCATGGTGGGGGCATTGACGTAAGAGGTCCTTGAACCTCTCCCACGCTTCATAGAGGGACTCATCCGGCTCTTGGACAAATGTTGAGATTTGATTCCGGAGGCTCGTCAACTTGCTAGGAGGAAAGTACTTCGCCAAGAATAGGCTAGCAAGTTGGTCAAAAGTGGTGATGGCAGAGCTTGATGGAAGAGCATCCAACCACTCCCAAGCCTTCCCTTCAAGTGAAAAGGGAAACAATCGCAGCTTGATTGCATCGGGCGTTGCACCACTTGCCTTAAAAGTCTCACAAGCTTGGTTGAATAGGCGAAGGTGCCGGTTGGGATCTTCATTGGGAGGCCATGAATGGGTTGGCCTTCACCAAATTGATGAGTGAACTCCTCAGCTCGAAATCGTCGGCGGCCACTCTTGGAGGATTAATGGCGGAGGGTTGATTTGTGACATTTGGCATCACATAGGAGCCAAGCGTGATTGTAGGCTCTCCATCGCCGCCTCCACCGGACATGGTGTTCTTTCGCTTGGAGTTCTCTTCTTGTCTTCTCCGGGCGTGCTCTAACTTTTGCTTCTTTCGCCGGGAGCGAAAGGTTCTTTCGATTTCAGGATCAAGCTCAAAGAATGGAGCTTTTTGCATGCACGTAGAGTAAACCTCGCAAGACAAAAACAAAAACACCAAGGAAAATCAAAACAGAAAATAAAAGACTTAGGCAACCTTAGGGTATTCGTTCAGTGGCTGGCTAGGGACAAAGTCCCCGGCAACGGCGCCAAAAACTTGATAAGCCGCAAGTGCACGGGTGAAATTGTAGCATAAATCAAGGTCGTTCCCACAGGGACCTTTCCTTTCAACGCACTGAACTAGCCTCCTAGTTGATCGCTAA
This sequence comes from Portulaca oleracea, assembly GCA_029582165.1. Classification (NCBI taxonomy): domain Eukaryota; kingdom Viridiplantae; phylum Streptophyta; class Magnoliopsida; order Caryophyllales; family Portulacaceae; genus Portulaca; species Portulaca oleracea. The sequence continues at coordinate 22,441,339 of CM055871.1, forward strand.
GTCGATCCGGTTTTTGTTTTGAATCAACTAAATCTAACTCTAATCACAATCAAAGTCTAAATAAACGAATATTCACACAAACTTTTCTGATTTAATCAAGGGGAAAAGGCATTCAGGGGATGAAACCTAAGTCAAATAACGAATCAACGATGTGGATTGAACTCTCATTTCATTAATTTGCACAATCAAGGTTCGATAATCGCATAGAATACTTCGCAATGAGATTTTGTCACTAGAGCGAATTGCCAAGACCAACCAAGCACCTACTTTCGTGGTTATTTCAATTTAGTCAAGGTTAAAGATCTAATTATCTCAAGAACCCTAGTTAAAACTTCTATGTCTAGATAATTTTAACTAGTTTAGTCTAGGTTTTCGGGCAATCAAACTTCTCCTTTCGGTACTTCATTCAACAACCTATTAACATGCAATTGGTGATCAAGCAAAAGCAATAACAATTCAATTCAAAGACCAAATAGATTGAAACAAACTAAATTCATGAAAATTCAATCCAACAAAGTCAATTCATCAAGCAACTTCAAAGGTTCATCCCCTAAACTAAAAAGTACTGCTCACTATTCATGTTTGAAACTAGAAAGCAATTGAAATATATTCTAGAAAGCATATGAAAATCTATGAGAGAATGAGAAATAAACCCAAGTGAAGAACAAACTTGCTAGAAATCAACAATGGAGGACTTTTGCTCCTCCACTTCAAAGTATGTTCAAATTGCTCTTCGATCTTCAATCTTCTCTCAATCTTCAATCATGGAATGGAATATGGATGATGAATGATATGATTAGGGCATGAAATGGATGATGGTGGAATGATTCTTTTTCTTCTACTCGGCCGAAAATCAGCATAATATAGGCAAATATCAACTCAAAACCACCGAAAATGAAAAGACAGGAGAGGCACGGACCGTGCTCATAGTGACACGGACCGTGCCCCCCTAGGCACTACCCGTGTCGCTTCACTGCACACAATTCTTCACGTTCTGGTCATAGGCACTACGTGCATCGCAGACACCACGTGCATCGTCTTTTTCAGGCCTAGGAGTACTCTGGGCCATTGTTTGGGCCTTGGGTGATCCAACATCTCACTTCTTGGTCCTTTAAGCTCATAACTTGGATCTACACTTGCTTTTTGGGCTCGCTTTACATCGATTCTTCACAAATTCCCTACAAAACTCACCAAACTCCAAACCAAGTGTAATATGGGAAATTCGAGAATAAAATAACATAATGAAATCAAATATTCCCCAAATTCTCATCAAAACAACCAAGTTCTCATATATACAAGAAGCACTTATCACATATGCTAAATGCAACCGTAATTCCTACGAAAGTGACTTATGGTAGTTAGTTTCTTTTTCTTCTTTGTTTTAGTTTGCTCGGCGCGAGCAAACCCTTGTGTGGGAGTGTTGTTCGGTCTTGTTTCGAGCTGAATTGATATCATTTATAAGGTGTTTTGCTTGTTTGAGTCCCTTGATTATGTATTAGTTATGATGATTATGTATTAGTTATGATGATTTTGTATTTTTGTAGGATAATCAAGAGTTAGAAGGAAAACTAGAACAAAAGAATCAAAAACAACCAACACCAGCAAAGTAGCGCCCGCTACACTGGGCGTAGCGCCCGCGACACAGGGGTGGCGCCTACTACACAATGAGTAGCGTCCGCGACAAAGCAGCAGTAAAGACAACCAAAAAAATGGCGAAACATAGCGCCCGCTACCTCTAGCGTCGCGCCCGCTACAGCTGGGCAGAGAGAGGTCACGCTCGTGACCAGTTTGGTGACACCCGCGACAGTTATTGAGCGGTCTCGGAGGGAAGTTGTCCAGAGCGAGGTCGCGCCCGCGAACATATGTGTGGCGCCCGCGACCAAACTTGAGTAATTTCGTAAGGAAAAGGTCCAGAACAAGGTCATGCCCGCGACCATTTATGTGGCGCCCGCGACGGTGCTGCTGCGCGGAAAATTAAAATCGGCGGCTGTAGACAATTAGGGTTTGAGATTTGTTTTATTCCTTCTATATATACCTAAAACATTTCAACATTATAATTAACTAGACTTAGAGATTAGAAATGGAAAATTACAATTAGCTTTAGAGATTAGTTTTATCATTAAGCTTTTAGTCATTTCTAAGTTTTCTCTAATTTCTCTTTCATCATCAATTTGTAATCAACTCTTTTCAATCAATTCAAAGAAGAAATTCCCAAGTTCTTGTTCTCTTTACTTTTTATTGTTGTTTTGATTCAAATCCTATTAGTTCTAGTCCACAAAACTTCCAACCTTTTTAGTGAAGAGGAGGATTAAGGGTTCACAAATTCTCCTTCCAAGTGAGGATTTGGGGATTCTTAGTAATCCAAATCACCTTTCTTGTTTGTTCAGGAGAATGTTCAAGATGAAGTTCAAGATGAGTGATTCAAAATTTCGGATTAAAGTGAAGTTTAATGCATTCAAGGTATAATTTCTTTTTCTATTCGATTCAGTTTTTCATTTATCGCCTTAACCGCATTCTTAGTTATAGTTTTCTTTCTTGTTGAACTAGGGTTAGTTTTATTTTTAGATTCATGTTTTCCTTGATTATTGTCATTATGAATCCATGCTTAGTTTAGTTTTAATTTAGTCATTTATTGCTTTCTTGATTGAAATCTTTACCAGACCAATTCCCTAAAAACCTAACACACCATCCCTGGGGATTCGACTACCCCTACTTAGAAAACCCAAAAATATCTACGACCGAACAATTGCTTTTATAAGCGTCTTCCTATATGTGTGGTTATTTTTTTCCCTATATGTAAGAAAATAATTAGAGCTGCTCTTTCAAAGGTAGGAACATCATTACATGAACTATGAACATTATTTTGCATGGTATACATACCGTGAAAATAGGGTGGCAAAAATTCGGGTCTTGGTCTTCTTGGATTCAGTCAATTCGCGTATTCGGTCCAAAACCCCAAACCCGGACTCTGACCGAATTTTAATTCAGACAAAATGACCCGACCCAAACCCGAATGACCGAATTTGACCGAATGACGGAATTTGATTTTTTGTCAAAACTAAAAATTAACTGAATATTAGATTTTTTGACCAAATATGACTAATGACCAGTTGACCGAATGACCGAACTTGACCGTATGTGAAATTTGAACCTCTTTACGTGAGTTATTAACACAATCTTTATAATCGGATTCGGTCAACCCAAACCCGGACTGGCCGAATCTAATTTTTAACTAAGATTTGGTTAACCCGAATTTGAACAGCAAAACCCGAACTCGACCCGAATTTAAATTCAGTCATGACCGAATGAATTTTAAATTCGGTCGAAAAACAATGTCCGAAACCCGATTTTTTCAGGTCGGACAAATTTGGTCATTAGGGTCGGTCAAATTTTTGTCACCCCTACGTGAAATAGTATTAATTTGTAGGCACTCAATAATTTTCTAACATATGTGAAGCTATATTTCTATAGAATCGTAATATATATATATAGTAAGAGCTCAAGAATGGGTTAATAATAATTGGATAATTATATGTGTTTTGAATCAAGATGGTTAATGATATTTTGAATTGTCCATAATTCACATTTTTGTAATTTTTATTAGTATTTTCTCATGCAATCTTGCATATTTATAAATTATAAGACTGTAGCACTTATTAACTTGGTCAACAAATTAAATATAAATGATACTCTTATTTTATCAACTATAATAAAAGAATGTACATTTTATGCATAGTTTGTATTTATAAAAAACTATAAATAAATAATTAGTTTTATATAGTTTATAAGTCATAATGACCCTTAAACTAATGAAACATACATTTATAATAATTTAAAGATGCTTATACTTAATTTTTTTTAGGGATTCAAGTGAATTTCAAAATAGTTATTAACTATTTTGAATCATGACATTTATCATTTTGCATGTATATAATAATCATTAACAAATAAGCGTGTAATTTGAACTTAATTATTTAGGATGTCGTGACTCATGTTATTGCACCCAAGAGCATAATCTTAATTATACGATACTATAAATTCTAACACAAGCAGAAATAAATATTTTGTAGTTTCATACATTATTGAAATCAAATATCTACAATCTAGATATTATTATCAGAATTAACTAGAAAAGAAAGGGTGATTTGTTATCCAATAATTCATGATTATGTGATCATAAGTGCAGTGAATTTGTTTTTTCTTTGTGCTATATAAGTGTCAATCTTGTGATCAAATTTCAAACCAACAATCATTCTTATTGAAAAAAAAAAATTATGGAGCAACTTAATAAACAATTGCTTAGTATGCTCTTTCTTTTTATTTTGTCTTTCGTCGTTCAATCTGAGGGGCGATCTAAATTTGAGGTTGCCTCTTTTGAGCCATTGAGAGAGCCTCCTGAGGGGTTTGATCCTCATCATCACGGTGCACGAATTTTCAACAAAAATGCTTACGAAGTAAATAGACGCGTTCCGCATGGTCCTGATCCGATCGAGTCACCACCAACTCCTCACAGTTATGCTTCCTATTATGACGTAAACAGGCGTGTTCCACACGATCCTGATCCGATTAAGTCACCTCCAACTCCCCATGCTTCTTATTTTGAAGTAAATAGACGTGTTCCACATGGTCCTGATCCCATCGAGTCACCTCCAACTCCTCACGCTTCTTATTTTGAAGTAAACAGGCAACTTCCAGAGGGTCCTGATCCCATCCAATCACCTCCAACTCGTCACGCTTCTTCTTTTGAAGTAAACAGGCAAGTTCCAGAGGGTCCTGATCCCATCCAGTCACCTCCAACTCGTCAAGCTTCTTATTTTGAAGTAAACAAACAAGTTCCAGAGGGCCCCGATCCCATCCAGTCACCTCCAACTCGTCAAGCTTTTTATTTTGAAGTAAACAGGCAAGTTCCAAAGGGTCCAGATCCCATCCAGTCACCTCCAACTCGTCACGCTTCTTCTTTTGAAGTAAACAGGCAAGTTCCAGAGGGTCCTGATCCAATCCAGTCACCTCCAACTCATCAAGCTTCTTATTTTGAAGTAAACAGGCAAGTTCCAGAGGGCCCCGATCCCATCCAGTCACCTCCAACTCATCACGTTTCTTATTTTGAAATAAACAGGCAAGTTCCAGAGGGTCCTGATCCCATCCAGTCACCTCCAACTCGTCACGCTTCTTCTTTTGAAGTAAACAGGCAAGTTCCAGAGGGTCCTGATCCCATCCAGTCACCTCCAACTCGTCAAGCTTCTTATTTTGAAGTAAACAGACAAGTTCCAGAGGGCCCCGATCCCATCCAGTCACCTCCAACTCGTCAAGCTTCTTATTTTGAAGTAAACAGGCAAGTTCCAGAGGGTCCTGATCCCATCCAGTCACCTCCAACTCGTCATGCTTCTTCTTTTGAAGTAAACAGGCAAGTTCCAGAGGGCCCTGATCCCATTCAGTCACCTCCAACTCGTCACGCTTCTTCTTTTGAAGTAAACAGGCAAGTTCCAGAGGGTCCTGATCCCATCCAGTCACCTCCAACTCGTCAAGCTTCTTATTTTGAAGTAAACAGACAAGTTCCAGAGGGCCCCGATCCCATCCAGTCACCTCCAACTCGTCAAGCTTTTTATTTTGAAGTAAACAGGCAAGTTCCAGAGGGTCCAGATCCCATCCAGTCACCTCCAACTCGTCACGCTTCTTCTTTTGAAGTAAATAGGCAAGTTCCAGAGGGTCCTGATCCAATCCAGTCACCTCCAACTCGTCAAGCTTCTTATTTTGAAGTAAACAGGCAAGTTCCAGAGGGCCCCGATCCCATCCAGTCACCTCCAACTCCTCACGCTTCTTATTTTGAGGTAAATAGGCGTGTTCCACGCGGACCGGATCCCATCGAGTCACCTCCAACTCCTCATGCTTCCTATTTTGAAATAAACAGGCGTGTTCCACATGGCCCTGATCCTATCGAGTCACCACCAACCCTCACATGCTCAAACCTATAAAATGGTATTGAGAACAAATTTCATTGATGTATTTCCTTTAATATTGCACAATATGGACTACATTGTGTTTGATTTTATATAAAATAAAACAATTATGTAATCCTATGAATTACATGTATTCGCATTGATCTTCCTCCCATAGTTGCACTTCTACCTTAATAGAGATGAATGACAAAGAGCCAGCAGGGCCTGCTCCCATAATTTTAGATTATTTTCTAGGGGAAAAAAATTAATTGGTCTTTATGACCAAAACATTTTTTTTCTTTCTATTGATAAGTAGTTGTTAAAGGCAAAAGTATTAGAGGTACCAGCAAAGCTACAAAAGACTATCATTTTACCGATCAACACATATTGCTACAAATTAATACATCTCCTATAAGACATTGCAATAAGAATATATTAGTGTCCATCAGTGGATTTGATATAGATCATTCGTGGATATGTTGCATTAGGTCCATAGATAAACTTAAAGTTATCTACATATAGATTATATTATTGTCCTGTCATCTCATCTAAGTTGATGTCTACCATTTGGCAAAGAAAAATTTCATTTCCTAATCCCTTTATACTGAAACCTTGGTATCAAAAATCTTTGGACCCAATAATTTTTCCCTTTAGGGCTCTAATTAGCCCAAAAGATCACAATTTTCACTATATTTTTTTTTTGTAGTTAATCAAATTAGATTCAAAAAAGTGGAAAAAATGAAGGCAAATGTTTACAATTTTTATTATTTTTTAAAGCAATACTAAAAATATGTTGAAAATTATTCGTCGAACTTTTCTCAATTATTTGAAAAACAGTGACAAACTTTATAATAGAAGGCTATAATATACAATTTTTGGATTTTATGTAACATACTATTATCCACGATGTTTACGATAGTTTGAAAAATATTGCATAAAATAAAAATTGAATGTTATTATTGATGGTTTTCAAGATTTTCTTTTTGGAAAATGGTCAAGAGATAGCAACGAAACATTTCAAGAAGAAATTCTAAAGAAGAAACTCCTAGACAAAGGAACAAATATGAATAGTGAGTGATGCAAAAGTTCAGCTTGGATGTAACACTGTTGTTGGTAGGTGATTTGCGGGTTTGATATCGCGTGTTGAATGTAGCTAAGATATTTGAACATTGAGAGCTTTTTTTTAAAAACTTATTGTTATTCACTTATGCGTTACAAATTTACAAAGAACAACTTGTGTAACACCCCTTTCCCATCTAGGAGCATTACACCCGTCAGGATTCCTGTTAAGAACCCCTAAGGCTAAAAGAAAGGCAACTACAGTTTCTTTTTTTTCTTTTTTTTGAAGTCTAAGAAAAATTCGACAGAGTTCCGTTTGTAAAATGGGCAATCCCAAATTTTATCCTGCAATTCAAACATTATATATATAAGGGCTACTCGCCCGGGCCACACGCCCAAGAGTTTCACAACCACCCAACCACTCCTAACACAACCAAACATTGATCACACACATATTTACAATAGTTATCTACATGCTGGGACACGACTATATACATGCATACTTTTAAAAGGAAACTACGTTACTCTTTCCCGCAAAAGAGAACCACCTCAACAGATATCTTCCTTATTTTGGACCTAAAAAAAAGGATAGGAAGAATGGAGGATGGGCAACCATGCCCAGCGAATAATTACTTTCCTAACAAAATCAGTGTAATCATAACTAACGTATTATCACAAAAGGACAGACATAGTTAAATAGATAATATCTTTGGTGTAAAAAAGGATTTTCCATCCTAGAACTGCACACATAAGCCTATAAGTAACTTTTGGATCTCCAAACAATGGTTAACTTGATTACAAGCCCCATAATATTCAACATAAACACCAAAAAAAGGGGAAGCAAGAAAGAAAAAAAAATAAAATAAACAGTTGTTCATTTTCAAACTTAACTCCCAAAAGTGAGGTTCTCGCCTGATAGGGAAACTAGTAAATGCGTTTTAATTAACTGACAACCTATTTTACAACATCAGTTCATCAAACAGGTGGGAAATAGAGATCTTTTTACAAAATTAACAAGAGGAACATTTGAAATTTTTATAAGATCATTTCCTTTCTTCTTGTCTCCAAGGAACTTGCAAAAATAACACTTTTTCAATTACAGTTCAAGAGGCAAATTTTCTCTTTCCAAGGGGAACTGTTTTACAACCTATTGACTGTAATTGAAAGATACTTGTTCAAAAATAACATCGTTGTTACTTAGAGAGCTATGGTATTCTTTTAGCACTAACACCTTTGGGCCAACTTGCCCTTGATCGATCATTAGTTACCCCGGGGCCTGTGGGCTTCTATCCACTACTTGGGACTGACAACTTGCCGAAACGGGAGCACTATTGCTTCCCAGTTCGAAGCCCGTTAATTAAGTGATTGACCTAGCTCAAAACTTTTTCATCTTCCTTTGTTGAAGGTACGTAGTAGTATAGTTGAAACCTTTGTCGAAACACTAACTTTAAAATTTAAAAAAAAAAACTTAATCTGTTTGTAATCTCGCCCTTTTTAAGTGAAAAACGAAGACTCAAGCAAGTTTGCAACTAATTTCACCTGACTAGTAGCAATATGCATAGTGAACCTGTTATTTGCTATTCGGATCCTAAAAGTTACCTGAATAAAGTCTGACAGAGCAATCAACCTTGACTAAGCAGGAATTATCTATTCTGAGCCTAGGTTCCCAAAAATTGTCATTCAAGCTTCACGATCTTCAAGTTATTAGTGACTTCACCTCCCATTAGACCTAGCAATTTCTGACCCGACCCGATAACCTGCCCGAAATTTCTGGGTTTTGAACATAATTTTTCAACTAAACCCGAAGTATATCGAACCCGAAAATTAGCGGGTCTAACCCGACCCGCCTATTTGACCCGAAAAATTAATTTTTTAAGTTCAACTTTATTAGAATTTGTAATTTTTCTATGTAATTTTTAACGTTAAATTATAAGCGCAACTTATTTATTTGTTATTTCTCTAATTTAAGTTAAAATAATCACAATAATCTATCATTACTAGAAGATAATCATATTTTATTATGTATATTGTAGAAAAATTGGTATTTAGAGACCATTTTTTTTTAAAAGAAAAAACGGAAAAAGGTCGCAATCATGACCCGTTGGGTTGATCCGAAACTGAAATACACCCCCCGTACTTACCCGAACCCGAAATACATTGACCCGTATTTACCCGAACCCGTTATACGACCAACCTGAAACCCGCCCGCCCGACCGAATTGATAGGTCTACCTCCCATAATTCGGTTTTTTATCGAATGGAGCACGAAACAATAACTGAGAAGTTTGTAGTATTCTTGCATCCAATTTCCAATATTCTTTAACTAATACAAGTCAACTTCACTCTTTCTATGAGTCATCATCTCTCAAAAGGGATAATCACCACCCATCAATTCTCCAAATATTCAGTTTAATATTTCCGATTTAACCTCCCATCACAAGGTTTCCGACTTCCTGTTCAATCATCCATAGTTTCGACTATAGAGACCCCGAATTGGTTATAACAACAAGATTGCCTGTTCTAATTCAGTATTCTATCACAGTAGTCGCAGGGATTGATTACACAAGTTTAAAAAATATTAATAGGTAGGGATTAGAATTACCCACTTGAATTACTACGTAGAACCCGACTCCGACAGTACTGTTACTTGTACTTCCGTTGCTCCTACCCCTACTATTACTCACAAGTCACAACTTTCCACTTCAAATCCTGCCATGCCCAATTATTAAATTGAATCACCCTATCTATAAATAAAAACCAACGGTAGAAATTGAGAAGAACTTAGGTTACCTTATTGCTTATAACCTGATTTTGAGGCTCAGGTTACACGTGCGTTTTCCTTCGATTTTGGTTTTCTAGAGTCCATGGGGTTTAAGATTTGGAGTATTACTGACAGTTTTCCTTGAGCCCAATTACTCCCTTTTTGGATCTGTCCCCATAGGTGTGTCTATATATATATATATATATATATATATATATATATATATATATATATAAAGGGAAATTGGATTCTAATAATCCCTACTTTTACAAATTGGATGGCAATAATCCCTACTTTCAATTTGTATTCTAGTGGTCCAAAAAAAAATAGTATTGTAGTGGGACATAATCGAGAGTATACCCTAAATAGATTTTGTGTTGCATTTGATTCAAAACTTTGTATAACACTTTAACACGATTTTTAATGAATTTACAGCGTTTCTCCCAATTTTTTTTTAAAAAAATCTATTTTTTTATGATTTTTTCAATTTTATTACTTTTAAAAAATCATAATAATTGCTCGGAATCTTAAAAAAAATAAATTTAAAAAAAGTTTTAACAACTACATTTCATTACCTATCTGGGGGCAGGAATGAAAAAAAAAACAAAAACAATATGGGGTAGACATGAAAAAAATAAAAAGAATGTGTTGATGGATTTGGTACCACTACAATACAAATTTTTTTTTTTTGATCACTAGAATACAAATTGAAAGAGTGATTATCACATCCAATTTCAAAAAGAGGGATTATCGTAATCCAATTTCCCTATATATATATATATATATATATATATATATATATATATATATATATATATATATATATATAGACTGAAATGGATGAGAAGAGGGGAAGGAAGGACAAGAAAGTAGAGAAAATGAGATGGAGCATACTTATTGATAGAGATAGCGGTGGAGGGGTGCGTGACTTGCTTCTCTTACTCCATTTTAATGGAAGTTACATAAAAATGAAGGGGAGGAAGAAGGTAGAAGATGAAGGGGATGAAAATGGAGTACGTTGCAACTTGCACTACCCCCCCCCCCCCCAATTTGATTTCAAAAATAAAACCTCCCTTTTCCAATTTCTTTTATCTTTCTTGTTTTTGATTTCCATCTATTGTTTCACTAAACACACCATATTCTAGTCCTTTCCTTCTAACTTTACCTCCACTTACTATCTAATAACAATAATATAAATAATAAAAAAATAGTCATTAGTATAACTAACTATATTAGGCTAATAATATTTATAGTGACTCTTCCTAAAAAAAATATCACATAATCACATAAGGAGGAATAAAATCACCTAATCAACAACATTAGTCACTTGAAACTCCTAACGAGGAAAGTTATTCTATAATTGTAACGTCCCGACCCCTCCTCGAGCCGCGGACATTACCGATAACTGCTGTAAGGATCGCTGACTGGCCCACAAATCACCACGAGTCTTTCCAGCATGTTTCGTCCTCGCTCACACGCTGCCTGAGAAAACTTCCCAGGAGGTCACCCATCTTGAGACTACTCCCAGCCAAGCACGCTTAACTGAGGAGTTCCCAACGGATGAGCTACCATAAAAGAAGGTGCACCTTGGTGATATAAGTAGTCATTTCAATCCTTTTAAACCACACTTAACCATATATTTGGGGTATTACATCACCCCCACTTAAACGCACAACGTCCTCGTTGTGCCACAATTCACTCCAGAATCTTTGCCCCGCTAGGTGACTGCCCATGGATCTCCCGTCCACCGGCGTAGCTCACGGTCGCGGGTCGGCTCTAATACCATCTGTAACGCCCCGACCCCTCCCGGACCGTTTATATTACCGATAACTGCTGCAAGGATCGCTGACTGGCCCCACAAATCACCACGAGTCTTTTCAGCGTGTTTCATCCTCGCTCACACGCTACTTGGGAAAACTTCCTAGGAGGTCACCCATCTTGAGACTACTCCCAGCCAAGCACGCTTAACTAAGAAGTTCCCAACGGATGAGCTACCATAAAAGAAGGTGTACCTTGGTGATATAAGTAGTCATTTCAATCATTTTAAGCCACACTTAACCATATATCTGAGGTATTACAATAATTGAAAATTCGGGTTTTACAACTTGGGTACCCTACATTTTGTCCAAATAAATTTTACGCTCTCATGTTCCTAGAATCTATTTTAAAGCATTCCATAATGTAAGTTAATAATTGTTACAGGACAGATATGGTGATTTGAAAGGTCAAGGTTACTTCGAACTAATAAAATACCCCCTCATTTTTTGAATTTTAAAGCTCATCGTTAATAAACGCCTTCAACCAACTTCCCTTCGGAATCTCCCAAAAACATATTCAAATTTTCGATGAAGCTTTAAAATAACAAAATTGGATTGAACATCACAGTACTTGAGGGATTTGGATGATGTACTATAATTTAGAATTATATTCTGTTATACAAAGATGAAAAAGTGTTGTATTATGGTGTACCATCCCCGAGTTTCTGGCATGCCACGTAAACTTTCCGCTGAGCTTCCGTCGTGCCATCTAGACTTTCCATCACACCAACTCAGGGGTGGTACACTGGAATACAACAATTTTTCATTTTAATATACTAAAATACAATTTTAAATTACAGTGCACTACAATCTGAACTCCTACGATACACTGCACTAATCTAATTTTCCTTAAAATAACTTCCACAAAATTAGAGCTGACAAAAATATGTTTGACCCGGAAAAAATCAGTTTTGGTCACAGATTTTTTGTCCGAATTTTGATATTGGCCGGATATTCAAACATAAAATTTCTCTTTTTTCTATTGTCCAAACCCGATTTCAACCCAAATTTAACTTTGTCAGAATTGTCTTACCCAGTCCGACCTGAAATAAAGACGGGTCCAAACATGAATTTCTCATCCGAATTTTCAAATTGACCGAATTTATCTGACTCAAATTTACCAAACTTGAATTTTTGCGCAAAATGTTGGCCAAGGCCAATGAATTTCAGCTTCCTTTTGGGCGGGGAAAAAAACCCTTAATAACCAAATCAACGAAGGCCCAAAGTGCACGAAACAATCGCACGTTAACTTCAACCTCCCGAACAAACCTCTCCACTCACCGGCGCCGTCGACATTCTCCGGCGATATTCCGGCGATAATCGAAGCCTTGCGTCGCCATTTCGACTCTCTAATTACCATTTCCGGCGTCGTATCATCACCGGGGAGTGAAGACCGCGCTATCACATCCGGTGAGTGATCTACTTTCTCTCTCTCGGTACTTTATCAATGAGTGAAGTTTATATGCATTTTTATGTTGAATTTGTGACAATTCAATTAATTTGTGTTTGCGCAACTCCCTAATCACTTGAGTTATTCAAACCTGGAGTCAATCTTCTGTGTGCTTGTGAATTTCGGACCTGTTTTGAAGGAAGATAGCTTGTATATGCCTAATTAGGTATTATGAACTGTAATTTCAACTTGTATTGGAATGGTATTTTGATCGGAAGTTGCATGCATGTTTGTGTTGAATTTGTGATTCTATTTCGATTAACTTGTCTTGAATTTGTGATTCTATTTCGATTAATTTGTCTTTGCGCGATTCCCTAATCGTTTGAGTTGTTCAAATCTGGAGTAAGTCTTCTGTGTGTTGATGAATTTTTGCACCCGTTTTGAAGTATGATGGCTTGTATATGCCTAATAGGTGTTACGAACTGCAATTTGAACTTGTATTGGAAATATCAGGGGCGGATTTGGGCCCCTCTTATCCAAAAAAAAGTTTAAGCAGCCCATATTAACTAGGAAACAAAATAATATCCATAGGCTTAATGGACACCTCAGGAAAAGGCCCAAAACATTAATATAAATGTCTGGGCCTGGCACGCGCGTCCAACCCCAACCTGAGACAATTTTTTTTCTTTATAGGGTGTTTGGTTGCAAGAGTTTTTTAGGAAAGTTAGACTAACTTTCCCATGATTTGGAGTAAAAATAGGTTGGGAAAGTTTTAACTAGGGTCCACAATTTTCCCATAGATCATGGTGAAAACTTTGCCAAAGGGGGTGTGGGAAAGTTTCTTTCTCATGGGAAAAGAAAACTTTTTATAACTCAACTTCTTAAAATGTCCCTAAAAATATATTTTATAAATTAATATATAGGGATAGTTTGGACATTTCAAATAAATTTTCCCACAAACTTTACCATGTTAACCAAACACTATAAAATATTTTTCCCAACCAAAACTTTCTTAGAGTGCGTTTGGTTGGTCAATAACCGCGGGGAAATGGTCAAGTTTCCCGGGTTGACTTATTTTCCCCATGTTTGGATGCGGGTTGACTTCGGGAAAGTTTTCACGATGGGCCCGCCATTTTCTCCATTTTCCTAGGGAAAATTTCCCTTGGGGGGGCTAAGGGAAATTTTTCCCATGGAAAACTTCCCATGGGAAATTTTCCCCGGGAAAAATTTCCCTGTGGTTCCTACCAAACACTCCCTTAGGAAAAGCTTTCCCATGAAAAAATTTCCTATGAAATATTTTCCTGGGAAACAACCAAATGCACCATTAATAAACTGAAGTATTGTTTCAATTTTAACTCAATTGAAAAATTTTAATAAAAAAAACAAATCAATTTCCTTCAGTTTACACAGACCACGTCCGCACACCTTTGAGTCTTCTGTCTTCTGTGACTGTCTCAATCGAGTGTCGACCCAAGGGCGCCGGCGCCGCCAGCATCCCACTCCGACTCCGGTGACCGGTGAACGGAAACCCAACTTGTGAGTTCCCTGATTTTCAATTTTAGGGTTTACACTTTACAGTTAACTATTTCAATTTTAACTTGTGATTTGTGTGTGGGGTGTGAATTAGTAAATTACTTATTACTATCAATGATTTGTGATTTGATGTTATTTTGTTAACTGTAAAGTGTCCAAATTGTTAGGTCTAGGTCTGATTTTGGAGATTTGATGTTATTTTGTTCAAAATCTGTCTCAATTTGAAGTAATCGATCCTGCATTTGAAATCGTTAGTTGAGCTAATTGACCCAAAATGCCTAAGGTCTATCATAATGGTGAAAAATGATGCTGAATTGGACTTCCAGTGGATGATTCTTGTGATTTTTGAACATGCCCGATTGGTTAGGGCTAGGTCTAATATTGAATTGTTGATGTTACTTTTGTTCTTGCTATGCTAATTTTTTTCAATTTTAACTTGTGATTTGTCATGTATGATGGTTATTGGTGTAAGTGGACACCCCTATTTTGGAAGTCGAGATCCACCACTGATTGGAATGCCAGTTTTTATCGGAAGTTTGCATGCATATTCGTCTTAATTTGTGATCTATTTCGATTAATTTTCTTTGTGCGATTCCCTAATCCGTTGAGTTGTTCAAAACTGGAGTAAGTCTTCTGTGCGTTGGTGAATTTTGGACCCTTTTTGGAGGATAATGGCATGTATATGTCTAATTTAGAGTTGGGTGTTACGAACTGCAAATTCAACTTGTATTTGGGATGGTATTTTTTTATGGGAAGTTGTGCATGCATATTTATCTTGAATTTGTGATTCTAGCTTGATTAGTTTGTCTTTGCACGATTCTCTAATCACTTGAGTAGTTCAAATCTGGAATAAGTCTTCTGTTTTTCAGTGAATTTTGGACCCGTTTTGGAAGAGAACGGCTTGTATATGCCTAATTTAAAGTTGGGTATTATTAACTGCAATTTCAACTTGTATTGGAATGCTATTTTTTTTATCCAAAGTTTCCATGCATGTTTATCTTGAATTTTTTATTCTATTTCGATTAATTTGTCTTTGCACAATTCCCTAATCACTTGCATTGTTCAAATCTGGAATGAGTCTTCTGTGTGTCGGTGAGCTTCGGACCACTTTTGGTGGCAAGCTGTATCAGTATGTAAGTCAGTGTGATAGAATGTTTGAAGCAGACACTATTTGCACTCTATGATTTTAAACTTGGTGTAAGTTTAACAGACTCTGATAGAGTTGTCATTCAATGGTTTTAGGGTTTGTAATTTGTGTTTAGTTACTTTAATGGGGTTTTCTGGCACAAGTAAGATATGGAATTTGGAGAATAAGGCCCTGAAAGAAATATTTTTCTGTTGCAAAGATATATTGAGAAGCTTGGTTATTGTCTACATTGAGTTAGGCTCTGTTCTTTCCATTGGTAAATTAAATTAAAGCTGGGTAAAGTAAGTTTCAGATTCAGAATAAGATCACAATGCACAATAAGTTATGTAGAAAACTGTCTCAAGAGGTTCAGAATAAGTTTAGAAATATAGGTCCAGAATAAGTTCACTAAGCTGAAGAGAACATGTCCTTAGTCTTATATCTATCGATCAAGACTAAAGATAGGGAAGCAGAAGAAGGAGCATGGTGAGAAAGAGAAAAAAGAGAGCACTGGCAGCTGAGAGATCCCTGCTCATGAAACCTAATTAGCTTTTGCAAGAGACACCTACGAAAGGATGAGGAGTGACGCCAAGTTACCTTGCTATGGCTTTGGCGAGCGTTGTGAAGTGTTGAACCATGAGATAATGTAGATCCTAATTCATTAGTCTAGATGAGTCTGTTTTTCAGCTCGGGTCACGTTTTGTGAAAGGAAATGCCTTTTCGAATTGCCCTGTTCTTTTTCAATGGACTAGTAGATACCAATGTGCAAGACAGAGCTAAAGTTTTCTACATTTGAGACAGCCCTGCCTAGATGGTATTCTAGTTATGGATTTGAGTATGGATTTTGGGGCAGGGGCCTGTTGCAACATTATGTATTATGGGTTAAATTCATGTAGTTTGCATGGGGTATGATTTGGTTTTATGTGTAATACTGAATCTGGAACTGTTGGAACACTGAATTACATGGCGTATGATTTTGTGGGTTTGTTAGTAATATGTTTACATGCAATAATAAGTAATAACCTAAGTATAGCTAGACTAAAAAATAGCCATTATGTGATTTGTAATCTGTGTTTATGACTGATAAGAACTACCAGTAATTGTCGGGGTGGCTTTTCGAATCTCTGATGCTTGTGACATTATTATCTTAGTCTTTGAGATGCAACGTCCAACCTTATAATATCTCTGGGTCAGTGTTAAATATAGTTGCCTGTTGGGATAAGTATAGTTTCGGTAGCTTTGGTTTTATGTGGTTTACCGAGATGTGACCCGATGAACATTATAAGCTATTGGCCAGCTATTCCATGTCTGTTGAATTGAGGGAGGAATTGTTTTGTGTCATTCACAGTTGAGCTTAGTAATTGTATTTTCCACCAAGAACCTCAGCATTGAACATTATCTTGTGCGCATGGATCTCCATCTCCAGAAATAATCTGTGAGAGGGTGAGCTTGGAACTTGCGTTTACTTAGGGTTAGGACTGAGTATGAGGTTTTCATGTGTTGCTTACCTATGCTATGATTGCTATCTAATTACACCGAAGGTTTTGGTTTCACAGAGTTGAGGGAAGCTATCGTTAATGGTAACTCCCCCGTCTCTTTAAATGTTTCTTCAAATTGTAATTGTTTTCTCAACAACAACAACATACAAACCCCAGAAATTGTAATTGTTTTCTCAAAAAGAAAAGGTAATAAAGTGTGGGTCTTTTGGAGTCGGCCTCTCTATGAACAATGACTTTTGTCGAGGTAAGGCTGCCCACATCTGGATCTCTCACTCTGCAAAAGCTGGATCCATACAGATAGTTGTGGATTCTTGAATTGGTTGAATCTAGCATCAGCAGTTTCTTATGATGATTTGTAACCCTCATCTCCAATGAATTTAGAACAAGTGCTACTTCACAGGTATTACTGTAGATGCTCGAATTGTGCTCATTTTCCAAGTAAAACCTTTGTTGCTCTTTCCTGCCTCCCCTTACAGACTTTGTCGTGAATCTCAAAACCAAAACCAATATTCCAAAATCCCTCCCAGGCGAGGTATCGAGCCTTTCCCCATACCTCGCCTTTCCCCTAAATTTTGCAATCTGGAGAGATTGGTTCCAAGTGACTCAAGACCTAGAAACCGTTCGTTATCTACTATTGTATGGAAAAGAAGCAGAGAGGGTTTAATGAAGCATTTTACTTTAGTCCATTACAATCTAAGTTTAATGAGGCTTTTTCCTGAATCTCAATGTTGTGAATTGTGATTGTTCAGGCAAAGTTCACCCCAAGTGCACCTTAATTCCGTTCGTGCCCAAGTAGTTCAGAGCTTGGTAAGTGGTTATTATGAATGTTGCCGGAGCACCGGAGACAAACCCAAACCCAAATCCCGGCCCACCTCAAGAGTCGGCTCACACAGACGGGTCGTATGAGAACCCAAGTGAACTCACCGCGGTGGCAAGAGTCCAGAGGCTACTATTCCGCCGGATGCTGGTTGGTGTGAACGACGGGCGGTTCTTCATGGGAAACTTCCACTGCATGGATAAGCAAGGAAACATCCTTCTTCAAGATGCAGTGGAGTTTCGGAGCGCCAGGCGGTCCGCCCCTTCTCCTATGGAGCAGCGCGGCCTCGGGCTCATTCTCATCCCTTCGTCGTGTCGGACATCGTGCCACATCGACTGCGCAGTCGAAGAGCAAATGTCGTTGCTGTCGCTACAGGATAAGTAGGTTGGTGTGTGACTAGTTGGCCTGTTTTTTCGTTGGTAACAAAACTGTCAAAAAATTGTCTGACCTGAAAACCCGGTTTAGTTTAATGCCGAACGATCGGGTGAGGTTTTTCGTCCGATTTTGGGGTCAAAGAGCAATTGCTGTTGTCGTTACGGGATGAGTAGGTATAGGGTATAACAAGCTGACCTATTTGTTTCGCTGGTAAGTGTTAGGTACGGTAAACATAAGACGGGTCAATTTTTGGCATGGTACGTAATAGAAGGGGGAGATTTGAGTAAATTTACTTAAAATCTGCTTGAAGTTATCTAATTTATATTTACCATACCTGAAGTTACCAGCGAAATGAATAAGGTCTCTACATTGGATACCCAAACTGACCTAGGTAGATGTATTGGCCAGTTTTGGGTAGAGATTTGGCTTGTATTGCCTTGAGTCTTTTTTGGTATTGTATAAATATGTGACTATATATGCTTGGTCAATTTTTGGGAGTTTGCTCACCACTCCATGTAATGCAATCATGTACTATAATTTTTGGGAGTGCCCAACTCATTACCTGGATCCTATTCGATAAGCAATTCGGACACTGAATTAATTTGGACCTGAACCCAGATGTCCGATGTTCAGACATGGACGTCCAATGTCCAAATTGCATGTAAAGACAAGTCTATAATTTTAGTATTAAAATGACCGAACATTGTCTAGTTGTCCAATGTTTGAATTGTCAATTTGGCTGACACTTCTTTGGTTTTTGAATTGTCAATTTAGCTGACACTTCTTTGTTAGAACCATGTATAAGATGGGCCTATAAAATCCTTTTCTAATTAATAAATATATAAAATTTTTGTAATGTTTGGTAAAATTTTGTCATTTATTACTTACATTTGGAATTTGTGGACCCTAAACATATGATATTTCAATGAGTCCACTAATGGTACGAAGGGGCCAAGTTCTAACTTGTTGGTTGATGTTACGCGGAGTCATATTATTGCAACAATGAGATTATAGACTAATAATATTATCCTCTCTCTTTCATATTAATTGTTATCTTTGAAAATTGTATAGTTAAACTTTAAAATTTTTTACTATAAATTTCTCAATATATACAATGATTTGTTATAAAATTACTATTGTTAGATTCATAATGAAATTTATTATCCTAAAGGTATAATATCATAATTGTTAATAAAATATTAGATAAAAAATTATCAAACAAAGAGTGACGTTGGAGACTGTGATAGTCAATTTAGGCTCTGTTCTTTTGCAAGCTAAGTTAAAATTTACTTTGTCTTATCTTACCTTGTATTACCATCCAAAAGTCAAAAGAATAAGATTATACTTTTAGATAATTTATATTTAAAATTCTTTATTTGACTTACAAAATTTACTAAAAAATAAAAATGAAATAGGTAATTTGACATTTATCTATCTCTACTATTTTACTTATATTTGCTTATTTAAGTCAATTTTATTTTATTTTACCTTATTTATATTTTTTTTTTATCCTCAAACAAATAGGATTTAGATGATAATTAATATGAAATGAAAGGAGTAATAATGGATGCAGGAATGTCAAGATTAGACGCAAATAAAAATGGGTCCAAAACATGATAGCCACAAGTGAATCATAATTGGTTTCCTAAAAGAAAAGATAAACACAGCTATTTTAGTATAATCCTATTGCATTTTGGTTTTGTGCTTGATTTGGGACCAACGCAGAAAAAATAAAATAAAAATCCAAAACATAACTTTCAGGATTTGAGGCTACGTGGCATTCAATTGGAGGACACATGGTCACACCTCACTTGCCGACATTGACTCTTACATATAAAAATCTCAAACAACTTTGATTCTCAAAATTAAAGTTAATGTAGATAGATACTGATTTTAGTTAAACTTTTCAATTAAAGTGTCAAATTGTGCTGATAAGTAGTACTTGGGGGCCATAATATTAACAAATTATCATAAATTACAATATAAAATTAACATCATTATAATGATTAGTAATGTATTAATCTACGTGTTCATCTGGTAAGTTGTTGTTGTAATAGTAATGTATTAATCTAATGATAGTAATTTTATATTATAGCTCATCGAGGTAGTATGATTTTATTTATTTCATAATTTTATATAAAAAAAATCATGGAAGGGAAATAAAGGTGATTGTCAACTTGGTTATTATATCTGTGATAGTGATTTTAGTTATATCATATGTGGATATTTATGTTTTGTTCTTTTGTGTGGTATCATACGACATCTATCATAATTTGCCACTCTAACCATAAATTATCACATAATTGATACAATATCATACTTTTTTTGCGATGACCATAACTTTCTCTCTATTCATTTTTCTCTCTCCTCAGTCCTCACTATTCTTGATATTTTTCACTTCTCTCTACTCAACCATCACACCACCAACCATTCTTATCACATCTTTATCACAACTTACTATACTGTATCGTATCGTATTATACTTTATACGCATTTTTATCATATCATTCCATTTGTATACTTTATCCATCATAGGGGGAAAAAAGAACAAGGTCTAAGCTTATATGAATTAGCCGACAAAATTTTGACCATTAATTATTCACAAATTACAATAAGTTACAATATGAAATTACCTTCATTATAGTTTTTAGTAAATATCTTTCTAATAACGGTAATTTTAATATGATAACTTAATGTAATTTGTAAGTAATTAA
Organism: Portulaca oleracea; assembly: GCA_029582165.1. Lineage (NCBI taxonomy): Eukaryota > Viridiplantae > Streptophyta > Magnoliopsida > Caryophyllales > Portulacaceae > Portulaca > Portulaca oleracea. The sequence continues at coordinate 22,462,365 of CM055871.1, forward strand.
CAGTCAAAATTTACTCAAAATATCAAATAATTTGGTACGGAGGGAGTAGTAGTTATAGATTGACTGTTAGAAACACTGGCGGATCCCCATGTCGTCTGGGAGTGGCCACGGCCACCATTAACATTAGAAAAAAATAACTTACTATAATTAGGGATATAAATTATGGATTTTACATTTATCACACAAATACAATAATATATTAATTACCCCTAATCAGAAGGTCTAGATCCCGGGGTAGAAAGCAACAAAATGCAAAGGATGCCCCAATCGCAGTCAAAGGGACTTGAGGATTGAGTTGTTTCTTTCATTAGCTTTAATTTATTCTATTATTTGATTTCCAACTACTTTTTTTTTTTTTCCCCTTTGGCATTTCCACGTGATCACACCATATCTTACGACGTGTTTGTATTAATACCACAGGATTATCATTAATTTATGTATGAATCAATGTTTTCCCGCTAAAGTTATAACACCCCATCCTCCCCATTTTGGCCATGTTTGACAACTATTGGGTAGATTTTAACTGTTTGAATTAGCTAATTGTAGGAAATATGTTTGGTAAAGTAATTGTATGTAAAAAGTTGTTCTAAAAGATGACTACGCCCAATTTCTATCCATGATATATATCTGAGTCGGACCGTATTTTTAGTCCTTTGTCTCTGTTAGATAGAGGTCAAGCTTATTGTTAGCTCATTAAGGAAGAGAACTATCGCACATTTTTCTCCATTCACTCAAACTTACGAGCTTACTGAAGGGAAACAAGTGTCAAACTAATTAAGTGAACCAACATGTGTTAATTCTTGAACCTACAATCTTACTTAAGGAGAACAAGTGTTACACCACTTGAACCAGTCGTTGTGACTCTAGTCGAACTTTTTTTGGCAACCCTACAAGTGATTCATAGCTAACCATCCACGACTTTTCTTAAACAGAACAAGTGTCATACTCCCTCCTTCCCAACATTATTTATCCATTTAGACATGATTTACAAAACCAAAAAAACCTTCATCCTACATTAATTTATTTCATTGAAAATGTGAAAATGTTAAATAAAATGGTGAATAATAAAAGAAAAATGTGAATAAAAGGGAAAAATAGAAGAAAAAGATGTAATTAATAAGGTTAATTTGATAGATTAATAATTAATGTGTTATTGAAATTATAAAATGACAGATATTATGAGAAAAAGAAAGTTAAAGTGACAAATAATATGGAAAAAAGGGAGTACTACTTAAACCAACCCGTATAGATATGATCATACTTTTTTTTTTAACTCGATAGGTGGGCCACAACTAACTACCTTACCCTTCTATATCAATCATAACACTATACAATGGATTAATTGCTCCTCTAATAACTAAAATAACAACCCCCCCCCCCCCCCCCTCTTCCTCACTCTATATCTCATCCCCACTCTTTCCCAATTTCAAGATTTTCATCAATCAATCCTCAATCCACCACTTCCCCTCCCAAAACCAACACAAACTAACACATCCCCACCATAAGAAACACAACTCCCACCTCAAAACTAAACCCTTAATTAAGGCCTAATTAACCCTCCAAGCCCCAAATTGTACCCAACACAAAGAACACATCCCCACCAAAAGAAACACAACAAACACCTCAAAACCAAACCCTTAATTAAGGCCTAATTAACCCCACCCCCCCCCCCCTTCTTAAAGCCCTAAAGTTGTTCTCAACACAAAGAACACATAACACCCACCTCAAAATCAAACCCTTAATTAAGGGCTAATTAACCCTCCGAGCCCCAAAATTGTACCACACAAAGAACACACAACAAACACCTCAAAATCAAACCCTTAATTTAGGGCTAATCAACCCCCAAAAAGCCCCAAAATTGTACCCAACACTAACAACATATCTCCACCATTACACACACAACAAACACCTCAAAATCAAACCCTTAATTAAGCCCCAAAATTGTACCCAACTAACACAAAGAACACACACCACCCACCTCAAAACCAAACCCTTAATTTAGGGCTAATTAGCCCTAGAATTCTACACTGTAACCCTAACCTTACTTGCAAGGCAAGTAAAGCACTGAAACAAAGATGGAGTTCAGCTCCTTCTTGACCTCACTGGGGACTTCATTCCTCATATTTGTGGTACTGATGCTGCTCTTCACATGGCTGTCGAGGAAGCCCGAAAACGACGTCGTTTACTACCCGAACCGGATCCTGAAGGGACTGGATCCGGGTCTGAGGACCCGGAACCCGGTTTCGTGGATCCGGGAGGCCCTGAATTCTACTGAAGATGATATTGTTTCACTCTCTGGGGTTGATACTGCTGTCTATTTCGTCTATCTTACCACTGGTATGTATTTATATACTCCCCGCTTTCAAAATAATTGACACTCTGACTAAATTTTGATAATAAATTATTAACACATTACAAAAAGTTATAGTATGAAATTATCATTATTAGAAAGATATTTTACTAAAGGTAATTTCATATAGTTATTTATTGTAATTTTTAAATAATTAATTATTAAAATTTAATCAAAATATTAATTAATATGGAACGAGGAGAGTACTTTCTCCGTATTTTTTGTGATTTTTTTTACATGGAGTTAGCTTTTTCAGTGATATTTGTCCATGTCAAAACTGTCTATGTAATATGTATGTTCAGATCTTATGATTCTGTGCAAGTAGGACTCAAGCTAAAAGTAGGCCCTGTTTATGTCAAAATTCTTTCAGGAGTCACATACATTCTAAAACTGATTATTTGGGGACATTATTATTTTTTTACTTTGGGGAGGATTGTTGTCAAAATTTCTTTGGTTGGTCTTTTCCAAAAAAGTTATGAAAATCCGGTGAATCAAATTGGAGTCAACATAAAATGAATTTAGATACATGGATTGACAAGAATACCCCTATTTGGCTCCAATTTGTTTTTCTCTCTCTTCCCTTTCTTTTTCTCTCAAACCCCATCCCTCTGCTTCTCCTTCCCGTGGGTGTGCCCTTGCCTCCCGTCGATCGCTTGGCGCGCCAACAATCGCCGCCACCGGCTGCCACAGAAGACCACCGCGACGCCGCCACCGGCACTTTCACCACTCTGTTTTTGTTCCCTCTTTATCTCCTTCTGCTACATCACCCACGAGCTCCCCCTTTTTTTATCCCTGCTGCCTCTTTCTGGCAACCAACGACACCGGCAGCAGCAGCCGCCACCAAGGCGACCGTCGTCGCCACCTTCCTCGCCGCTGTTTGTCTGCACCAGCTCTTCCTCTCTCCTGTTCAAGGTGAACCCTAAAATCCCTAAAATCAGATTCTTAATTATCAATTTAAAAATTTGTTATGGATTCATCAATTTAAAAGAGTTTGGGTTGAATTGGTGAGGAATTTGGTGAGGGTGTTGAAATGAAAGTGTAAATGGATTTAATCCTCCACTAGTAGAAATCAAGGCGATAGATGCAGAAATCTTTGATATTAAGAACCCAGAAAAACTAGAAACAAAGAGATGAAAATGTATTCCAGTGATAAAATGAACGTAAATGTTAAAATGGAAACATTGAGTTGTAGCTGGGTTGGATTGGACCCAGGATTTCTATCAACTTCATTCATCAAATTTTTTTCACTTTTCTGTATGATGGATAAGGAGAACTAAAATAGAGGGAGAAAAAGAGAGAGGAATTACTGAAAATCTTTGGAGGCATTGCTGCAACATAATCAAATAAAAGTTGAGATAGAAAGTGAGGTTTTACCGCGGAGCGGCAGGGAAAGGAGGGGTGGTCGGGGAGAGGAGGAGAGAGAAAGGAGAAGAAGAAGAAGAGGAAGAGTAAGAGGAGAGAAACGAGAGGGAGGAAGCGGCGGTGGAGGTGGCGGGTGGCGGTGGCGGTGGCGGGTGGCGCCGCGGCGGAGGTTGAGGAATCTGGCGATGGTGTTGGGTGTGGAGGAAGAAGAAGCCGACCACGTTGCATTTTGGAGGGAGAAGATGAAGAAGAGGGAGTTGGTGTGGAGGAGGGACAGAAAACAGAGCAACGCCGATTGTCGAGATATAAAAGGGACAAATTAGACTTTTCAATCAATAGTCAAGGGGTATTTTCGACTTTTTATTGATTCCGGTTGTTTTGGTCGGAAAAGACCCAACCAGCAAATTTTGACAACAATCTGGTCCCCAAAGAGTAAAAAAAAAATAATGTGGTCCCCAAATAGTCAGTTTTAGAGAATGTATGGCACCTCTGAGCAATTTTTTGCTGTTTATGTAGGGTGGTAAGTAAGGTTGTGTAAGTGTTGCTAAATAAAGTAATATAAGTCATATCGGTTATGTAAGTATTGATAGGTAAAGTAGTGTAAGTAAGGTAAGTTACATCCATCTTATCATTTTGATGTCACATCAATTACATATATAAATTTGTAACATATATTTTATAATCTTTAATAAATTAGTATAAATAAAGTAACTCGTGCCATTTATCAAATATATATATATATATCAAATATAAAATAGTAACTATCACTTTAAAGAACATGGCTTTAGTTTCTTGATTGTACTTTTGACCACTTTGGTAGAAAGGTTTAAAATTTACTGAGTAATAACTTTCCTTTGTTTTGATAATTAAGAAGAAAATATATAATATCATAAGAATTTAGACCTTGTTCTTTTCTGTGGTCGATAAAGCGTGATAAGAGTGTAGTGTCATAAAAATATGGATAGTGTAATATGATGTGGCACGGCATGGTAAGTTGTAGTAAAATTTGTGGTACGAACAATGTGGCAGGTAAGGAGAGAAAAAAGTGAAAAGTAGTAAAAAGATAGAAAATTACGGTTGTTGTCGTAAAGTGTATATAGTAATATATAATGGTTTGTAATTAGTTTGGTAAATTGTGTTAGGTGATATATGGTATTGGTATCACACAAAAAAACATGACCTCAATATTGTAGCTTTTGATAAAATATTGTTTGAAAATTTCTTGGTAAATGTCACACAATAAATTTATCGTGAGATGTACAATTCATGATGAATTTTATGAATAAAGCAGTGATTAATAATTTATTTAGAATGACTCTTATAAAAATCATCCTTCTATAAACTATTAGACACATACTTTGAAGGCACTATATGAATTGTTAGTTAAGGTACAAAAAGGTCATTACAGGACTCTATTTTACAATAATTTTACGTGAGACACTATTAAACCTTAGTATTCACAATAATTTTACGTGGGACACTGTTACATTGCATGCCGTGAGACTAATTTCATTCCAATAAGACCCACAAAGATCTAATTTCCTATGATAATGAATTAATGAACCTAACTAAATATGGAATTATGTGAAACATGTTACATATACATCCAATCTAACCATATGCCTATTGGCAAATTGCTTGCTTGTTCCAGTATTATCGATCCTAGTTGTCTCCGGCGTTGTCCTCCTCCCGGTGTTGTTGCCAGTTTCCATGACCGACCACAGTGTCAAACTGAACAACACCACCAGCAACGGCACCTTTGACCAGCTCGACAATTTGTCCATGGGCCATGTCGGCGTGAGTACATCTATCTACATTGTCTTCTGTCTGTCTGTCTAAATTTGGGCCGTCATTATTCATCATACTGATTTCAGGGTCTAAAAAATCAATGTTCAAACAGTAAGGTCCAAAATGTAAAAAACTCAATTTATATCTTGAGTTTAGGGCTTATGCTTTTGGGTTTACCTTTGACCAAATCAACAAGTTGTCCATGGGCCGTGTCGGCGTAAGTACATCTACATCATCTCCTGTTGACCTGTTTGCCTCAAATTGGGCCATCATTATTCATCATACTAGCTTTAGGGTCTAAAAATCAATGTTTAACAGTAGGATCCAACTAATTTATGTGTGCAAAACTTAGGATACAAAATGCCCAAAAAAAAAAAACCTAATTTATGTCCTCGTTTAGGGTTTAGGGCTTACGCTTTAGGGTTTAGGGTTTGCCTTTGACCAGCTCAACTAGTTATCCATGGACCATGTCAGGGTAAGTTCATCTACATTGTCTTCTGTCTATTTGTTTGTCTAAATTTGGGCCATTATTCATCACACTAACTTCAGGGTCTAAAAAATCAATGTTGAAACAATATGGTCCAATTAATTAATGAATATAAAACTTAGGGTCCAAAATGCAAAAAAAAGAACCCGATTTACGTCCTCGTTTTGTTTTGTTTTTGTTTTGACAGCAAGGCAGCCCGAGACTGTGGGCATATGTGATCGGGGTGTTTTTGGTCTCCTTCGTCGCATACTATCTGTTGTGGAGGGCGTACGAACATGTCTCCGAGTTGAGGGCCACGGCGCTCATGTCTCCTGATCTGAAGGTCCAACAGTTTGCCATTCTTGTCAGAGACATACCGAACCCTCCCAAGGGGGAGACCCGGAAGGAACAGGTCGATTCGTACTTCAGGTCGGTTTATCCGGATACGTTCTTCCGATCCATGGTTGTCACTGACACCAAGCAGGTATGTTTGCTGCATCGATTGAAAGGAAACTGTTAAAAGTCCGACAGTTTTAGTTGGTTACCACCCTATCTTCCAAACTCCCCACCAAGGATCAAATCCCGATGGAGAAAGGAAATAAAAAATTCCCATGTGTGGAAATTGTGGGGTACTGACCCCTAAACCCTAATATTAGGGTTTACCTTACCCTTAACCTCTAGGGTGGAAGGAGAATGTCAAACCCAATCCAGTCTAGGAATCTGCTATAGCTGTTAAAACTCTCAGTAATAAGTTGGTTTCTGTTAGCACTCCCGGGGTTTCCGAACACCAAGGATTAAATCTTGGCCGAAGAATAAAAAATCTCATGGAAATTGTGGGGTTGATAAGACATGCTCGTCATGATCAGAAACCCTAAACCCTGATGAGGGTTAGGAATCCGCTATAATGCCTTAGCCGCTTAGGGTTGACCTAACCGGGTTGGTTTCCACTAGCACTCCTGGGTGGATGGGCCATGGTGGTTAACCCTAAAATACAGACTCGGTGGATGTACCTGCTTACCCTTCATAACAGCATCAATTTCGATTATATTCCTAATCTTTTTTCGGTTCAACAGGTGAACAAGATATGGGAGGAGTTAGAGGCATACAGGAAGAAGTTGGCCCGAGCGGAGTCTATCTACCAAAAATCAAAAACCGTGGCGAATCCGGAAGGGGTTAGACCCACGACCCGGGTCGGTTTCCTAGGTCTTTACGGACAAAAAGTAGACACCATAGACTACTTGAACGAGAAGATTGACGAAGTCATACCGAGGTTAGAAGCCGAGCAGAAGACCACCCTGAGAGAAAGACAGCTCTCGTCGGCCCTCGTCTTCTTTTCCACTCGGGTGGCGGCTGCGACGGCGGCTCAGTCTCTCCATGCGCGGATGGTCGACACCTGGACGGTGATGGAGGCCCCCGAGCCACGTCAGCTGATCTGGAGCAACCTCACCCTGCACTTCTACGAGCGGGAAGTTCGGCAGTACTTTGTGTACTTCCTGGTGGCCCTGACAATTGTGTTCTACATGATCCCGATCGGGATAATCTCTGCATTCACAACCCTAGAGAATCTGATGAAGATCCTGCCATTCATAAAACCGGTCGTGAAGATAAATGTGATCAGGACGGTCCTCGAGGCGTACCTGCCCCAGATTGCGCTGATCGTGTTCCTGGCGTTGCTCCCAATGCTGCTGACGTTGCTCTCCAGGGCCGAGGGGATCCCCTCGGAGAGCCACGTGGTGCGGGCCACCTCGGGGAAGTACTTCTACTTCACCGTGCTGAACGTGTTCATCGGGGTCACCCTCGGGGGGACGCTGTTCACAACGTTCAAGGAGGTCGAGGATCATCCGAACAGTATCATCTCCTTGCTTGCGGCGAGCCTTCCCGGGAATGCCACCTTCTTCTTGACCTATGTGGCTCTCAAGTAAGAACCTGCATTTTCATTCTAGGGCAATTTAGACTTGATGGAACTGACCCAACCCAAAGGACACACCTGATCCTGACCTAGACTCGAAAAATGGCAAAAGTTAAATGGATCCAAAATGGACATGATCCAGACTCGACTCGCCCCGGGTTTATCTTTCATCAAAGCTGTTTGTTTTCATAAGACAAAGTTGCACTGCTTTGTTATGTTAGCTAACGAAGCGACCATTAGACCTGGCTAAACTTACCCAACCCGGCCCGAAGAGCCAACCAAACCCAGCCTAGGCCCAAAAATGCCAAAATTGGGTATGTTTTCTAGAGGGATAAAGTAAGCTTGAGTAAGTTTAGGTAAAATTAAAAAGTTGAATGTTAAAAATACAGGTAAAAATGTATAAATTTGGGACGGGTTGGTTCAATCGGATATTTAATGGACCAGAACCGACTGAACCTGAATCTATATTTCATCAAAGTTACCCGTTTTCACAAGCGAGCTTACTGGATCAAAATAAAGCGACCGAAATCAACCGAACCCAAAATGACAGCAACCCAGACCCAAACAACACGATTACTGGGTGTACTGAGAATCAACATTTACTAGCATCGATGAAAATCGAACTGCCTCCCCCCTACACACTACTTACTGGGTTGCAGGTTCTTGAATGACCCAAACCAACTGAACCTGAATCTACATTTCATCAAAGTTATCCATTTTCACAAAATAACCTTATCGAATCAAAATAAATCAACCCAACCCAACCGGCAAAAAAAAATGACAGCAACCCAGACCTGAACGACCCAATTGTCAGGTGTACAGTGACAATCAACATTTACTAGCATCGATCAATCAAAATCGAACTGACTTCCTTACCCCTACACACTACTTACCGGGTTGTTGCAGGTTCTTTGTGGGGTATGGATTGGAGCTATCGAGAATAATCCCACTGATTGTATACCATTTACGAAAGAAGTACCTGTGCAAAACCGAGGCGGAACTGAGAGAAGCATGGGCTCCTGGGGACTTAGGATATGCCACCAGGGTTCCTGCAGACATGCTCATCGTCACAATTGTCCTCTGTTACTCTGTCATTGCTCCTCTCATCATCCCCTTCGGTGTTGTCTACTTTGCCCTTGGCTGGCTTGTGGTCAGAAATCAGGTACTTCTCACTTCAAACTGCAGAAAAGAAACCAAAACAAAACAAACAGGTCACAGTTTTTGCAGATTTTTCGATGATTGGTTCCCCAAACGGTTTTCGGAATGGTTTTGTTTTCAGATTTCAAAAGGTGTTTTTGAATCCGCTGGAATCAACCTCCCGTGCATGGGGAAACGTTACCTACATTCAAGTACACCCAACCTTATGTTAGGGGGACTACACGGGGGATTGTTGTTATTGTTGTGTTTTTGCAGATTTTGAATTGGCTTTGTTTTCCTATTTCGAAAGGTTTTCTTTTGGGGTTCGCTGGAATCAACCTCTTCATGCACTCTTATGCATGAAGGGAAAGACTGACCACATTTGGATTAGCACTTGCAAAAATTTAGGTTGATCAAATTCGGTCAATGTCAAAATTTGAACAAGGAATTGACTTCTAGACCTAGTTATTTTCGGGTCAGACAATTCAATGAAACTAAATCCGGATCAAAATTGGGTTCGGACAATAAAAGAAAGAAAAATATTGTGTCTCAATATTCGGACAACGTAAATTCAGATGACAACTCTGATCAAACCTGCCTTTTTCTGGGGTTCGGGTCGGACAAAATTTTGCTAGCTCCAATTTGGATCCACCCAGATCTCGCATTAGCAGGACTACACTGGGGATTCTTGCTCTTCTATGTTTACAGATTTTTTTCATCTCTCAACTTATTCGGTTTCAGTTTTTCCGGGTTTTTTTTTTTTTTTGTCACCGCTACTTGACGTTACCGTGACTATACTACGGACCGTGTTGTTATTGTAGTATTCCTGCAGAATTTTCATCTCTTAACTTACCCTCAAACCCTCATTTTGTACTGACAGGCACTCAAAGTTTATGTACCAGCATATGAGAGCTATGGGAGGATGTGGCCACACATGCACACTAGAATCCTAGCTGCTCTAGTCCTCTATCAACTTACCATGGTGGGCTACTTTGGAGTAAAGAAGTTCATCTACACACCCATTTTGTTCCTACTTCCGATCGCTTCCATCATCTTCGCCTTCATCTGCAACAAGCGATTCTACCGCTTCTTCCAACACACCGCCCTCGAAGTTGCAGGCCGGGAGCTGAAGGAGTCTCCCGACATGGAACACGTTTTCACGTCGTTCGTTCCGGTGTGTTTGAGGTCCGATAAAGTAAATTATGATCACTTGGGAGATGCTTAATTAGCTCGGTCATCGATGTACATTTTTCAATACACTGCAGGAGTTGAAAGCATAGGTGTCATTGATTGTTGTGGTGATAGGGTTTTTTTCTTACTCACAGATTGGGTGTTTGGTGTTTGGTGTGTGTGAGATTAAAACTTTTAAGAATTGTGGGTGAACATTGTTTTTGGTGTATATAATGGCTTTTATGATCATTTACCGAAACAATCCAAATAGCGGTAAGTGAGTTTTGATGTACTGTGCACTGTGCAGGAGGAAATATGATCTTAGGAATTTCGACTATTGGCTTGTTCTTTTCAATGTATCCTTAAGAGAGCGTTTGGTAGATAAAAAAATCCTAGGGAAATGGGTCGACTTTCCCAAAGTTGACCTATTTCCACATGTTTGGTTGCATTTGGACTTTAGGAAAAAATTTGACCAAGGGGCCACAATTTCCCACCTTCACTTACAGTGTGTTTGGATTCAATTTAGGAGAGGGAAGGGAGGGGAAAGGAGGGGAAGGTAATGGAGGGGAAGGGAAGGGAAGGGAAGGGAGGTGATTAGGATAAACCTTGTTTGGATTTATTAATAAGGGGAAGGGAGGGCAAGTGTTAAAATTCTTCCCTTCCCCCTCATTCCCCTTCATTTTGGGAGTTAAGAAAATGGAGGGGAACGGAGGGGAATGGGGGTTAAGTGTTCCCCTCCCTTCCCCTCCCCTCCCCTCACCCTCTAATTATTTTCCCAAACATGAAAAATTAGACAATTCCCCTCCTTTACCTTCCCTTCCCCTCCTTTAAACCTCAATACAAACTTTACGTAGCGAGGTAGCGAGGTTAAGTGTCCTTAGGGAAAATTTCACGTAGCGAGGTAGGGGAAAACTTTACCATGGAAATTTTTCCCAAGGGAAACTTTTCCCATAAAGAATTTCCTTGAGATGCTTACCAAACGCTGTCTAAGTAACTTATTGCTAATTTATTATGTTGATCGGTGTTGATGAGTGCTCATATAAGGACAACTAGCTCATGATCCTCAAACTTGAGATAAAGGGCAAAGAGCTCTTGTGGATGACGAAAAAATTGCGATAGAGAAAATCAGAGGTCGAGCTTACTATTAGCCAATATAGGTTAGAGCTCTCCCATCGCAGACTTTCTCCATCCACAAAACTCGAACTTGAGACCTTGCAAGTACTACAGTGTACCAATAGATAGATACTTTGCCTTGCTAAATATTGGGAAGTCGCATATCATATGTAATCACCTACTCTCATGTATAATTAGGTCGAGCTTACTATTAACCAACATTAAGCCCATTTCAATGATCATTGGAGCCAAAAGCAACAGTTGAAATTGATGAACTAAAGAACTAAAATTGTAGAGGAAAGACGAGCATACCTTTGAAGAAAGAGCCGGTGATCAAGGGATGATGAAATGAATCAAAACAAACTTCACATCCCTAATGGAGACTTCTTCTTCCCTACCATACCTGTGTTAGACCCTTGAGACCCGGACAAGGATACGACACTCAACCCTTCAAATTACACCGAAAATCTGAAGCTTTCCTTTAAAATAGCCGAGTGTGACACCCGAGTAACACAACCTAGACCACTAGTGGAGCTGGCGAAATTTCGTCCAACTCGAATACCCGACATTTTGTCATCAATTTTTCATCTGAATTTTGATATTAACTGATTTGACCGACCCGAATGTAACCCGGATCCGAATTTTTGCTAGCACCAACCACTACACAGCAAGTCAGTCTCACCCCTTGAGGTATATAAGATGTTAGATATAATCACCAATAATCTCTACAAGAGCAGTACCCATCTTTAAAATGGTGGAATCTACTGCGATCCCTAACCGTAATCTCCCGGTCGAAAATCTTAGATATGAGTTTGATGGCAAGATGGCAATCTGCACAAACCCTCAAGTTCTTAATCACCGTGATCGGGGTCCGCGGAAAAGTGTTAATCAGCATGAAAGCGATGGCAATCTTTTCGCTGTGATACGTTAAAGCGGTCTCCTTCTCTTCCTCCTCTATGTCTGCAAGCACATTTGATGTATGAGGCGCATAACCTTCTAACCTCAACAACTTTGTGATCTCCCTTAGCATCTCATATATCTCTTTATCTTGGGGATGAGACCTATCTCCCATGACAAACTCGTAAACACGATTCCTCAGCTCGACAAGGCTAAACCCTGGAGTTTTCCAAACCCCCTCCTTCACCATTTTTCTCCTCACTTGATGGACATCGGTCCACCTGCGCTCGGATGCGTAGAGGTTGGATAGAAGCACATAATCCCCACAATGCTTCGGGTCTAACTCTAGGAGCTTGGCTCGTGCAATCTCGGCTAGAACTAAGTGCCCGTGTATCGAGCATGCCCCGAGAATTGTCCTCCAAATGACAGCATTGGGTTTCATGGGCATGTTTTGGGTGAACTCATATGCTTCTCTAACCTTTCCCGCTCGGCCTAATAGGTCAATCATGCAACCATAGTGCTCGATCTTGGGGACTATTCCGTAGTTTAGCTTCATTTCATCGAAGTAATTGAACCCCTCCGCCACCATCCCACAATGACTACAAGCATACAAGACACCCACGAAGGTAATCTCGGTCGGCATCCAACCTTTCTTTCCCATCTCCTTGAAAAGCTCAATGGCTTCATGTCCAAACCCATTTACCGCCAACCCGACAATCAACGACGTCCAAGACACCACACTTCTTCTATCATCCCCCATCTCATCGAAAACCCGCCTCGCCTCCCGAATCCTCCCACACTTTGCATAAAGATCAAGGAGAGCATTCGCAGCATGCAAGTTTTCACTCAAACCGACCTTAACCATGTACACATGGACTCTCCTCCCAAGCGCCAACGCCCCAAGCTCCGCACAAGCACACAACAAACCAACCATCGTGAACCCGTCGGGCCTCACATCCTCCAAACTCATATCCCTAAAAACACCCAAAACCTCGTCCGCTCTCCCATTCAACACACACCCATTCATGACCGAGTTCCAACTCACGAGATTTCTCACAGGCATTTCGTCGAACACCTTGCGTGCACTCTCAGCCCGCTCACAACTAGCATACATATGCACCAAAGAGTTCTGAACAAACACCAACGACACATACCCATTCTTAACAACCCCACAATGCACCTTCTCACCAACCCTAACATCCAACAACTTCGCAACAGCCTTCAAAACAAAAGGGTAAGTATGAGTATCAACCTCAACGCAACTAACCCTCATCTGGGTGTACAAATCAACAGCTTTCCTAGGGTTTTCACTCTCAGCATACCCTCTAACCATAGTATTCCAGGTGAATACATTTGGGGCTCGGATTTGTTCGAAAATTCGGCCGGCATAAGACATGGGAAGTGACAATTTGACAGTGAAAAAGATGAGATGTTTGCCGATCTCTGGGCTGGATAATGGCACGCCATGCTTGATCGAAAAAGCATGGATTTGTTTGAGCTTGAATTCGGAAGAAGCGCAGGATTGTAATAGGGCGATGCATTGCTTCAGAATCGAGGGTTTGATGGGTTGATTTGTGGAAGAATGATTGAGAAAATTGGGTCGAAGATTATGAGAATGAAGAGGGGTGGTTTGTGTGAATTTGAGCAGGAAATTGGGGGAGAAAGAACTAGGGTTTGGTTTGAGATGATGCATAGTTAGGTCATCTTGGAATCAATTGAGAAAGAAAGGGATGATGATCTCCATGGATTTGGGGGGAAATTAGCTCGAGCTTTATGTTCGAATATGGTAAAAGGCGGGTATATATAGATTTAGGTTCAAAAAAAGAAAAAGGAAAAAAAAAAAGTAGCTCAAGGTTTATGTTCGAATATGGTAGGCGGGGTATATATAGGTTAGGGAAAAAAAAAAAAAAAAAATAGTGCTGCCAAAATTTTGACTGACCCGAATGTGTGAATTTGTCTAATACGGAAAGAATCGGGTTTGATCATTGATTTTTCGTCCAAATTTTGACAGTGTTTGAATAGTTAGATGTAATATTTATCCTTTTTCTATTGTTCGAGCTCAATTTCAACTCAGATTTAATTTTGTCCAAATTGTTCGACCCAAAGAAACACAAATATTGTCATTGACTGACTATCAGACATCAATTTTTCGTCGAAATTTTAAAATTGAACGACCAGAATTCAATGGGGCCGAACTTTTACCAGCACTAAAAGGCTTGACTTCAATTATGTGTCTACCTACCAATGTCAAAAGATGGACATGGTTGTAGTTTTTTTTTCACTGATTTTATCCTAAAATATTTGTCCAAAATACATATTATTTAAATTTAAAAATCCCATTAAAACAGTGAAAATTAAAGCTCAATAACTATCCAGGGATTTCATTACTATACATAGTTATGAAGTCATGAAATAGTGCACACAAAGTGTTGATCTACAACTTGCTTATAACCTAAACATTCTTTTGGCTTTGAATAATCGAAAAAGAAGTTCAGTAAACAAAACCGAAACCCTCACAGCATTTTGCTTCTTATTATTCTCGTCCAACATACAATACAAATTCAAGCAACAAACCCACGCACCAATTTGCTTTGCACCCTTTGACAAGCAAATCCAACAATGCTCTAAAAAATAGGCCAAAAAACTTATTTATGTTCAACACCAAACCTGACCCGATCCAACCTGAACCTCATTTGCCCGAATTGGCCCAATCCAGATGGGTCCCCGAATCTGAACCCGACCCAAATGACCCAATTGTCGTATATAACTTTACTGAGAAGGTGGGCCCCATCCACTTTCGGTTGGACCGACCCAAATGACCTAGTTGCCAGATCTAATTTCACTGAGAAGGTGGGCCCCATCCACCGTCGGTTGGATCGACCCAAATGACCCAGTTGCCAGATTTAATTTTACAGAGAAGGTAGGCCCCATCCACCGCCTCCCGGTGTCATGATCACGAGGGTTTCTCCCCCCTGTACATGCACAGTATTTTTACCGCCGAGGTAAACCCTCCTCTGGTCAACGGTGACGAGGTAGTTCGCCCCACGGGCCCCATCCCGGCCTCCCTTGAGCCCCCTCGGAGCGTGGGTCCGCCTCTCGGACAGGATGCTCACGACGACGGGCCGCCGGAACTCAATCTCCCGGACCAGCCCGTCACCGCCATGGCGGGCCCCAGCACCCCCGCTGCCTTCCCTCAGCCCGAACCGGTGGAGGACCACCGGGTACCGCTGCTCGAAGATCTCGGGGTCGGTGATCCGGGTGTTGGTCATGTGGCACTGGACCCCGCCCGTGCCGTCCCATGTGGGGCCCGCGCCGGACCCACCCCCAATCGTCTCGTAGTAACCGAACGTGTTGTCCCCGAAGGTCAGGTTGTTCATACAGCCCTGTGAACAAGAGGTCATTATCGCTTATTAGATACTCATAGGCCTATCTAGCAAGATAATCCCTATAAATGAAAAATAGCGGGTCAGGGGGTTAGAACTTAGAAATTACCCAAAAAAGGATTTTTCGACACTAATATACTATACTTTGGAAGCACTGAACAATAATGCATTGTACTTTCAGGGTGGGTGTTGTTTCCAAACTTTACGAGATTATTTTGGACTGTTATGTACTAGAATTCAGCCTAATGTTGCACTCAAAATCCAACACCCCAAAAATACAGTATATTATCGTACAAGAAAATTATATAGTGCATTATTGTCCAACACTCCTAACTACACTATATTAGCATCCAAAAACCCAAAAAAAAAATAAAAAAAAGAAAAGAACTTCATAACTATTAGGATTGCAATTTATTATGTGTTCCAAATAGTGTGATTGTGCACTTGTATACATCAGGTTGTTCATTTTCAATAGCGTGATTGTATCATACAGTATAAACTCTAGTTGCATGAAATATTTCCCTGTCAATACGGGCAGGCGGGTTGGTTCCGGGTCGGATTCGGTACGGGTCGTTTCGGGTTTATTTATGTTTTAGGTTTGGGAATTCCGGGCCTAACCTTGAACTTTCGGGCGGGTTCGGGTCGGGTCAGATTTTGGCATCTATTATTAATTAGGACAACCTAATAGTTTACCTGAGAGCAGGCACAGGCCTGGAATGCAGTGAGGATGACATCAGTGACCCTCTGGGATGTGAGGACATTGCCGCCGACGACAGCCGCCTTTTCGGTGGGGGACAGGAACGAGCCCCGGGGGATGTGGATCTGAACCGGGGCGAGACAGCCCTGGTTCAGGGGGATGTCCACGTCCACCAAACATCGCAGACAGTAAATCACGCCGGCGGCTGTCACGGCCTCCGGCGCGTTCCAGTTCCCATACACTTCCGGGCTCGTCCCCGAGAAGTTGAAGCTCGCCTCACCCTTGGCCGGGTCGATTTCGAGCCTCAGGTGAATCGTGGAACCGTCGTCCATGTAGTCTTCTTCTTCAACCACCACCGGGTAGTCTGACTTAAGGCCTGTAAAATTCAGCTGGGTAAATATTTGTCAAAAGTTACCAGACTCATTTGGGTAAGTTTACATAAGTTTGGGTAGAATTTGGTTGATATAAGTAATGTGTAAATTGAGTGTGTAAAAATTTGGGTAAAATTGTAAAAATATGCCACCGCATTATCTAATTTGCCGTAAAATTCATCTGTAAGTAGGGGAAGGTAGAGATTTGTCAAAAGTTACCGGAACTTTACTCAGCAGGTAGAGTAAAGTAAGATTGAGTAAGTTTCGGTAGAAGTTTTGAATGGGTAAAAGTTTGAGTAAATTTGGGTGGAAATAAGTAAAACTGGGTAAGATTTGATAAAGTTGTGTGAGGTATGAAATATGGGCAGTTTAC
Organism: Portulaca oleracea; assembly: GCA_029582165.1. Taxonomy (NCBI): domain Eukaryota; kingdom Viridiplantae; phylum Streptophyta; class Magnoliopsida; order Caryophyllales; family Portulacaceae; genus Portulaca; species Portulaca oleracea. The sequence goes on from CM055871.1 coordinate 22,479,381, forward strand.
CCAAGCAAAGAATAAGTAACAAATTTTACTGAAACTAACATATTCACCTATACTTATTTTTCCCCGAAAAGTGCTACTTTATTCGAAACATTTTTCCTAATACTTACCAAAACGTAACTATATTTGCCAAAAATTAAATTTTTACCAAAAACAAAATTTACCTCCTTCAGATGACACTTTTGCAGCCACAGATTTGAGCATTTCTCTGACAGCTCCTTCTGCATTCTGCTGCACATATCTCATGTAAGCCTGAACCGTTTCCAACCCGTATTGCTCGATAAGCTCCTTGATCAACGCGATCCCCCTCTGATTTGCCGCCACCTGGGCTCGAAGGTCCGACAAATTGTCCTGTAACCGCCGCGTCCCGGGGATCGTATGACCCGGATCGTCTGCGGCCGGGTGCAGGAGCAGGTTGGTGATCCCTTCCTCCTGAAACACGCCCTTTTCGACGAGTTTGAATGCTTTGATCGCCGCCCCTTCTTCCCAAATGGCCTTTGAGAACGGGGGCATACTTCCCGGGGTTATGCCCCCGATCTCAGCATGGTGGCCCCTACTCGCCACGAAGAACACCAGTTTCCCGGCGTCAAACACCGGGGTGACCACGGTTATGTCGGGCAAATGGCTACCACCCGCACACGGGTGGTTGGTGACCAAGACATCGCCCTCGTGCAAATCGTCACCCCAAAAATTCATCTGAAAACGGACCGTGCTCGACATTGCCCCAAGATGAACCGGGACGTGGGGGGCATTGGCCACAAGCCCTCCCTCGGGATCGAAGAGGGCACACGAAAAATCGAGCCTTTCTTTTATGTTGGTGGATATCGATGTCCTCTGTAGGGTCCGCCCCATCTGTTCGGCTATCCCCATAAACCTATGGTTGAAGATCGAAAGTTGCACCACGTCCGCAACTTTCTCCGAAACTACCCCACTAGGGTTGGTACTAGTAACCGATGATTCGAGTTCAATTTTGATGTTTCCATATTTTGTGATCACCGCGGTACAGTTTGGTTCCACAATCACAGTACTATTGCCATTCATTATAATCGCGGGACCGGGGATAATATGACCATACCTTAGATTCTCGAGCTTGAACAAAGGCGTCTCGTGCCAGCCACCTTGGAAGTAAACCTTGTAGAAACGCTCGCCTTTTGGTGGGGCCCCCGAAGTGGGGTCCTGGGGTTTGGGTTTCAAGATGTTCGTGGCTCCTATACCACGAACTCGTACGTCACAAATGAGGATGTTTCGGTTCTGGAGTTTGAATCCATACTCTTGCTCAAACAGCTTCACAAATTCAGCTGCAAAGTCGAATTTGTCGCTTTTTTCGTGTTTTTTGACCATGATAGTTGTGTCTGTACCCTCATATCTGAGATTCAAGTAAGTTTCGGCTTTGACGTTCTCTTCTTTGAATCCCTGTGATTGGAGTTTCTGTTTCACCTGTTGGACCAAATTGGCTTCTCTACGCGCGGCTTCTTGGACCGATTCGGGGCAATAAATAGCCGAGTACGGCTCTTGAGCCTCTTCGATAACATCGGCTAATCCCATGCCATAAGCACTCAGTATACCACATAGACGATGGATTAAAACCTCTTTCATACCCAATGCTCTCGCGATAGCACACGCGTGTTGTGGGCCCGCACCCCCGAAGCAAGCGAGAGCGTGGTTCTTCGTCTCGTGGCCCTTCATCTCGGTCAACTGGCGTATCGGACGACACATGGTCTCATTCGCGACGTTCACAAATCCAAGGGCGATTTCCTCCACTGACATGTCCTTTGCATGCGGGTCCTGAGCCTTCCTGTATGAGTTTACTTGCACCGCAAGTTTCCTGAACTCTTCCCGAGTGGCATCGACATCTAGAGGCTGATCTTCATTTGGCCCGAAAATCGAGGGGAAGTAGTCAGGAATAACATATCCCAAGACCAAATTTGCATCGGTAATCGCCAATTCGCCTCCTTTTCTGTAACACACGGGGCCCGGGTGGGCCCCCACCGATTCAGGGCCTGCCTTGAAGGCCCCGAATTGGAATTTCAGCTTCGAACCGCCCCCGGCGGCAACGGTGTTGATATCGAGCTGAGGTGCTTGAATAACTGCCCCGGCAATCTCGGTTTCAAGCACTTGTTCATAACTTCCTGCATACCGGCTCACATCGGTGGATGTACCCCCCATATCAAACCCAATAAGAGGCTTATCTGTTTCAATCCCGAATAATGTCTGTGAGTAACCCACGACACCACCGGCAGGGCCCGATAAAACCGCCTTATGGCCCGAAAATCTACTCTCTGGCGCTAGCCCGCCGTCCGATTGCATAAAAAGAACGTTGACTTTTCCTAGCCCTTCGTCAAACTTAGACACAAATCCCGACAAGTAATCTTTGATGACCGGTGTCAAGTAAGCATCCACACTCGCAGTTAGACCCCTTGGAACAGCTCGAACCATGGGAGTCAAAGCGGAAGACAAAGAAACATGGCGAAAACTCATGTCTAAGGCCAACTTCTCAACCGCTATTTCATGGTCGGGGTAAGTGTATGAGTGCATCAACACAACCGCTAAACAATCGATTCCTTTGTCTAACAACCCTTGAAGCAACAGCCTCAAAGACTCCTCATTCAACGGCCTCACAACCCTCAAAAGTTCACCCGAAATCCCTTTGACAACCGGTGACGACGAACCGGTGTTCTTCTCTTCAGTGTCGAGAACAAGTTGAACTCTCTCGTCAACCTCGATAACCTCTTCGTAGAGATTCGAGGGCTTCGATACGGTGAGGTCGAATATGTTCGGACGAGCCTGGTTACCGATTTGTAGGAGATCCTTAAATCCCCGAGTGACACACAGAGCGATCCGTTCTCCCTTGCGTTCCAAGAGGGCGTTTGTAGCCACGGTTGTGCCCATCCTTATCCACTCAATCTTGTCCGTTGGGATCTTGGACGATCGAGGGATTTTCTCCCCCGTGTATTCTTCTAGAATTCTCCGGATACCTTCCACCGGCGCATCGTCATAGTTAGAAGGGTCAACTGACAAAAGTTTCATCACACGTCCTTCCGTCTGACCGGGGATTTCAGCGTAGACATCAGTAAATGTGCCCCCACGGTCAATGCAGAACCTTAGTTTCTCAGAACTGATGCTGCCCATGTCGACTATGAATGCCGCAGAAATCAATTATTTCCTGCATAATTGTAAGGAGATTGAAATAGGTGAGTTTATAGCATGCGGATGACTTCTACATAAACTTTCTTAGTATATTAACATCGGAGAACCAAATTATCAATTTCAAACACAAGAGAGGCATTATATTCCATCAAAATTAAGACCAGAACACTTCTAATTTCTATCTAGGTCAAGGCTTATCTTGGTGGGAGACATCGACAACACAACAAGATAGTTTCAAGCTTCTTGAGTGAAATGATAATCTTAAGCTCGACGCATCAGAATTTCAGTTTCGAACTCCAACAGGCAACAACCATCTCAACGGTATGACCTTAGAGTAGTAGGTTGTGAACGATTTCTAAATCTTCGATAATTCGGGACCAATCTCTCTAAATTGCAAAATTTAGGGTTAGGACTGCTACGTATGACCTCCTCCCTACCTCGACCTCAGTGGGATTTCGGAGCATCGGTTTTGGGTTTGTTTCTCAACACTATAACCTTAGGCATTTCAATCCCGAGCAAGATGCCAATATGTCAAAAGGCACACATGGGAATCATAGAGATAATCAAGCTTTGAACCTATGTTACTCGGACGCTTCATTTTACCTTCAATACCCATGTTAGACCCTCGACATTCAAATAATGATTCGAGATTTGACACTTCAAATTACAATGAAAATCTGCAAATTTTTTCGGAAATAGCCGAGTTTGACTCTTTGACCCTGATTTAGTTCCGTCCGAAGTGTCCAACCCCAAAAAAATTTGGGTCTAAACATCAATTTCTCACCCGTGATATTGACCAAATTTGACCCACCCGAATTTTTTCCAACGCTATATTAGATCATAATAAAACCAAAAACCCTCGCAAAACCCCATTCTCCACCAAACCCAGAAACATGATTTCTTCATTCTGTTTACTTTTATCAAAAACCAAGTTAAGATTCGATCATGAACTCAAAAAGGGACTCCAAAATTTTCCCAAACTGATATAATCACCAAAAATCTGGTTTGGCCCGAAACCGATTTTGACATTGATTGAACTCTGAACCAGATTTAGCTCCAACCCGGGAAAAAATTTGGGTCTAAACATCAATTTCTCATCCGAATTTTAACAGAATTTGACCGAACCGAACTTTTCCCAACCCTAAATTTGATAATAATAAAAGCAAAAACCCCGCAAAACCCCATTCTCCACCAAACCCAGAAACATGATTTCCTCATTCAATTTGCTTTCACCAAAAACCCAGTTATGATTCAATCATGAACTCAAAAAGGGACTCCAACATTTTCCCAAACTGAAATTAGGTTACTCATCCCAGCAAAATACAAAATCAAAAGGAATAGATATAGAGAAACAATATCATAGAATACTGAGAAGAAATTGAAGAAATTGCGAGTTAATTAATGGATGAATAAGAAATTGGGAAGAGGAGATGAAAGATGAATATGAAGCTTACCAATGGAGGGAGATTGGGGAGGAAGTGAGAAGTGAGAAGGCCCGAGTTGAGTTGACAATTTGGCGATTAGTGATTACGATCATGACTCGAGATTCCACATATAATGTTATCACTAGCAAAAATATTTAAAAATTTACACATAAAAAATTAAATATAAAATAAATAAATACAAGAAAAATATGTAAAGGGGTGTTTGGAAACAATGTTGGTTGTTTTGTCTATTGTTTAACTTTTGGTTATACATAAATTATCAATTTATCATATTGACCTTATACAGCCTTATAAAAAATTTGGGTTTAGATAAATTTAGTCAAAGTCAAAATTCGGATGAGAAATTCATGCCCATTGCCCATGTTTGGTTTTTATTCAGGTCAGACAATTCAGACGAAAATACTTTCGAGTTATAATCAGGTTTGACAATAGAAAAAAAAATCATGTTCAAATATTCGTTAAATTCAAACGAAAAATCTTATGTCCGGACTCTATTTTTCCAAGGCATAACAGTTCGGGTTTTCGGGTCGGACAAAATTTTGCCAAGTCTAACCCTTTACTCACACACACACATATGTATATATAGGGTTTTTGGATGCTAATATACTGGACTTTTGGGGGCATTGGATAATAATGCACTAAAATTTGACTTTAGACAATAATATACTGTATTTTGGGGGGTGTTGAACAGTAGCGCACTCAGTATAATTTTGACAGTGGCTAACTTGGTGGCAATCCTATGTAGTTTGTTACAAACTTAAATATTATTTAGCCTATTCGTCTTTCCGGTTTGTCACGTAAGATTGTCACTAAGTTCGCCCCCATCGAAATTGTCTCGGGTGCATTACGGTCCAACACCCCTCAAAGTCCAGTGCATTATTGTCCAATGTCAAAGTTCAGTGCATTATTGTCAAATACCTCAAAAGTTCAGTATATTAGCATCCTAAAATCTATCTATATATATATTGACAATGCAACTGTTTCTAATAATGACATTGCCCACATTAGCAAGTCTATTCATGCACTGTTCTTTTATACGGTTGAAAATTTACAGTGTCACAGTCCACCACACTTTGCCACAACCTACCACAACATATCATTCCACCACAATTCACCACAAATTACTTTTCAAATTTATTATATATCTTTAATATAAATTTTCAATCAATACTTTTTCAATTCACTTTATCTAATACAATACTTTTTCAACCATTTTTTCAATCATCCGAAAACAATACAATATTTCAATTACCTTTTCACAATTACCAATACAATATATATATATATATACACACACAAAAAACGACCATAACTTACCAATAACCCACTACAATTTCACCATACCCGTCAGGGCCGCCACAATTTCACCACACCATACCGCGTCATACCGCAACACACCACATAAAAGAACAAGGCCTCAATTTCAGCGTCAGTCTGTCTCAACATCTATACAAATGACTACGTATGGCCAATATAGAAATTAATTTTTCTAGTAATATCGTTGCTATCTTTTTGTAGCTTTTGTTGTTGCTGAAACGATGTGACATGGTTCAGTAATTACCCCAACTGAATTATATTGGTATCACTAATCGACAATAGGTTCATGGATACTTTCAGCAAAAAATATATTGAATAGCGAGTGTCAAGCTAGTTGAAAATCAAAGTTTACCAAAAGCTTGGTCAAAAACTCTTAAGATATTAGTTTTTTATGATTATATTGACAATAATCTTGCAAAGTGAGTACTATATAGAGCGGGATACATAGATAACGAGGATGGAATAATTATTGGATAGTTATAACATCCCGCTTCTAGCGATAAAGAACGACGTGGACTCTCTCTAAGTTGTGTGTGTATTTTTTTGAAACATTTTTAGTCATTTTAATAGATAGCGAGCGAATTTTTACAATTGATTTTCCCTTTAGAAGAACGAGATATAAGTATAGCGCTAAATAAGCAAGCTTAATTATTGAGTTTTATGGTACTACATCAATTGAAATTAGTTTATCTAAATTACAAAACTTGTCGATAATATTCTTACATCCGACTCTTCCATATCGCGCATGAGAGAGGTTTTGGAATATCAGTTTTGGTTCTTTAAATAAATTTGAACAAGTCCGGGTAATTTTTAAAGGGATGTTAAACATAAGGGATGATCCGTGAAGTAAATGAATCATAAAGTTTCAAACAAGGTTCCAATTCATGAAAACTATCAATTATTATTATTTTTTATTTTATATTTTTGTTAGATGCACTAATATGAAACTTGTCACAAAACCACATAAAATACAAAACAAAAACATAAAAAAAAGTAAAATTGATATTTCTTATAAATAGAAACCTCGTAGTTAGAGTCGACACAATATTGTCCGACCCGAAAAATACTTGGTATGAGCATAGATTTTCCATTTGAGTTTTGATACTAACCAAATATTTGGACACAAAATTTATATTTCACCATTGTTCAAACCCGATCTATACCCTAACTTAGTTCCGTTTGAATTGTTCCTCTAAGTCTGACCCGAAATAAAACCATGTGCATCCATAAATTTCTCGTCAAAATTTCGGTATTGACCGAATTTGCTAGACCCGAATTTCTATCAACGCTACTCATAGTTAGGGGTGTCCAAAACCGGTTAACCGCATTTGCGATTTACGGATTTTATAAACCTAAACCTAGACCGCTTTTGGAAACTAGAAACCGAAACCAAATCGAAACTACATTGATAACATAGTTAACCATGTTTTAGGACCGGTTTATGGTTAACCGCGGTTAACTGCCGATTCTTAGAAATATAAAGTAACAAGTAAGGATGATAAATTGACATTTTGCATTAAAATTTAAAATTTTGCAACTAAATTAATATAGACCGGTTAACCGTTTCATGGAAATGCAAACCGAAACCGGTTTGGTTAACCTAAACCGCAATTTTCAAAAAGTTCAAATGGTTAACCGCTTTAACCGGTTTGGTTTATGCAGTTTTGTGGTTTGGTTTTTGGTTTATGTTTTTGTTGGACACCTCTAATCATAGTATTGCTTAAAACTTGACTGTCAATTTGCTTCCTGGACCATCATTTCCAAAAAAAATGGATCCGCAGCCCAAGCCTTTTTCTCTAGAGCGTTCCAAATTCCAATTAACGTTGCGCGGGTTCCAAAATTTTGAAAAAACTTGAATTTCCCACCAACTTCCTCAGCAATCTTCTTCTTCTTCTCCAATCTTTTTATTATCCCTTACCCTTTCCAATTTCATACTTCAACCCAATTTAATTCATCTACAATCTAACCTTTCCGCATCAATCTCCAACAAAAACCCCTCGATCTCCCCCCTTTTCTAAACCCTAAACCCTAATTCCTTGAAAACAATGGCGGATGCTCATCTGGAAAAGATGGGGAGAGAGCTAAAGTGTCCCATCTGGTAGCCCCCTTTCTTCTTTTTCTCCAGCATTCATCATCACCCAATTCATTTATTGTTATTATTTTTGTTTTTGTAGTCTACCCATTTCGTTAATTTTAGTAATTTTGCGGAAAATTTCTGATTTGAGTTCCTGAATTCGTAATTACTTTTTCGCAGCTTGAGTTTGCTGGATTCTGCGGCATCCCTCACATGCAATCATGTTTTCTGCAAGTATGGCGATTATAATTCCTTATCACTTTCTTATTTTAGGTTTTGCTTGTGATTATTGATTTTCCTAATTGATTTTTCTTTTTGGGTTGGTTGTTTTCAGTTCATGTATACTGAAATCTATGAAATCAGGTTCCAGCTGCCCAGTTTGCAAAGTGCCTTACCAGCGTCGAGGTTCGTCGATTTAATACTGGATTCTGCTTTTAGTTATAAGTGATTAACCCTAGTTTTCTGGTACCCAAAAGTATAATCTGTTTTTTTTTTTTTTTGCTGGTATTTATCATTTTTTTCTATGCAATCTATGATTTGCCGAACAGCATTTTGACCTGCTAAATGGGTCATTTCTCCAGTTTTTGGTTGGTTGATTGGTATGTTGTTTGAGTCAATGTGGTTTGGTTTGGCCTAGGGTTTAGTTGGTTGGGTATAATTTGAATTAATTTGTTGGGGTTTCTGTGATAATGTTTGAGCATTTTGTTGGCAATATTGTAAAAGATGTTCACATACATTATTCGCCAGTATATGGGTTGAGGCCATTAGGGAGCTTCGATTGTTGTACTTACAATCTATTTCAGTTAATATGACTACCTTTCAAAGCTCCGTGAATGATTGTGAAACTAGCCAAATGGGATGAATGGGTTTCTTGTGGGTGGGTATTGACGACCTTGGCACGGTCTCAAGTTCGACAAGTATGACTTTGTGTTATTAGGGGTTGTGAATTGTTAGGTCAAGATTTTGGTGTGCATTTGTAGTTTAATCCTTGATTAGGAGTTAGGATGTGGATTGTTTCAACTATTTTGTAATTGGAATATTACTCTTTGTTACCTCTTGAAAGCATCTTTCCAATCACCCGAGAGACTTCCTCCTAATTTGATTTGATTTGATGTATGAGGTTTTTTTATCGGTATTAATGTATGTCAAGGTAAGACTGCGTACATCTGCCATCTCCTTAGACCTGTGATAGTGGGAATCACACAAGGAGTTTTTTCTTTTTTTGGTGATTCATGAGGGTTTTCTTCGGGAGATGTGAACTTGGGGACTTAGGAGTGTTTGTTAATGTTGTATGTTACCTTGGTTACGATGAAAATTCTTTGTTACATTGTTTATGAAGTCTCCTGGCTTCTTTCCTTATGAGTGGATTCATGTGTTGTAGAAATACGCCCCGCTCCTCACATGGACAACCTGGTGAAAATATACAAGAGCATGGAAGTTGCTTCAGGGGTTAGCCTTTTCGTCAGTCAGCCTCCAACAACAACCAAATGGTCAGGTAATGTTACGGCCTGCCTGAATTGCAACTCGATATGGTAACTTGCAATTAGGGGAGTTGTAAACTCTCAACTGTGAAAAACAGAAAATCTCACCCATATATGCATTCAAATTTATGTCATGTTGATATTGGGACTCGGTATTGGAGATTCGACCTTGCTATTTTGATATTGTCGAGAACTTGGTATGTCTTTCCTTGTCATATTCTCCCACATAATAATGCTACAACAATTGGGATGCTATGATACTAAGTTGTTTAGAGGGGCCCCCATTACCTAATGTAACTGGAATTTACCCATTTTTACCTATTTTTTTTTAACCCTCAACTTTTTAACTTTGACCTTAATTTACCCCACCTTGTCTTGCCCATGTAAAGAGCAAACCCTAAACCTTGTATAGTGCAAAGGGAGTGAGCGAGTGGAGGGGAGGGATCAAGCAATGACTAGAAACAGACAAGAGCAATGAAATAAGAATGGGAAGAAACAAAGAGCAAGGGCAGATGATAATCACTTAAGCATGGTAATCAAATTATCAATACGAGTTGAAATGAGATTTTTAGTTAATGATGTTTAAAACCTAGAATATTGACTAGAAACTAACACAAGGTGCTAGTTCTCACTATAACCCTCACAAACAACCTTGTTTTGGTGCACAAGTAGATGAACAAGTGAAAAAGTTCTAAAAAGGAGAATGTTTATTGTGCTTCTTTGTGTTTTTTCAACTGCATCCTTTAATGGGCATAAGTGATTCCTCTATGCTTTCGTTGGATTTGTTGCATACTTTTGTACCCTCCAAACAGGTACCTATTTTTTGAAGTTGGATATGCTAAATCATCAAATCTTTGTTGTATCCCAAACACTGCAGGTTCTGAAAAACATACCGAATGTGATGCAGATGCTCTTGCAAAAGTGAATGACTTAGAAACTCCCAAGACAGCAAAGCGTAAAAGAATGAAGGGATCATCATCATCGTCTAAGAAACTGTCTAAGTCAATGCCTTCTTTTCGGACAAACAAAAGAGTTCAAATGCCACAGTCCCCCAGCACCGAAACTCCGATCCGACAAGCTAGAGAAGAATTTGGAAAGATGAAATTGATCACCGAGCCACCAGCGAACAGCCAGCAACTTCCAAATGGGAGAAAAAGCCCGAATCTTACACCTTTGTTCTGGTTACGAGAAGATGAAGATGAAGATGTAGAGAAGCCCAGTCAGCAAATTGAGCCGGAACCTTTGACCGGTACACCAGCAAAAGCTCCTTCCTTTAGTGATATCAAGGATTCAGAGGACTACTATGTACCCTCCAACACGTCTCCAAAAGTACGTAAATCTATTCATGTCAAAGTGTTGTTGCATTCTATTTGAAGCATTTAATTCGTCATTTCCTTTTGACATATTGCGAGGCACAGTTGGTAGTTTCCTGGGATTTTCTTGGGAAAAAACTTTCCTGGGAAAGACTTTCGCTAGTCCCCTTAAGAAAATTGTTTACTAAGCTTGAGAATGAAATAATGGGTCTCAAGTTAAAACTTTCCCATCTATTAGGGACAACCAAACATGGGGAAGTTTGTCACCTTGCGTTAGCAAATCATATTGGGATCTGGTCATTGTTGTTGTATATTCACTTGCTTATCTTGGTAGGAAGTAACACTCAGAAGATGCAACAATGTGGACCTTTTCGACAGCGAGATGTTTGAGTGGACACAAAGAGCGTGCTCTCCGGAGCTTTGTTCTAGTCCAAATAAGGTAAGACTGTCTCCATCTGGATCCCCCAATACCCGCGTGAGTGGGACCCACGCTGGGACTACTTTTGTCGTTGAACTTACATTACATCGGGTCTATCCAAAATGCAGGTTGCAGATACACTTGAATGCGATAGAGTGCAAGACAGCTTTAGAGAGCATCTGGACAATATAAGCTCCATGGAGACGAGTAATACTCAGGCTGTTGAACCTCGCCCGAGCTCCTCTCCTCAAAGGGAAAGCGATAGTACGAAAAATGGCACCGTGGTACCCTGCAAGAGAGGTAGTAAGGCGATCAACGGAACCCAAACTAAGCATAGGAAGACAAATGCAGGGGGATTAAGAGAGTTTCCCGATGTTGATGAAACAAATGAGTCTTTGCCAGATGAAGTTAGCAATATTGTCTCCGAGTTGCCTCCTTCAGACAGTAAAAAAGTTATTAACAAAGAGAAGAAATCGAAGAAGTCCAAGAGAAGTTTGAAGAGCACAAAGTTGAGCAATGGTGAAAGATGCCAGGATATGAAATCAAACCCTTCTGAAGATGAACTTTCTAGAAAGAGGGTTGAAAGGAGTGGAGATGTTCATCTAGAGGCTGCAGTACAAGCGGACGGGAAAAATGATCTAAGGGTTCCTCACAGTGACAATCTAAAAGGGTCGTTGAAAAATAACGAATTTCGTACTAAAAAAGACATGACAGTCCTGCGCAAATGTGACTTGAAGCCTACTTATACGTGTGCATTCTGTCATTCAGCTGAAGAGACTGAGGTATCGTCTAGCATCACAGCAAAATTTATGGTTTTTTCTCTGAAATGTTAGTAATGGATATCAGAATTTGAAACTGTTATATTTTGAACATGATTATGCAGGCTTCTGGGGAAATGGTTCATTATTCTGAAGGTAGACCGGTTCCAGAAAATCACAGTACTGGCTATGTCATCCACTCGCACAGAAATTGCACTGAGTGGTATGTTTCTTTAAACTAGCGAACAGAATATTCTCGCAATGTTTTGCTGTTTCTGCACTCTAGTTTACCGGCTTTTTTGGGGGGTTTCATGAACATCAAATGCAAATGCTGGCTCCATCATAGCAGTAAAATTGTTGAAAGAGTTGTTGAATTTGCAAATTTCATCATCTTAAGCAAAGTTGTGAGTCGTGACATGGAACCGGGAACGAATCATATGAGAAATAGTTTCTCGTGAGAATATGAGAAATGGCATAGTCGACATGAGACATACCATTGTGGACATGATCTATCTGGACATAATATGCAATATGTTGCAAATTTATCACGTGTTCCAAGAGTCTGTGCTCCATTCGTGCGATTGTTCACTTGTAGATATCAGATTGTTCACTTTCATTAGTGTGATTGTTCATTGTAGATATTCTGGATATATATTCTAGGTGCATGTAGTATACAATCGACAATATGTGGACATGACATATAGAGTAGTTAACCACCATTTCCACATAATGCATCATGTCCAGACGGTCCACTATGTTATTTCTCATAGGATCTGCTCCCCATGAAATTGTTCAATTGACAATAACATTGACGTTTGTTTACCATCATGGTGTTACATGTAGGGCTCCGAATGTTTACTTTGAAAATGATATTGCCGTCAACCTTGATGAAGAACTAACAAGAAGCCGAAGGATCAAATGCTCTTTGTGTGGTAAAAAGGGGGCTGCTCTTGGTTGCTATGAGAAGAGTTGTAGGAAGAGTTTCCATGTCCCTTGTGCCAAGGCGCTTAAGGAATGCCGGTGGGATAATGTAAGTGCTTGATTTTCATTATGTTCTTAGAGAATCGATCACAAAATTCTACCGTAAAAACACTCACATTCTTTGTAATTTTTCAAACAGGAACACTTTGTCATATTATGCCCGCTTCACGCCTCTTCAAAGTTGCCGTCCGAACTCCCAACTTCTCAGCTACTGAAAAAGGGAAAATCCAGTCAGAAAGGGTATGTTTGGAGAGCGCTTGATAAAATTGCTATTTAACCTTCCCGAATAGTAAAAATGCAACTGAATTTGAGAACATCTACTCAAAAATGTCGTACAGTTTTGAGTTTTATGGAAAGTAAAGTGGCATTTAGTGAGTATTTTCAAATTCAGTGACGTTTTTTTTACTGCTACGGCCAGTTAAACTAACATTGAGCTTTAGGGGAGGTTGCTGGTCCTTTAGTGAATATTTTCAAATTGAGTGGCATTTCTTACTGTTCGGGAAAATTGAATGACCGTTTTATACGAACACTCAATGTTTGGATGGTAAAATTCTGTAGGAAGTTTTCATGGGTTATTTTTCGTCACTGCAGGAAAAATCTGCACCAACAAGCTCAGCTTACTGTAACTCAGGAAACTAACAGAAATTCGAAGCGTTTCAATCGGCCATCTGAGAAATTAGTTCTCTGTTGTTCAGGCCTTTCAGCTGCAGAAAAGGTAAACTCAAATTTTCATAAAGATATATGTAATCATCTATCATGTAAGAAACCACCACCATTAGATCTGTAGAATAACATGCTTTCGTAAAAGTATAATTTCGTACTTTTTGAATTTTTATCGATAGAAAATGATCACTGAAGTAGAGTTGTTCCACAGGAAACTGTTTCTGAGTTTGCTAAGGCATCTGGAGCTGTGGTATCAACTTCTTGGAATTCTGCTGTTACACATGTCATTACATCAGTGGACGAAAATCGAGCTTGCAGAAGAACCCTAAAAGTTTTGATGGGAATCTTGGAGGGAAAATGGATTCTAAGCATCAAATGTAAGTTCTTGTTTTTTGAATCATAAACCAATTGAGTTTTGGGCTGTATGTAAGTTATGTCCATGATCTAAATAGTTGAAAAAGATCATTTTTCAACGTCGATTGTAAAGTGGACTAAAGTAGAATGCTTTGTTAAACCTTTTTGGCTTCTTTTCCATTCCATAGAGGAGTAGGTAGCAAATAGTGGGGGCGAATATTTGGGTTTGGTTCAATTCGGGTTCCGACAAAATCCCCAGATCGAAACCCTATTCCAATTTCAAATTTGGACAGTTTGTGATGTCCGAACTTGGACTGTCTGAATTTATCTCAACCCGAATGTGTCCAAATATTCCAAACCCGGAATGTTATACTAAATTTACTCATGATTTCAATATTGAATTTTTAGTTTAATTCGGGTCGGAGAAATCCGAGTATTCGGGTTGGACGGATTTTTGTCTATGCCTGTAGTGAACGAATCTTGGGTCGATTGGATCCAGTCTCTCTAAATTGCAAAATTTAGGGGAAAGAATGCTACCACTAATCCTTCCATCCTCGTTCAGGCGAGATTTCAGGGTATTGGTTTTGGCTTCCGAAACCAATTGAATTTTTGGTTCTTGTCTTTTCTTAAGCCAATGTTTGTTTATTTTTGAGTTTGTAGGGATGGAGGCTTGCATGAAGGCTTTGGCACAAGTTGATGAGGCTCCATTTGAAATAAGTTGTGACATTCATGGTGTCAAAAACGGACCCCGTCTAGGGAGATTAAGACATCTAAACAAGGTACTCTATGCTCTATTCTTCCTGACATAACCCAAATTTAACCATTTTACCCATGTTTTCAAGACATCTAAACAAGGCATTCTATGTCATATTTATGCTTATTTTGAACCGGACTTACTCATCGAACTTATTGTGAACATTTTGTGAGAGGTTTTCACAAAATAATCTGAAAAGAATGAGCCCCAAGACAGTTAGCTCGTTACTCGTAGGAGCTAGATTAAGACATCTAGTATAAAATTCTATGTACATATTTTTCTAATCATGTACGTGTTTTCCTTGGGAGGTGGTTGTTGTTTTATCTATGCCCATAGTTATTTTTACATAGTACCCCTAAATTTTACACGGGTCAGATGTAGCCATTGTACCCCTAAATTTTACACTGTAGAGGTATTATTTCCAATGAGTTCTTGGATAAAAATGCCACTAAACTATGTAAAAATTGTAAATTTGTCACCTGAAAAAAACATGTTATGAAATTGTCACTGATTTATGTTTATGGTGACACAAATGCCACTTTACCGAATCAAAACCTGCTGTAGCCGGTTAACTCCCCCAATCTTCTTCTTCCTCATCCATCCCCCATTTCCCTTGCTTCATCTGTCATAACCAACCTTCTCCCTATTTGTTCCAAGCCCAAAAATTAGGGCTTTTCTTCTCCTTCTTCAATTGTTGGTTCAAGAAACCTTAATTTCTCACAAAAAGCAACAATGGTGGCTGAACAGAGGAGAGAGAAAGTGAGTTTTGGGGCAGTTTTCAGCGGCAAGATTGATGTTTTCCGGAACGTTTTGAGTTAAAATCAGTAAGTATAATTTCCAATTGATGATTTTTTAAGATTAGAGGATGTGGGTGTATGTGATTTGGTTTGATTTGCACAGTTTAGATGGGTGGTTTTGATTCGTTTTTCTTGGGTATTGGTAGCTTTTTTGCAACTATGGTGGATGGTGGTGGTGTTAGTAGTGTCAGTTATGGTGATGTTGGGTGAGGGTGGCTGTGTTGCTGGTTTTGGTGGTGGTTGCGTCGGTGGTTTTGGTGGTGGCAAGCAGTGGTGGTGGTGTAATGGTGGCAGTGAAGGTGGAAGGAGTGGGGTTAGATAGGGGGTGTTAGTTTTTAGGGTTTTTTTAGTTAATTAGGTAATTAGTGAAAGTAATTAGTGAATTAGAAGGAGTTTACCTGTTATACTAGGTCACTCAATAATTCCAGTAGGTTAAGTGACGTTTTTGTCACCATAAACATAAATCAGTGGCAGTTTCATAACATGTTTTTTTCGGGTGGGGAATTTGTCATTTTGACATAGTTCAGTGACATTTTTATCTAAGAACTCTATTTCCAATTGACCGAAGATTTAGAAATAGTTTACTATATACCATTCCATGGAAAAGATGCATAGGAGGTGTAATGAGGTTGAACCTAACCCAAAATCACCCAACCTTTAAGGTGGGTAACACACTAACACCCAATTTTCACCAATTTTAAGTCAATCTAAATATACTCATTATTTCCTTAACTTACCTAATATTGTCAACCTAACCCAAATTTGTCCAACTTTACCCAACATTATTTTACCTTCGAAAGAAAATACCAGTGTCTATGAAATTCAATGTACACTTTTATCGTTTTGCGTCATATTTATGTTCTTTTACATACTTCATAGTGACGGATACTAATAAAATAAATGGAGGGAGTACGACTGCACGAGTATCTAATATTATGTTGGCAAATCAACTCTTTGACTGACAATTTCTCACAACTGATAGAAACCTAAGCTGTTTTCCGGGTTCAAGTTCTATCTCATCGGCGATTTCGCCCCTTCTTACAAGGGCTACTTGCAAGACCTCCTTACTGCTGCTGGAGGCACTGTACTCCACAGGAAACCCGTCTCGGAAACCGACGGGTCAGATCCATCTGCGCCGCCAAGTGTCATAATCTACAGCGTCGAACTGCTGCAGGAGAAGTGTGATGCCAGAAACAAGGACAGGATTCTAGCGAGCAGGCGGTCCGATGCAGAAGCTCTGGCGGCTGCAACCGGGTCGAAGGTGGCTGATAATTTATGGGTCCTGAATTGTATTGCTGGGTATAAATTGCAGGATCTGTGAAAATACATGTTCATGTTTACATAATGGATATACTTTTGACAGTAAAAATGTCATTCTGAACTGTAATGTTAATATCAGTTGTAACGTCACGTTACAAGAGTGAACTTCCAATGCGGTCCTCGTTTGAGACTGTATGAAGAAAATTAGATGTAGATAGTCTTATCTTGGTATGTATAACTTGCATGATCCGTGAAAATCGAAAGAGTGATACAATTTTTTTGTATATACATGGTATGATACAATTTCACCCTTGAAAAGATATGATACAATCTCAGCACAAAAAACCCTATATGTCTCTGAACTGTCAGGTTTTTTTGGAGTTATGTTTCAGAGCGAACATCCTGGTTAGGATTTTCACTTCAGCACAAATTTGATATACAAAACCCAGATCCCAGAACACCCCTATACATTTACAAACTGCACAACCCCAAACCCAAACCCAATCTCGATCTCATATTTTACATTTCGGTCTTTGTTAACTGGTTGTAGTAGTAAAAAACGCCATTGAATTCGAAAATATCCGCTAAATAACTTTCCCTAAAACTCACAAACTCATCTTAATATGTTCAACGTGCTTTCTTCTACGACATTTTTGAGTGGATGTTTTCAAATCCAATGGCATTTTTTACTACTACAGTCGGTTGAAATGCCAATTTTGTCCAACCATCAAAATGTACAACGAAACTACAAGGCTCTGGATCATTGTGATCTTGTTTGGTTCCGACACTTTGAAACCTTCGCTTCGACCCTTTTGAAAACACCCTCTAATTTGTCAATCTTGTCTTTGATCTCTTCTTTCTCTCGGCTGCCTAAATTGCTATCCGAAACGCGGTCTTGTAGGTCTCGAATCTGGCGAATTCCAGCTTGGATTTCCTCCACGATCGCTTCGATTGTTGCTTGCATCCCTTGCCTTGCATCTTGGGATTCTTTCAACTTTCTCTTGAGGGATTTGTAGCCTTCTAAGGACTTGACTAGCTGCTCTGACAACTCTTTGTTCCTTTGCTGCACCACAGCTTGGTGGGCTTCTGAGGAGGATCCATGTCCCGCCTTCTTCACTTCCTTGTGCTCTGCTACACAGGCTTGTACCTGACAGAAATTAGCAGTTTAGATAGTGGATAGTCGTATTGTTTAACAATCAACGGATAGTTCCTCTGACGAGAAGTTTGAAGAAGTGCATGCATACGTGCATCTACTAATATCAGTAATGTCTACCTAATTGGAGCTTTTCTTTGGTCAAAATGCTAAATGCTTCTCCAAACACTACTGCCATGTTATTGCCAAACACAACCACAACCACAGTCTCTGTACTTATAAATGAGTCAATGTCAAAAATCAAACAAGAAATTGAGAGCTGCTACCTTTGTTTTCCCCCTTTTCTAGTCGGACCAGAACGGACAATTCGAACGACCATAAAATCAGGTTCGGACAATAGAGAAACGTAAAATAGTGAGTCCAAACAATGTTCAGTCAACGTCAAAACTCGAAAGAAAAGTCCCTATCCATACCCGATCTTTTTCCAGGTCGGACAAACTTGTGCCGACTCTACATACATGCATACATACATTTACATTTATATCCACACACACCTGCATACATAACATACATGCATACATATATATATATACATTTACATATACATATCTATACACACACATAGATACGTACATAAATAGTGAGTCAAAACAATGTTCAGTCAACGTCAAGACTCAAAAGAAAAGTCCCTACCCATACTCGATCTTCTTCCAGGTCGGATAAACTTGTGCCGACTCTACATACATGATACATGCATACATACATACATTTACATTCACACAAACACACATGCATACATAATATACATACATACATATATACATATACAAATACATATACATATCTATATGCACACATGCATACGTACGTCAATAGTGAGTCCAAACAATGTTCAGTCAACGTCAAAACTCGAAAGAAAAGTCCCTACCCATACCTGATTTTTTTTCAGGTCGAACAAACTTGTGCCAACTCTACATACATGCATACATACATACATTTACATTCACCCATTCACACCAAGGTTGTTAAAATCGGGATCCTAACTCGAAACTATAGGAAAGTTAGGATCGGAATTTAGCCCATGTAGGATCGTGGATCGTGTGTAAATAGTAGAATCATTTTGACGATTTTGGACCATAAAATCGTAGGATCGTAAATCAGGATTGGAATTTTAATAACTATGATTCACACATGCATACATAACATACACGCTTACATATATACATATACATGTACGTATCTATACACACACACATACATACAAGGTCGGACAAACTTGTGCCGACTCTACATACATGCAGACATACATACATTTACATTCACACATTCACACATGCATACATAACATACATATATACATATACATATACATATACATATACATATACATATACATATACATATACATATACATATACATATACATATACATATACATATACATATACATATACATATACATATACATATACATATACATATACATATACACACATACCAGGTCGGACAAACTTGTGCCGACTCTACATACATGCATACATACATCCATATTTACATTTACACAAACACACATACATATATAACATACATGCATACATATATACATATATATATATATATATATATATATATATATATATATATATATATATATATATATATATATATATATATATATATATATACACATATCTCTACACACACACACATACATACGTAAATACATACCTTGGAGGACAATTTCTCATTCTGAGCCTTGAGATGATTCACAAGCTCCTCCATCTCACTCAACTCTTGCACCTTCCTTGTCAACTCCCTGGCAATGATCTCCTTCTCCTTCCCTAAACTCGCACACATGACTCCCAACCTCTTCTGCGCCGCATAGCTCGTATTCAAATCCTTCTTAAGCTTGTCCCTGCTCTCACCTGTCAATTCAGACGGGTGGGTTAAAAATGGGTCAGGTAAGCATGAGTGTATTTCGGTTTTGGGTCAATCCAGTACGTTATGGCCGTGACTATTTTCATTTTTTCCTTTGAGAAAATCGTTGATCTCCGAGAACTATGTTTTATACGATATACATAGTAATACATAATTAGCTTCAAGTAATGATGTATTATTTTGAACATTTCAACTTAAACTAAAGAAATAATATATGAATAAGTTGCCTTTCTAGTATAATAGTCAGGAATTTCAATGAAAAGTCATGAATTCCAATGGAACTGAACCTAAAATAATAAAATTCTCTGGTCAAAAGGGTGGATTGGGTTTGACCTGCTAATTGGCGGGTTTTCTAGGTCTGATTTATTTTGTATTGGGTCGAAAAAATCATCTTCAAAACCCATAATTTTCGGGACGGTTTGAGTCAGGTCAAATTTGAGAGGTCTAGTTGCTCATGTAGTTTAACAGCTAGGAATTTCAACGAAAAATTACAAATTCCAATAGAATTGAACTTTTAAAAAATTAAAATTTCTGGGTCAAATTGGGGGGGGGGGGGGGGGTTCAACCCACTTCGATTCATTTCATATTCGGGTGAGAAAATCGTGTGTAAGACCCAGAATTTTCAGGTCAGTTTGGGTTGGGTTACCAGGTTGGGTCAAAAATTGACAAGTCTACCCTCACTACTTACATGCATCTAAAGTTTATGCTCCTTGACATCTGCAAGCGAATAGTTACATTATTAAGAGTGAACGATCCAATATATACAAATGATGAAACGAATAGTGACCCTAGTATATAAAGCACAAACTCTAGGAGCATGTAATAAATTGCATTATAGTTACCATTATCCAGCCCCCCGACCAAGGGGAGCTCGTTCCTCTTGCAGTTGGGCTCGCGGGGGCTGGGTGGGTTGCTCATGCTGGCTCGGAGGTCGGTGTTGCACCGCCGGAGCTCCGCCAGGGTCGGCTTTCTCGAGCCGCCGGCGGCGGTGGTGGTGGTGGCGGGGAACTGGGATTTCTGGAGGCGGTGTTTGACGTCGTCGAGGATGGTCATCATGCCGGCGAAACGCTGGGAGCGGCGGTCGTCCGGGGAGGGCTTGGTGGTGGCTTCCTGGTGGTCCTGGATCAGCTTCAGCAGGAGCTTTACGTTGGTGGCGATCCCTGCATGCATGAAGGGTTTGGCAATTATTACGAACATTAGGCACGTACAAGTTGGATAAAGTAAATTGGATAAATTTGAATAGGTTTGGTTAGATTTAGATCATTTACAACGCTAAAACTTTTGTTAAGTATTTAGAGATTTTATATTACCATAATAAGTATTAAATCTCACCTTTATGAGCTTCATTTGTAAAATAGTGATATTTAAGCTAAGTGTTTACAAAGTTATTATCTCTAAATAAAAGTGTCTCATATACCATATTACTCCCACTTGTCCTTATTTTACTTCCAATTTGCATTAATATTTCTATGTTTGCAAAAAAAATCGAAGTACATATAAGTGAGCCACCACATCTAAGAAGCAGCTCATAAGTATTTCGATTTTTAGAAACCATTATTAGCTAAATATGCATCATATCACAATGCAAAGGTTTTAGGGAGATTTAACAAAGTTATTATCTAAAGCATATATCATATCAAGATGCGTAGATAATAAATTTTTTAATTATTTTCTGCATTTGTAACCGACCTGAATTTTTTCCAACTAAGCTTGTAATTAGCTAATTAGTAAAATATTTCATTAAACCTTTCTTGTTTCCTTTTTGCGGAGTAGAAGGTAGCAGACAATTTCTAAATCTTGTTTAGTAATGAATTATTCTAGAGGTAGGAATGTTTAGATAGTTGAGTGATTGAACCCTAAAAAAACTATTTTGAGAAAACATTTAGAGGTTGAAAAGTTGTTGAGAAAGAGGTTGGTTGATCACACAAAGAATATCAACAACATTCAAACCAGAAAATAGAATTAAGAAAGAGGGTGATTAATGATTATTAACATTTATACCAGAATTTATTAAAACCAAATGTGCATAATTCATATGCAATGTAAAAGAACATACATTTGAGAACAACTTAATTTGACAATATTATCCAAAAAAATTGAAACTGTGATTTAATAATTTCCACCCAAAAAAAGAAAAGAGTTGCCATGATTTTGAATGAAATTCAAACCATACTTTGAATCACATTATTATTCAAGCCAAACAATTATTATTCCCCATATTACATAAAATTTCAAGAGGAATTAATATCCAGTTTTATCATGGAACTTTTTCAAGAAATATGACTTTTTTTTTTTCTCCATATTTTGTTAACAATGTCTTCATTTTAAACCTAAAAAACCCACATAAAACTTTCAAAGAATTGATACCATCTTCTATTACTATAATGGAACTAATTTTCACGGAATAATTTTCTTTATTTTGTTGACAATTTCTTCATTTTAGAACCCAAAGAAAACCCTAAAACAAGCACCAAAAAAAAAAGGGAAAAAAACTCAAGCAATGAGAGAAAATTAATCAAGAATACTTACCTTCTAAGCTAACAACATCTTCAGCCCCTCCACCATTAATGGCTAATGGCAAAAGATTAGGAGATGAACTAACACGCCCGCTCATATTTTCTCGATCTGATCTTCTGAATAATCCTCGAAAATTAATTAATCAACTCGGTTCGGTCCGATTTGATCAAGGCAAGAAGAAAGAAGAAGGAGAAGAAGAGGAGGAAAATAATTAATGATAAATAATATCAATTAAGAATAATAATAATAATAATGTTGATAATAACAATATTGAGAAAAGAAAAGATTCAAAAAAGAGAGTTTCTCTCTCTCCCTCTCTCTCTCTCTCTCTTCTCTCTTTTCTCTCTCTCCCTCTCTTCTGTGATCTATCTATCTATGCCTAATTTGTATGATTAATTAATCTAGGGTTTGGTTAATTTCTAATTTTCTTTTTGTTTTTGTTGAGGATGATGAGTTGTTGTTAATTGTTGTTGTTGTTTTGTTTGTTTGATTGATTGAATGATGGGTGTTTGCACCTGTAATTGTGGTGGCTGATTGTGGTTTTGTTGATTTTGTTGCGCAATGTTAGGACCTAAGTTTTGACTTTTTCTTAATTGGGTACATTAATTGGAGGAATATAATCAGTTAATTAATGAGAAAAAAATGAAAAAAAATTGCTCGAAGGTACTTTATATTTTGCGAAAATTATTTTTTGGGATAATTTATATATACCCTTTTAGATTTATGACGCTTATAAATTCAGTCATGATGTTTTTGAATTAATATTTACCCAGTTTAAATTTTTGAACCAATTTTATTTAATTATTTTTTCGGATAAATTTAATAGCTTTTTCGGTGAATGTGTGATATGTGAAGAAAGTAACGATTAAAATGGTATGCTAAAAATCAAAATTACAAAAAGGCAACTATGATAATAACAGTGATCTAAGTGAGAAAACTGATCCTCTAGCGGTCCAATTCGAATAGAAGACCGTTGCTGATATTGAGGAGTTCTTCCTGGAGAGTTTTAAACCGTGTGCTATTAAATCGCGTGCTAGAAGAAATAAGAAGGGGAAGTCTTTAATAAACTTTAAATGAGTTCTTATCCATCAAGCTACGTGTAGGACTGCTTCTGTAGGTCTTGAGGTCTTAACAGGAGGAAGGAAAATGGTGTCGTCTTGTTTGAGGAATTGTTGGAATTTCCTCAAGATAACTTGGATGACATGGCACACACAGTGACAAAGTTTGGTTTTGACTGTCTATATTGTGATGTTCTAGTTGTTTTTTTTAACATTTTTTTTAGTTATTATGTTATTATTTATATTGTTTTGACATTGCTGGAACAGACAAATTAACTTGTTCAGACTTTAAATTATATATATATATATAGGAAAATTGGATTATAATAATCCCATGTTTTGCAAATTGGATGCCGATAATCCCTACTTTCACTTTGTACTCTGGTGGTAAAAAAAAATAAAATAAAATTGGATTGTAGTGGGACATTTTCGAGAGTATACCCTAAATACTATAAATTTTGTGTTGCATTTGATTCAAAACGTAGTATAACTCTTTACCGTGGTTTTTAATGAATTTACAGCGTTTCTCCCATTTTTTTTCAATTTTTTTTCAATTTTTTATGATTTTTTCACTTTTATTATTTTTAAAAAAATCATAATAATTACTCGGAGTCTCAAAAAAATAATTTAAAAAATGTTTTAGAAACTACAATTCATTAACTTTCTAGGGGGAGGAGCGAAAAAAATAAAAATAATATAGGGTAGGAATGAAAAAAAAATAAGAAGAATGTGAAGGTGGATTTGGTACCACTACAATCCAATTTTTTTTGGACCACCAGAATACAAAGTGAAAATAGGGATTATCGCCATCCAATTTGCAAAACATGGGATTATTATAATCCAATTTTCATATATATATATATATATATATATATATATATGGAAAAACTAGTGATACATGGGTGCCACGAAGGGGGCAATATAGCTTTTGTGGTCATATACCATCGTCCTCATCCAATAATAATAATAATAATAATAATAATAATAATAATAATCTAATGAGTATGAATAGTTGTCCACATGTGGATTTGATTCTTGCATATAGTTAAATTAGGAGATAAGCTTATATATTATATTATATTAATAAAAAGAAGAGACCATCAAAAGTCAAAATGAAGCGACCAATATTCCATTTGTATAAATAAATAAATGAATGAAATTGGAAGAAAATGAGTAATATTTATTAAAGAGATTTGATGGGGATACTTGACTGATGTGAGCTTTCTTAGTAAATTTGCTGGCCATTTGTTGGCTTGTTGCTCTTGGAATTTCGCATTTTGACTTGTTCCCTTGGTCCCCCCCTTTTTTTCTGTCTTTAACGGACCAATCAAACGGCTGAAGCGGTTCAGGTTTAGGACGAGTGAATCAGTTCGAGTTTAGGGCGGGTGAAGATTGGTTCGAGCTGGCATTAGACAAACCAATTTTGGTTTGGTTTGGTTCGGGCATCTTCGGGTGAGTCTTATTCGGGTTAGATGGGGTGAAGTTCTTTCGGTTTGGGTTCTAACTGATTTGGGGTCATCTGGATGTAGATTAATCGAGTCACTTGGACTATGGTTTGGATCGGTTTTGGGTCGTGTTTTCTTTGAGTTCGAGTCAAGATCAGATCATCTATCCAGATGTCGGTTCAGGTTCACTTTTTCCCTGTTCGGATTTCAGATCTGGAGTAAGTTTTGCCAGCTCTAGTTCCATTCCACTCCTGGTCAACAATCCCAAAATCTTGTTCCTAACAGTACTGAGACCAGGAGCGGGACTAAAATAAAGTCCCAGTCAACACTGGGACCGTGAGTGAGACGTAACGTCATCTCTCGATCTCAGTCCCGCCAGTCTTGAATCGAACTGTTGTGAGTAGGGTTATTGACCCCAAATGAAGTAAATGGACCATAAAGTTCCAAGTATGATGATGAAGTTCTAATTTGTAAGAAATATCAATTTCAATATTTTTTTAAGTTTTTGTTGGATGTACTAGGTATAAAACTCGCCCCGAAATCACATAGAATACGAAATAAAACATTAAAAAAAATTAAACTCGATATTTCTCACAAATTGGAACATCATAATTTTGTTGGAAACTTTATAGTCCATTTGCTTTATAGGTAAGGTTGTTAGAATCAGCATCCTAATTAGGATCCATGGGATAATTAGGACCGTAATAAAACTCATATATGATCGTGAATCGGAAGAGAGATCATAGATTTTGTAGGATCGTAGACCAGGATCATGATTTTAATAACTATGTTTATGGGTCATCTCTTCGGGCCAAAAACCCTTGTGATTAAAGAAACTAGTTAGCTGGGTTTAGGATTAGGGCATGGGAATTGGGCCGGGCCAAAATAGTGAGCTTAGTTTTTATTTTAAATTTTATTTTTGTGATTGTTGGGTTAAAGAAAGTAAAATGGACCAAACATTGAAAACCTAAACATTAATTGAGATATTATTATTAATATTTGTGCAATTTCTGATTGAAAAGAGCTGTTTTTGTGGTTTTTATCAAAACTAATTGAACAAAAACTACTACCTCCGTCCCAAAATGTTTGTCCGTTGACTAAATTTTAACTGTTAATTATTCACAAATTATAATGAATTAAAATATGAAATCACTACCATTAGAAAGATAATTTGGTAAAGATTACAATGACGGTAGTTTTATATTGTAACTCATTATAATTTGTGAGTAATTAACGGTCAAAATTTAGTCAACGGTCAAATATTTTGGGACGGAGGTAGTAAATAAAATGCTAAATTCATTATTAAAAAAACGAGGTAAAATCTAAAATTTGAGGCATAAAAATACAAGATTTTGGTATCAAAGAAACTCCCGATCTGCTAGCGGTGAACCCTATTTAACAATTAAAAAATGAAGCATAAAAGTCTAAAATATGATGCATAAAAAATAAGAGGGACGGGTCATTATGGATCGGGTCATTAACAAATCGACTCTTTTAACAATATTAAAAGGTCAATGTGACTCTCAAACTAGTTACAATTAACTTTAGAAGCCCGACAAGCACTCAAATGAAAACTATTCTCAATCTTTCTTTACATTTAATTATTAATATATGTACGGAAAAAGAGAGGATTATTTCTTTTTGAGGATATTTCAAGGGTGGCTTGAATGAAAACTATTTGAAATTAGTTATACATATACTTTATTCTCTTCGTTTCATATCAATTGTCGTTTTTGAAAATTGTGCAGTCAAACTTAAAAAATTTAACCATAAATTTCTTAATATATACAATGACTTGTTATATAAAATTACTGCCATTTAATTGGTAACGAAAAATATTATTATAAAAGTATAATATTGCAATTATTAATAAAATATTATAAAAATTATCAATCAAAGAGTGACATTAAAAGTTATAATAGTCAACTAAATGACAATTAATATAGAATGGAGGGAGTAATATATTAAGTTGTTTGAAATTAGGAAAAACTTATAGTGGTTGCCAACCATAATAACCACCACAATGAAAACGATATTTATCCATATATGTGTCAACTTTTATCTTCGTCATTCATTTTTTTTATTTAGTACAACATTATAAAATATATTTTCTTAATTAAAATAAATTTTCTGGAATTTTTTGAAATTTAAATATCTTAAATCTAAATTTTTGCCTAGTAAATAAGCATATTTTGAACAATATTTACTTTAATTTTTTTATAATAAACTAAAAGTTAAAAAAAATATATTTTACAATTTATATTAAATAAGAAAGCTAATGGTCAAAATAAAAGTTGACACATGTACGAATAAAATTTATTTTACTTACTGTGGTTGTCATGGTTGACAACCACCATAAGTGCATCCATTAAAATTAATTAGAGTAAATTGAGTGTAAGAGTCATAAGACAACAATATAATTCTAATCATGCATATATATATTTAATGCCACTAAATATGGTGTTGCACTATGGAGTATGGGCAGAAGAAAGGTTGGTGAAGAGAGCATTTTGCTTTTACCAACTAACTTATATCTGCATTTGGTATATAGGATATAGTAGTATCTGATGTTTGTTTGATTTTGATCACATGATTTATTTATATATTGTCTTTGCTAGCTCACTCATTATTGAAAAATAAAGTAACTTTTACATTTAATTTCATTTTTTTTTGTGCAAATGAGACATGTAGACCAACATGATACAAGACAACAACAATAAAACAACAAACTCCCTGGGGAACACGTTTGTGTACAGTTTAAGGGATCCAGATATAGACCAACATGATACAAGGAACTAAAAAAACTATGAGACAGTTGAGACTAATGAGATCCGAGCCTTAAATTTAATTAATAATGAAAGATTTTATTGGCCCTCATTTCCCAAGAAAATAATGTTAAATTTATTTTTCTCCCTCTTTTTCAAAATATTTATTA
The DNA here is from genome assembly GCA_029582165.1 of Portulaca oleracea. Classification (NCBI taxonomy): domain Eukaryota; kingdom Viridiplantae; phylum Streptophyta; class Magnoliopsida; order Caryophyllales; family Portulacaceae; genus Portulaca; species Portulaca oleracea. Next base: position 22,507,126 of record CM055871.1, read on the forward strand.
TTAATGTGTTATTGAAATTGTAAAGCAATGAATATTTTGAGGGGAAAAAAATAGTACCTTCATCCCAAAATGTTTGTCCATTTAATTATGTTTCGACCATTGATTACTCGCAAATTATAATAAGTTACAATATAAAATTAACACCATCGTAACTTTTAGTAAGTTATCCTTCTAATGACGGTAATTTCATATTGTAACTCATTGTAATTTGTGAGTAATCAACGGTTAAAGTTTAATTAAATGGATAAATATTTTGGGACGGAGATAGTAGTCAAAATGATAGATAAAATGACAAGAGGAAAGAGTATAGTTAATTTTCAAAAATCTGTAGTAGTGATTACCAATTTCTAATTCCAGGAGGATTTTTATAAAGATTATCTCCTAAAACCAGTTAAAAATTCTCCATCGGTGTTTAAATTCTCCCACAAGCAATTTACCCTCATTAAAAAATCATTTTTAACACTAATTATGAGCTCCTTAGTAGTTACAAAAATTGTTCAAACTTCCCAACCACCAGATTTATGGCAGCTAGAAAAAGTGAACTAACATATGTTGAACCACCCAAAGAAACCAAATGCACAAGTTTTTTATTCTTTTAAAAAATTTTCCTTCAATTTTTTTACTTGCATTAGCTAAGACTAATCTTACTCTTCTCAACAAGCAATGACCCATAATTAGCCCTAACTAGTTATATATAAGACCCATACATAGGAGGCTAATTAATCCACATATTTAGAGAGCTAAGTTATACAATTACAAAGTTATTAACCCTAATTAAATTAATTAATTTAATTTGTGGGTTTGAATGGCTTCTTCTTCTTCATTAGAGGTTGAGAAGAAGAATGGTTCAAGTAATTCAGGGTATAATTCATTAGGGTTGTCTTCTTCAATGAAAGGGAGAAAAATGGTGGTGGTTTTGGTGCTTAGAATTTTGGGTGTTTTGGCAACTTTGGGAGCTACTTTGGTGATGGCTCTTAACAAAGAGACCAAGACTTTTGTGGTTGCAACAATTGGTACTTCTTCCATCAAGGCTACTCTTACTGCTAGGTCACAAGATACTCCTGCTAATATGTAAGTTTCATCTTGATTCTTAGGGTTGAGGTGATTAGGGTTTGAATTTTGGCGGGCACGGGTTTTAGGGTCGTGCATTATTCGGTTCAAAATCTAATGAATCGAGAACCGAACTGAAGCGATTATATATGTTTGGTTTGGACTTTATGTCTCATTCGGTTTTCAATTTAACTGGTTCATTTGAGTGAACAACTATAATAGGGATGTGCATTATTTTGTTCAAAACCGAATAAACCGAGAACCGAACCAATTATATTCGGATTGGTTTTGGATTCAGCTCTAGTTTGGTTCTCGATTTAATTTTAGTCGGTTCAGTTCCGATGAACGTACATCCCTAATAGGGATGTACATTATTTTGTTCAAAACCGAATAAATCGAGAACGGAACCAAACCGATTATATTCTGTTCGATTTTCAGTTTGTAGGCCTTATTCGGTTTTCGGTTGAACTGGTACAATTAGGTCTTTGCTAGGTTTCACTATTAAAAATATGAATATTACCAACCACTTTTTCCAACCAATTTAAAATGGTTGGAAAAACCGACCATTTTAGCAACTATTTAATATTCCAACTATTTTCCAAAAAATTTAGTGGGAAAAATGGTTGGAAATTCCAACCAATTTTGCTAAAATGGTTGGAAAATTTTCCTACCACCCTTTTTCCTACTATTTGAAGATGGTTGGAAAAAATGGTTGGATTACTAACCATTTTTCCAACCAATTTCAAATAGTAAGAAAAAGGATGGTAGGAAAATTTTTCAACCAATTTTAGCAAAATTGGTCGGAATTTCCAACCATTTTTCCCACTAAATTTTTTGAAAAATAGTTGGAATATCAAATGGTTGCTAAAATAGTTGGTTTTTCCAACCATTTTAAATTGGTTGGAAAAAAGTGGTTGGTAATACACATATTTTTAGTAGTGTTTAATGATGGTTTTATACTCTAATACACCCTCTCACACGAATGCTCTTCATGTTTGAAGCGTAGAAGTTGCAAAAAGTCCCCTTAATTAACCTTGCATAAATAAATAAATTAATTGAATATTTGATTTTCAACTTCTATTTTTAGTAACTTTTAATCAATGAAATTGAGCATTTTTACTTAAATAAATAGCTTCTTTTTTTTCAATCTAGATAAATAACAAAGACCATTACATATATAGTTCTTTTTAACATAGAGTTGGATGATTAGAACTCAAAAAATAACCAATTTTGCCTTTATATTGATGCAGCTTTTTTATAGTGGCCAATGCATTGGCTACTTTACACAACATATTGATGCTGGGATTGGAGATATTTGGGAAAAAGCGCGACCCAAATGGAAAGCGTTTAATTATTATCTCCATTTTAGACATTGTAAGTATTTCTTACATTTAATTTGCATCACTTGTATTGAATTATCCATTACTATTTTTTAAAGTAAGTAATTGTAAATTATATCGATAAGAGTTGATCCAGTTGATTAAGATATGAATTTTATATATATAACTAAGTAAGTAAAAAAAAGTAGTAAAATTTAAATAATTTATAAATGTTCTTTAAATTTGGAGACACGTCCTATTCTTAGGAAATATTTTTACTCAACTTACGACCTTTTAATTTGAAATTATATATGATTTACAGTAACTGCAACAAATTCTCAGATAAATTTATCAGTTTTGGGTGCTGATAAAATTCCTTTACAAATGTTGTTATTGTTGATAAAAATCCTTTACCAATGACATTAAAAAAATGTTTTTATTATAACGTGGAGTATTTACTAGTCGAGTTATTTTGGTAGAAGAAAAAAGATTCATAATTGTCTTTTCAAAAAAATTTGTTTGGGGATATTTAATTTTTTGAACATTAGGACTAGGTTACTCTTCCAAAAGAAGTAAAAAGATTTTCACTTGTGTAAGACAATAAAACATTTACTAATAAACTACTTTTTTTGTTTTTGTTTTTTTGGTGGATGGAGTATAACAGACAGTAACATTATCAGGTTTAGTCTGATCCTAATAATTATAGTACGATTTTGACCAATCTTAGCTACCATGATCTTATGATCGAAGTCATGATTTAAATAACCTCAATATCGGACGTTCATGTGTGGCTATTTTCTAAGTCCGCCCCTAACTAAAACTCGCCTTTATGATGTTGCAGATAAATGTAGCGATACTATCAGCGGGAGCAACTTCGTCGGCATTTATGGGAGAGTTAGCCAAAAATGGCAACTCCCATGCCCAATGGAACAAAATATGTGACAAATTTGAGACATTTTGTAGCCATGCAGCTGGTGCAACACTTGCTTCTTATATTGGGCTTGCACTTCTACTTGTAGTTACTTTCATCTCCACCATTAGGCTTCATCACACACCAAACAATGCCAATGGCAATGCTTCTTCAGTTTAAATGTGAGATCTGTATGGAGTCATATCTGCAATGATTTCTACCTAAGAATTGATTATTGTTATCTGTTATATAGGAATGGTGAACCATCATTTGTGTCGAGTGAAATATGTGCAAATTTGACACTATAAGATTATATGTTTGTTTCGTGTAATGTTCAATGCTCATTCGAATTCACTTTTCACGTTGTTGAAAGTTTGTCTGTTTCTTTTTTGTATATTTGTGCATGAAACGCACATACTAATCACGTATATAGTTATTAAACTCTCAATCCAGATCTTACAATAGCAATGCTTCACTCTAAATATAATGTATGCTATTAAAAGTAATCATCGGGAAAAACTATACTATCATCTAAGAATTTCGCACACGAACATGCATATAAACATACAAGCATGAATACAAATATGTATAGATACATAAACACATATGCATAAAATAATTTTGCACGACATATTGAATTGAAAAATATTTACACATAAAGTAGCGAGAAAAAGAGCATATATCCTTATTTTGTTGGTAAGTGCCTATGCCTAGCCATCTAGGAACACTTTATGAATTTTTCTTCCAAATTTTAACATAACTAGTTTGCCCAAAAGTTAAATCATAATATTTTTCTTACTTTTGTTCTCCTGAACTGAATTCAGGCTTCTTCGAATCATACGAACGAAAAAATAATCCAACAAACATGAACGGGCATGAACTTTTTTTGGTTGCCCATTGTCCAATTTTTACCCGACCCAAGCTTTTCACCATAACTCGCGTACACATTTAAGAAACTAATCTTTCCCATCATAGACATTGTTAAATTGCTCTTAAACAACTTCTCAATACTCATGTTTTCAAGCTTCATACCATTACCCTACTCTACACATATACATACACAGATCTAACTCAATCCCAAGGCCACCAAAAGAGGGGCTAAATTCTTGCCAAATCAAAGGCTTAGCCAACCAACAAATGAGATCATTTGCCTTTCTCCACCCTGCTAATAGTATAAACAAACAAAAACCCTAGACGAGCCGTGAAATTTCGAAATTGCCCCGAATTGAGAACCGGATGAGATCATTTGCCTCTGTCCACCCTGCCTAATACAAACACAAAAACCCAAGATCAGCTATGAAATTTCGAAACTAGCCGAATCACGAAACCGATCGAGTAAAAGCAGCAGTTATTATGGGGGGAGGGGTCCCAAATCTCGGAAACTGAAACCGCCCACCTGAAAACCTTCGCCTAGGAAACACAATGTTCACCGTTAGGGTGCATTTGGTAGTTTCCTAGGAAATTTTTTTCCAGGGAAAAGTTTATCGAGTTTGAGAGTGAAACAATGTGTCCCAAGTCAAAAATTTTACCATCCAAAGTAAAACCAAACATCAGGAGTTAACTTTCCCACAAATTTCAAAACTGAGGCCGCCCACCTGAAACCTTTCGCCTAGGAAATGCAACCTACACTGTTAGGACGCATTCGGTAGTTTCATAGGAAAGATTTTCCAAAAAAAAACAGAAACTTTTCCCGGGAAAAGGTTTACTGAGTTTAAGAGCGAATAATGGGCCCCACATCAAAAAAAAGTTCCATCCAAAGTGCAACCAAGCATAAGGAAATTTGTCAACTTTTCCAGGAAAGAGAGTTTTCCAACTAGACGTACCATTAGTTAGAAGTAATCCTCAGCAAAGCTTGCATCATCGTCATCCGAGAACTCATAGTACTCGTTGTCGGACATGAAGTCCATGTCATCCATCTCGTCGACATAGATTTCATCAAAGTCGCTGTCGTAGTCGGTTGTCAGGAAACCATAGTCATCCGTGGGGTCGTGCGGGGCTCGGAATTCCCGGACCTGTCGGGCACACCTCTTCCCGAGGTCCTCGGCCAGGAGGTCCACGTGGAAGCACGCCCGGAGATCTAGGAACTCGAGGTGGGGGCAGTTATCGAGGATGGCCTTGAGACCCGTGTTTGTCATGCCGTTCCCAATGAGCTGAAGGCGGCGCAGCTCGTGCATGTGCTCTGCAATGGCAGCTGCCTCATCGTCGCATGCTAGGCTAGGGTTTCTCGAGCCCTGCTGGTTCAGTTTGAATGTTTTGAGGAAGGGGCAGAGGCGGATGATGTCATTGGTTTGGTCTGATGAGAAGGGGCAGAGGGTCAGCTCGAGCTCCTCTAATTGAGGGAGATTGGGGAGAGCTGCGAGAAGGGCGTCAGCTGATATGGAATAGCAGCATGCGAGACGGAGGTGTTTGAGTTGATTTGATCTGCAAGCCCCCGAGGAAAATAGTCAATATGTGTGCATATTTTCAGAATGAAAAACCAAGAAAAGATAAACCCATCAACAACTCCTCAGTGTGGTGGGTTCCGCTTTTGCAAGGTCTGGTCTTAATTGGCATCACCATTTTGAGTAATAACTAATAAGATATCTCAAACGTATTCAATGTGTTGCATCTACCCTTGATTTACTTCCAAAATCATTTCCAAAAACAAGTCCACCAAGGAATACTTGATGAGCTATTCAAAAACTACCAATGCTATGTTGAATGCTCTTAAGATGCACAAAGATCATAAAACATTAACACGAATTCAATGCTGTTCAAATAGTCAATATGTACACGATAAACGGAATCATTTACGTATTCTCTGAATGAGAAACCAACGAAAGTTAATATGCATCAACAACAACCCCTCTCAGTGTGGTTGGTTCTGCTTTCGCGGGGTCTGGTCTTAAATGGATCAACATTTTGAGAAGTAAGATGGCTCAAATGTATTCAATACATTACAGCTACCCTTGATTAATTTCCCAAATCATTTCCAAAAGAAGGAATACTTCATCGGGGTGTTGGTTAGCAATGCTTTTCAACAGTACAATCTTGACACATAAGACAACAAATTGAAAACTAAGAATGCTATATTGAATGTTCTTAAAGTGCACAAAGATCATTAAAGCCAATAGTACAATTTCGCATGAGTAGATATAGGAACTAATAAACTATACTCGTCTGTCAAATAGTCATCTTACATATGAAATCACGCAGCAGAAGAATTACACCAGATACTCAAAGGCAAGTTAAAAAGGTTCCCTCTTTCAACAGAAGCCAAATTGGAGGATGCAAAACTTTGCCCAGGGCCACATTACACTGGGAGTAGTTATATGATGTGAAGCTTTACTTTCTTCATCAATGTGAAACTAACATGTCTTCTGATTGAAATTGAAGGTAAGTTCATCATAGAATGGTTTCAAAACAAGACTAAATGGAAAGAAAATATGTCCAAATCCCAATCATTACCAGGAATGCCTCCCGGTTTGTTTAGTCGGGACACGGATTATTAATTTTATTGACAACTTTAGTTTAGTTAAGGCTTCGGATAGCTCATTTCCCAAACGTGACTCCAAATGGGGTATAAAACGATCCCACTAATACGGTAAACAAAGGAAAAGATCTTGTCCAAGATAAACACAAAGCAGCTCAATACCACACGTTAAATGTGTGATCAACTAGCTACATGATTATGAACCTAATTGTGTGTGTGTGTGTGTGTGTTTTCCGGGCTTGCTGGTTTCTATGGTCCTGCGATAGATTACTTTCTTTGCCCTCTCAGTTCACAATCCTTTTGCATTAACCACATTCATGACATATCAGCCCACCATACAGGTTCTGAACTTCATGCTATTAATAGGGTATGATCACGTGTTCCTTTTCTATAGCTAATGATCTTTGAAAGGTATGCAAATATTTCCTCGGGACACAAAGTTTGTTCAGTTGAGTTTAAACTTCACATTGAAAAGCGCGTTCATATTGAAATGCCCATTGAACGCTGACAACACATCATTTCTTTCTTACAAATTGATGAACACTCGAATCCCTTCTACAGTTCAAATTAAATCACAATTCCTTTCCTTCATGCAAATAGGGAAGACTAGAAAGTTCCCAGCTTGGTATATCAATGGGGAGGAACAAGAAACAAAAGTACCACCATTGTTGTCCTTGTTCCAAAATACTTATGCTGAAAGTTACATGGTGTAGCTGGGAATGAGTGTTATGAAGGAAGTATCAATTTCAGGGATAAAAAATCCATTTCAGATGGGCCTCAAAAAAATTTCTTGCACTCCAAATATGCACTTGATTAGTTGTCATGACACAAAGGATGATTATTTAAATCAAAATAAATCCATTCCTCTCATTTCTATGACACCATAAAATATCATCACCACTCTCTACTGCTAATTGCTAAGCATCACAATTGATGGCTTGACAATTTAACCCATGTATGAGAACTATTCAGGCAAGGCAGATCAAAAATTCCAACATACTCCTGCTATGGAACAAACTCAATCTTGTTCCGTGATAGGCATAACCATTTAGCCAACCTCCAAATTTGTGCAGCTACAAGCATTCAAGTGCTCATATCCCTTTTGAGTGCGAAATAGCATATCAAAATATGTTCCCCAGATCTCCATCAGATCATTCAGATAGGCATGGTCAGTAGCAGCAGCCAATTATGTTCTTCCAACCTAGCAATCCTCTAGTAGTGTGAACATTACAATCTAAATATCTTCAACTCGAATATCAGCCAAAGGTTGGGCCTAGATCTAGCTGAACTAAGCACAAGTAGAACTAGGACTGACTTGTTCACCTTATAACAGCCAAGCTTGGGACCAACATAACGTTTTTTTAAATTTAATTTCTACAACTTTTCATTACAGCAAAGAAGATTGCACGTCTTCTTCTTTTTCCTTTTTTTTATTTAGCATAACTTTAGAAAAGAAAATTATTTAGATGATTAAGTCTAGGTAAGAGCTGAAAAGTTGAGAGTTAAAAGTATGGGTAAAATTGGATAAATCTAGGGCCGGGTTGAGTAATGGGATATTTACCCCTCTAAAGAACATAGCCTAGGATTTTAGCTTTTGATTAGGCTAGTCCAGATTTTGGACATTTTCCCTTCACTTAAAAATAATTCAATAAAAAACAGCCCAAGCCCATGTACTCAGCGAGCTTTGCCCTCAAAATGTGACCACTTCAAGGCCAATGCGTTAACAACATTAACACTATACAAGATTTCACGATCCAAACACAGAAACGCACTTGGACATTTCGCGTCATCTGTCATGCAAAGAGAACTAGAGCATTCTGACTGCGAAGGAGTGCTACATTGACTAGACGTGTGGTATGTAAAGAATTATGACCATCTTCAACCCCAACATTGTCATCAGATAAAGAATAACATTTGCCAGGGAACTGAGAATAGTTACTTTAAGCTTAAGACCCCCTATGGCTAAGCAATGGATTCCCTTTCAAGCCGAGTGCATCACATGAAAGGACCAGAGCTGGCATGACCAACTTTTAGCAAAAGGTATCAGGTATTTTCAACATTAAAAACTGCGCGCACTTGGATAACGAAGTCTAATACTTCACCATAAAAGAAGCCTTGGATGACTCAATGAAATAGAGTTTGCCTGAGTTGATTATATTCCTAAAACGGCAAAAAATCGCCCAATAGTTACCATCTTCAGCTTTTTCTCAACGTCAAAATAATCTCATAACACCAACTGGACACCAGATGTGATCCTCCAAACAACATAAGATCATTCACAGACAACATTCACTTATGGAAAGCCACCAAACTAACCACATCAACAAACGACCTTGACCAACGTTGTTTAAGTGTTTTGTCACTTGTTCCACTGAACTAAGGTCCCTCATGATGACAAGCCCGGCTCCTACCCCTTTAGGGGCCGACAAATCGACTATGATAAATAGAAGTCCAAGAACTTAACATACTGCCTTAAACCTTATTACACTAGCATCTTTCACATCATGAAAAAAGTTTTTCGCATTCCCTTTCTCCATGATGAGCATTCCTCAAGTTGAAGAGGTTTACATATATGTTAAAGTTACCCATAAACGTCAACCAACATAACGCTTTAACCTTATCACACTACTATCTTTCACATCATCTAAAAGTTTTATACGTACCCAATTCTCCAAGAAGGGTATTTCTCAAATTGAAGGGGTTCACACTACCAAGAAACGGAAACCAACTGGATCCCTTAAACCTTATCACACTAGTATCACATCATCAACAAAATTTTATACATTCTGACTTCTCCAAGATGAGCATTTCTCAAATTGAAGGGGTTTACATACATTACAGTTACCCTGAAACGACAACCAACATAATGCCTTCCACCTTATCACACTAGCATCTTTCACATCATCAACAAAGTTTTATATATGGCCAACTATCCACAATGAACATTTCTCAAGTTAAAGGAGTTCACATAAATTATAGTTAACCCAAAAATGACCAACAACATAATGCCTTCAACCTCATCACACTAGTATCTATCATATCATGAAGAAAGCTCTACATATTCCCAATTCTTTAAGATGGGCATTTCTCAAATTGAAGGGGTTAGCATTGCAATTACCCAGAAAGAACAACCAACATAATGCCTTAACCCCTATCACAAAGTATCTTTCACATCATCAACAAAGTTCCATACTTTCTCAATTCTCTAAAATGTGCATTCCTAAATTCAAGGGGTTTAAGATTTACAAACATTACACACCATTGCAAGTAAATAGAACTACCAGGAAGCAGCAAGCTAATACCAAAAAACAATGTACGAGTCTACGAAGTGAAAGTACTACATACCAATGAGCAAAGTATCTTTCACATAGTCAAGAAGGGTTTATACAATCTCAGTCCTCCAAGATGCGCATTTCTCAAATTAGAGGGGTTTAGATACATAGTGCATTACAGTCACCTAGGAACGGCAACCATCATAATGCCTTAAACCTTATCACATTGTCATCTTCCACATCATCAACAAGGTTTTATGTACTCTCAATACTCTAAGGATAACCAACATACTGCCTTAAACCTTATCACATTAGCATCTTTCACATCGACAACAACAAACTTCGACACATACTCAATTCTCTGAGAAGAACATTTCTCAAATTGAACGGGTTTACAATTCCCATACATTACACAAACACACCACTGCATCAAAACAGAACAATCGCCAAGAAACCACAAACCAATCACAAATCCAAAAAAGCGCACAAATGTACGAATCAACAGTTTACGCAGCGAACGTACTACACACCGATGAGCAAAGTAGGAGATAATGCCTTAAACCTAATCACATTGTCATCTTCCACATCATCAACAAAGTTTTATATATTCTCAATTCTCTAAGCACCGCGCTTCTCAAATTGAAGGGGTTTACAGTCACACACAATACACTTAACCAACATAATGCCTTAAACCTTATCACATTATCATCTTTCACATCGACAACAAACTTCTACAAATCCTCAAATCTCTGAGACTAAACCTTATCACATTGTCATCTTCCACATTATCAACAGAGTTCTATATACTCTCAATTCTCCAAGGATAACTAACATAATGCCTTAAACCTTATCACATAATCATCTTTCACATCGACAACAAACTTCTACACATCCTCAAATCTGTGAGATTAGCATTTCTCAAATCTCTGAGACTAAACCTTATCACATTGTCATCTTACACATCATCAACAAAGTTTTATATACTCTCAATCCTCTAAAACCCTATCACATTAGCATCTTTCACATCATCAACAAAGTTTTACACATCCTCAAATCTCTCAGATTAGCATTTCTCAAATCTCTAAGACTAAACCTTACCACATTGTCATCTTAAACATCATCAACAAAGTTTCATATACTCTCAATCCTCTAAAACCTTCTCACATTAGCATCTTCCACATCATCAAATCTCTGAGATGAGCATTTCTCAAATTGAACGGGTGTACAATTTCCATACATTACACAAACACACCACTGCATCAAAACATAACAATCGCCAAGAAACAACAACAAACCAATCACAAAACCTAAAAAAGCACAAAAACATACGAGTCAACAGTTCAGTACAAACATACCGATGAGCAAAGTACGAAATAAGTTGATCGGACCCAAAACCCTCGATATCTAAGTAGACGAGGTCGCCGGAAGTTCGATCAACGGCGTTGTAGAGCATGTTCTGGTGTTTATCCTGCAATTCAGGCTCGTCCATGTTCTGCATCCTGATTACACGCCACATTGAGGGATCTTTGCATAGATTGTACCACGATTTGCACACGAATTGAGCGGATTCAAGGATTTCGAATATGCTCAGTTTCATCAGGATCATCAGCGCAACGTCGCGAGGTAAGTCCAGCCAGTTTCGTGAATCGTTGCCTTCGGCTAGGGTTCGGGATGTTGGAGAATCCATTGTAGGAGGTTGAAGAAGAACACCGGAAATGGAGAAGTGTGTGCGTTGAAGTGTCAGGTTCAGAAATTGAACGAAGCGAAACCTTGAAATGGATAATTCGGGTCGGTTCATTTTCATTTGGGCTTATACAAAATTGTCCAAAACCCGAAAATTCGATTTGGTATGACCCGGAAAAAACTGAGTACGGGCATGGATTTTTTTTGTCCGGATTTTGGGTTTCAACTGACTTCAACGAGAATCAGGTTAGAATTCCGTTTTTCTTGAACCGAACTCAATATTGACCTAAATTTGGACTTGTCCAAAAAAAATTAGGTATCGATTATCAACTTTTCATCTGATATCTAATTTGTGCGGGCCTGAAATAACCCCCACCCAAATTTTTGATGGCCCTAATTTTCATTCTCTTGTGTTGGTTTGTATGTGATGAAAATGAGAATTCAAATGAGGATGAGGAAATGGAAATTTA